>CAXKVI010000006.1:23605128-23782833 GCA_964058755.1 Campiglossa producta | reverse complement strand
TGGAAAGAGATTCGACCATAAGCTAACTTGAAGTAGTCGGTTTTAAGCTCTGCTGAAGTATCCAACGAAAAGCCATCTGAAAAAAGTCAACTAAAAATTATCTTAATATAGTTATTTTTAATCTGCCTTAAAAAAAGGGGTTTATTGTTGGCTAAAAGTCATTCAGGTAAAGACACAACTGACTACCTCCTAGGCCATCGCTATGTAAAAATAGTCAGTCTGTTCCATACAAAGTAGTTAGTTTTTCAAACAGTACTGGGTGCGATGTAGTCTTAAAATGCATTTGTGGTTAGCCAAATTCCCGACTGGGGATTTCTACGCCTATTGCTCTCAGACAGACACTTATCCGGATAATTTTACATTGGATGATACTAGCTTTGATACAGATGCCTTAATTAAAAAAAGATTTGAACGTTGAAGATCAGCTGCTCTTAAAGTAATTTATATTGAAATTTAAAAACATATTTTTCCAAGATGTCCAATATCTGCCAGCCTTATAAACAGTCAGGCACCAGATTATAACGAAACCCCACGCTCCTATTTACGTGAAAAATTATAGGTATCCTCATGCGCTGGAAGAGGAATTAGAATCTATGCTATGTATTCATCATACGCTACATTCCAGCGTATGATGAATACAGTTTTATGCGACTATATCAATAAAATATGCATAATTTATATCGATGACATATTGATATTCTCCACCTCCATAAAAGAGCATTTCGAGAGTCTGACTAAAATATTCAATAGGTTGGCAGAAAACAATCTGAAAATTCAATATGAAAAATGTAACTTTCTCTCAAGATACACAGAATATCTAGGGCATATCATCACTCCGGAAGGCATTAAGCCAAACACCGAAAAAATATAAGCTATACAAAGAATAAAGTTACCAAGAACTGTCAAAGAAATTCAGTCCTTTCTAGGTCTGACTAGATATTATCGCAAATTCATCAGGAATTACTCTATGATCGCTGCCCCTATAATAAAATATTTGAAAAATAATGAAAAGATTAATATGAAAGATATAAAATACATTGAAGCTTTTGATAAGTTGAAGCTTATAATGACCTCACCCCCACTTATAGCATTTCACGACTTTTCAAAAAAATTTGTGGTGACAACGGATGCCAGCAATGTTGCGATAGGCGCGGTTCTTAGTCAAAATAACAAACCAATATCTTTTGCTAGTCGCACATTAAACGGTTTCGAAAAACGCTACCATACTCTGGAGAAAAAGTTATTAGGGATAGTGTGGGCAGTGAAGCATTTCAGACCATATTTGTTCGGGCGGTAATTTCTTGTACAAACGGATCACAAGCCTTTAAAATGGTTATATTCTATGAAAGATCCAAGCGCACGCATTCTACGTTGGAAAACTTTGCTCAGCGAATATGAGTTCGAAGTTGAATATCTCAGAGGTAAAGAAATTAAGGTAGCGGACTTTCTTAGTCGACAACAAATACATAACGAGGAAAACCTAGACATAAAGGGGGCAAAATTCGCCAAGTGTACCACGTGAAAAAATGTATGTCAGCGATTTCGTTGAAACTTTGCTAAATTGTTGCCATTGATACTAGTAATCAATGCTATAAAAGATTTTTCTTTTTCTTTTTATACCTTTCATGAGCATGAAATGGTATTATAACTTTGGTCCGATGTTTGTAAATATGAGAAGAAGAAGAGATAGACCCATCAATAAGTATACCGAAATGATCAGGATGACGAGATGAGTTGATTTAGCCATGTCCGTCTGTCCGTCTGTCCGTCTGTCTGTCTGTCTGTCTGTCTGTCTGTCTGTTTGAACGCAAACTAGTCCCTCAGTTTTTGAGATATTTGGCTGAAATTTGGTATGCGCCCACCATTTTCCAATATAGGAATCATTTGTCGGAACCAGCAAGATCGGACCAATATAACATATAGCTCCCATACAACCGATTATTCCGATAAACGGATTTTGGGCTATAACTCCTGTAATTAAACACGAAGGAACGTGAAATTTTGTAAGTATTGCTATTTTTATATGTGAAATATCGATGCTGAAAATCATGGAGATGGGATAAATATTTCACATAGCTCCCATACAATCGATTATTCCGATAAACGGATTTTGGGCTATAACTCCTGTAAGTAAACACGTAGGAACGTGAAATTTTGTAAGTATTGCTATTTTTATATGTGAAATATCGATGTTGAAACTCATAGAGATGGGATAAATATTTCACATAGCTCCCATACAATCGATTATTGCAATAAACGGATTTTGGGCTATAACTCCTGTAATTCAACACGTAGGAACGTGAAATTTTGGACGTATTGCTATTTTTATATGTGAAATATCGATGTTGAAAATCATCGAGATTGGATAAATATTTCACATAGCCCCCATACAATCGATTGTTCCGATAAACGGATTTTGGTAGATAACTCCTGTAATTATATCGGTAGGAACGTGAAATTTCGTAAATGTTGCTATTTTAGAATGTGGAATGTCGATGTTAAAAATCAATGAGATTGGACCAATATAACACATCTTCCGCATATAATCGATAGCTCCGATAATTTCGGTATAAGCTAAAGTTAAATTCACACAGGCTGTACTGGGGATCAAACAGTGAAAATCGTGACGCTTATTCATGAAAGGTATTTAGCCTTCGGCACAGCCGAAGACAGCTTTCCTTACTTGTTTTCTTTTGAAGTTATGAGAGTTATAATTTTTACGTTTTTTCTTAAAACCACAATGCTCTTAAAATTCGTAACTTACGTCATACTTACAATTGAGTATCCAAAATAAGTGGTAACGGTATATAACTTGTGATGGGATCGACATGGGGAACAGAAGTTTTTCCTATCACAATGCTTGCTAGTCTGCACTACTGGGTGCAATTACACGTAGTAGATCCAAGATTACGTACAAAATAAGGTAATCAAGATTGTAATATCATTAGAAATACATATTTATTTGTACAGAGATATCATAAGTAAATGTATTATCTAAGGTATATTTTCACAAAGATTCATAAATATTGAAAAAGGTATGAATGAACACAAATTTGAAGATAATTCTTGTGTGTTGCTTATTTTTTAGATTTTTTCGATTTAGGAAAGACGGTAGAGTCTGTTGACGCAGAGAAAGGGCGTACAGTAATGGTCATTTCAGATGTGGGTATAAAAGAATGTAATTTTTGGGTACCCGGTAATGTTTTCGCACTTTTAAAACGTTTTTCCAGCCATTCTGTAGTTTTTTTCGTGGTGTTTTTTAGGGCTAAAGAAAACTATTGTTTCTGTCAAATTTATTTAGCCCACTGATAAAGCGCCTCAGGTGCAAGACGTTTTAAATTGCCTCCAATCCCATCACATGGCCCTTTGCCATGTGCGGTTGCATGAAAATGCCATTCAGCAGGAATGTTAAAATCTTTTTCGTGATACATAAGATTTGTAAAATTGTGCTTATTCTTAAAATGTTGAGACGCTCCGTCCATAAAATAAATAATTTTTTTTCGCACCTCATGTTTGCTTAAATATTTAACAATAATTTTTTGAAACTCGTAAACAGCAACCGTATCGTGATTTAGAGAGTCAGATATTATAGCAATACCATCATGTTGAAGATCATCCTCATTTTCTACTTTGTAATAAATTCCGGTAGTAAAAATTGTAGCCTGGTCGTTATTCCAGTGGAAAGCCTGGGCCGCATTTTGAGCTATAAAACCGTAATTTTCAGCAAAATCGCACAGAACGATGAATTCTCCGATTTTAAGATTTCCTTTAATATATTTCAAGTAAGCAGATTGCTCGGGAGCAACAAAAGAATGAGATTTTAATTTTGATATGCGAGCGCACAATTCATCGAGAAAGTCTTCTACATCTGCTACTTCAGTACGCAGAGCACTGCGATCAGTGTGTTGCCAAATTTGGTACTCTATTCGATCGATGCAGTTGTCTTCTAAAACTGAACTAAGATGACTTCTCAAATTGTCTATACCTGGACATGATAAGCAGTTATCCAAAAAGCATTTTGGTGATCTTTGATTGGATGGCCCGAATTGCAAGTCAACTTATCAATGTTTATAGCATCTAGCATTAGATGGACATTTTCATGGTGCACACAAACGCATACCGTGTGAGTCCCACTAGCCCCAGCAAGTACGCAATTACGAGGTCTGAGTTGTGCAAATTTGGAAAGACTGACTTTTATAGCAGAATTTTTGTGTTTGAAATTAGAGTACAATTCCGAAAGATTACATAAAATCAACCTTTTTTGTATATGCTCACGTGACCCATCTTCTTTCTTAACTGAAAGAAAGTCTTTTTTACCCGGCAAAATGCGGCTATTCTCGTCATCGTGATAAAAGTTAACAATCAGATTTTTCACATCTAAAGATAAGGTTCGACCTTTTTTCGGCATCGGTGGTGTTAAAATACCATTTTCTTGTACTAACTGTATGGCTTTTCTCTCTTGACGTTCTGAAGCATTAAACTCGGATGCTAGTTTTTTTCGTCCCCATGATTTTGGTGCTAGAGTCAAAAGTAAAAGTTTTTCCGACAATATTGAAGTTGCTTCATATTTTTCCTTGATTTGTTCAAAGACCTCTACTGCTGACTTGTGCTTCTCAATGTCACAGACGTATTTCAGTTTTACTTCTGGTGGTTGATTCTCAACATCCATTGCCTAAAACATTCACATAAAACAATTACATCTGACTAAATTTTTGACTAATTAAAATATATGGATATTATTTCATTATTACATCGGACGCAGTTCCGCAAGCACTACTTTTCGAGGAATTTGAATTTTCTTCATTAAGAATTCCATCATCCATAACCTAAAACATTGCCGCAGAAAGAAGGAATGAACATTAGTCTAACCATGGTTTCTTGACTGGTTAAAAATATATGCAAATTATTTAATTCTTACATTAAACACACTGCCACAAGTATTTATTTTGGATGAATTTGAATTTTTTTCTTTAATCATTACTCTAACTTTCTTTATGCATGAGCTGCACAATTTTGCATTCATGGGAAGGGTAGGAAGATTTTCACGAATTTTCGCTGTCACGTTTCTCAGACATTTTGTTTTACATGAATGCTTTTTGAGGTTATAAGGATTGGCGCAACACGATGAAAATTTCACTCTTTCTGCCATATTGACTACTTCACTTAATTGATGCTTACTGTTCTGGTGTTCTCTAATATTAAAGATTAACGGTTAACGCAATTTTCGTTTTCAGCTGTATATTTTGCGAAAGTCAAACAATGACATAAATATTTTTAAATGCAACCGGCTGCGGCGTCAGCTGATGACTTTTGGCGCCATCTAGCCAAAGCTCACAAACTATTGTTCTTTCAAAATTTCCTCAATACTTAGTTAGATTAGCAAGCATTGTGATAGGAAAAACTTCTGTTCCCCATGTCGATCCCATCACAAGTTATATACCGTTGTAAAGCTTAGAAAAAAGGCTATCAAAATAATCTATTTAAAAAAAATTCAAACCCATACATTTTCGAAAAAATTCAAAAACATTTTTTTTTTTTTAATTTGAGCAAAAAAATATTTTAATAAAAAAATTATTATCATAATCGGAAAGCGCGGAAAAAAATCTATAAGATCACTTATTTTGGATACTCAATTGTAAGTATGACGTAAGTTACGAATTTTAAGAGCATTGTGGTTTTAAGAAAAACGTAAAAATTCTAACTCTCATAACTTCAAAAGAAAAAAAGAAAAAGAAAAATCTTTTATAGCATTGATTAGTAGTATCAATGGCAACAATTTAGTAAAGTTTCAACGAAATCGGTGACATACATTTTTTCACGTGGTACACTTGGCGAATTTTGCCCCAAAGTCTTTGTTTGAGAACTCTTTAGATACGGTGCATTCAGCACTTGAAAATCAAAATGACCATTTCCTTATGTCGGATTCAATTGTCAACAAATATACTACCCAAATTCGACTAGTTCATAACAAGAACATAGCGAGCGAAGTTTTATATAATAAATACCTCATAATATATATAGAAGAATGCGATATAAGTAATAACACTTATTTATGTGATTTATTCAGAAGGAACAATAGGAATTCATTCAGAATTACCCGATAACCTTTACAACGTACTTCAAGAAAAATTAATAACTTTATTTTCAAATGACAGTAACATTAAGTTTACTAAAGGCTTGGTTTCCTCGAAAAGCGGTGCCGCTATGTAACGTTCGCTATATAGCGGTAGCTATGCTCACCGTCATTAGCAGCACCGCTTTTCTGTAAGCTTACATGCAAGTAGCGGTGACTTCAATCCATTTGAAATTGTAAATTTGCGGCCACTTTTCTTGTTTTTCTCTTTTATATTTTTAAAATATTTGTTTTGAAAACAATTAATTGTTGTTTTTGTAAACGAATTTGAAGAATTTTATTGAATTGACACCGCTATGACAATGACGGTGAGAAAAAACGTTGACGAAAAATTGCCACCGTCATGACGGACGCTATATTACATTACGGTGAAGTTCACCGTCTTCTTACTTTACACTCAATTACTTTTACATGGCAGTATTTTTGACAACGTACTTCACCGCTATGTAACGGACGCTATATAGCGCCACCGCTTTCGAGGAAACCAGCCCTTAAGTGCAGCTATAAAGCTTTAGACGTCAGGAGTGATGAAGAAATGCTAGAGATAGTAGACAAAGTTCACATTGAAAGTAACCATAGAGGTATCATGGAAAATTATGAACAAATGAAGTTGAAATATTTTTACCCAAATTTAAAAAAGATAATAAACAGATGTGATGTATGCAATGAGAGTAAATATGCTAGAAAACCCTTGAAAAAATTATTTAAGCATACAGAGACTCCTGGTAGTCCCAATGAAATAGTTCACACCGATGTATTTTATTGTTTTCGTTCATGCTTTTTGACCACGATTGATAGATTCACCAATTTGGCATCTGTACAAAAATTATCAGATAGAAACATGGTCACCATAAAAATTAAACTACAAGGTTCGCATGGTTAGGAAAACCCAAAAAACTAATAATGGACAATGAGTTTAACAACGCGTCTATACGATTATTTTGCCGGGAAAATGATATTATTCCTCATTTTACTACGGCGAATAGTCACACTGGCAATGCAGATGTTGAAAGACTGCATTCCACATTACTAGAACATATACGGATTTTAAAAAATACGCAAAACACATTGGAGGTAGAAGAAATTGTGATTAAAGCTATTGGCTTCTATAATAATTCGGTACACAGCTCAACTAAGGTAAAACCTATAGATTTTATTAACAGAAATGATATTGACTTTGAGAAATAAAAAGTTATACCTATGAAAAGAAAAAACAAACTATAGAAAAAATTAATTCAAAACAAGTAAGGAAAGCTGTCTTCGGCTGTGCCGAAGGCTAAATACCTTTCATGAATAAGCGTCACGATTTTCACTGTTCGATCCCCAGTACAGCCTGTGTCAATTTAATTTTAGCTCATACCGAAATTTTCGGAACTATCGATTATATGGGGGCGATGTGTTATATTGGTCCAATCTCATTGATTTTTAACAACAACATTTCACATTCTAAAATAGCAATAGTTACGAAATTTCACGTTCCTATAAAACTACAGGAGTTATCTACCAAAATCCGTTTATTGGAACAATGGATTGTATGGGGGCTATGTGAAATATTTATCCCATCTCGATGATTTTCAACATCGATATTTCGGATATAAAAATAGCAATACGTCCAAAATTTCACGTTCCTACGTGTTTAATTACAGGAGTTATAGCCCTAAATCCGTTTGTCGGAATAATCGATTGTATAGGAGCTATGTGAAATATTTATCCCATCTCGATGATTTTCAACATCGATATTTCACATATAAAAATAGCAATACTTACAAAATTTCACGTTCCTAGCTTTATAATTACAGGAGTTATAGCCCAAAATCCGTTTATCGGAACAATCGATTGTATGGGGGCTATGTGAAATATTTATCCCATCTCGATGATTTTCAACATCGATATTTCACATATAAAAATAGCTATACTTACAAAATTTCACGTTCCTAGCTCATAAATTAAAGGAGTTATCTTCCAAAATCCGTTTATCGGAACAATCGATTGTATAGGGGCTATGTGAAATATTTATCCCATCTCGATGATTTTCAACATCGATATTTCACATATAAAAATAGCTATACTTACAAAATTTCACGTTCCTAGCTCTTAAATTAAAGGAGTTATAGCCCAAAATCGGTTTATCGGAACAATCGATTGTATGGGAGCTATATGTAATATCGGTTCGATCTTGCTGGTTCCGACAAATGATTCCTATATTGGAAAATGGTGGCCGCATACAAAATTTCAGCCAGATATCTCAAAAACTGAGGGACTAGTTTGCGTTCAAACAGACAGACAGAGAGACAGACAGACAGACAGACGGACAGACGGACATGGCTAAATCAACTCATCCCGTCATCCTGATCATTTCGGTATACTTATTGATGGGTCTATCTCTTCTTCTTCTCATACTTACAAACATTGGACCAAAGTTATAATACCATTTCATGTTCATGAAAGGTATAAAGAGAAAAAGTACCGAGTTTCAACAACGAAAAAGTGTATATGAAAACCCCTCTTGCTTATAGGAATAAAACTGCCAAAAGATTTATAAAATTACATGTTAGTTACCCAAATAAAATTGACATAGCTCAGATCAAAAGGCCTCACAAAACTTTGTAAATATTACCCTTGTATATATCTACGGCGAAGAGCTGGTAAAAAGCATGTATCAGCTCTTATGCAGAATATGGTCAGACGAATGTATGCCTCCGGATTGGAATTTAAGTGTGCTTTGCCCATTCCGCAAGAAAGGCGATCCCGCTAACCGCACCAACTACCGCGGAATTAGTCTTCTTAATATTGCATATAAGGTTCTTTCTAGCGTGTTGTGTGAAAGGCTGAAGCCCATTGTAGACAAACTGATAGGACCTTATCAGTGTGGCTTTAGACCTGGTAAGTCTACCATCGACCCGATTTTCACGATACGCCAAATCCTGGAGAAGACCCATGATAAAAGAATCGACACACACCATCTCTTTGTCGATTTCAAAGCCGCTTTTGACAGCGCAAAAAGGAGTTGCCTGTATGCCGCCATGTCTGAATTTGACTTCCCTGCAAAGCTTATACGGCTTGGCCAAATGACGTTGAGCAATAACAACAGCTCCGTCAGAATCGGGAAGGACCTCTCTGAGCCATTTGAAACCAAACGAGGCTTCAGACAGGGCGACTCCCTTTCGTGCGATTTCTTCAATCTGATGCTGGAGAAGATAATTCGAGCAGCAGAGCTAAACCGCAATGGTACAATCTTTTACAAGAGCGTGCAATTGCTGGCGTATGCCGATGATATTGATATCATTGGCCTTAACAACCGCGCCGTAAGCGCTGCCTTCTCTGGACAGGATAAGGAAGCGAAGAAAGTGGGTCTTGCCGTGAACGAGGACAAGACGAAGTATTTGCTGTCATCAAAGAAAGAATCGGCGCACCTGCGCCTTGGCAGCCATGTCACTGTTGATAGTTACAAATTTGAAACTGTGAGGGACTTCGTCTATTTGGGAACCAGTATCAACACCGAAAATAATATCAGTCTAGAAATCCAGCGGAGAATCACTCTTGCCAACAAGTGCTACTTTGGACTGAGTAGGCAATTGAGAAGTAAAGTCCTCTCTCGAAGAACAAAGATCACGCTCTATAAGTCGCTCATCATACCTGTTCTGATGTATGGCTCAGATTCATGGACAATGTCAAGAGAAGATGAGATGGCCCTTGGAGTATTTGAGAGAAAAGTTCTCCGGAAGATTTATGGTCCTTCCCGTGATGCCAACGGCGAGTATCGAAGGAAATTTAACGATGAGCTGTACGAGCTCTACGCAGATCTGACCATAGTCCAGCGAATTAAAGCCCAAAGACTCCGCTGACTGGACCATGTTATGCGAATGGACAAAGAAGCTCCAGCACAGAAGGTTTTCCTATGGTCGCCTGAATTCGGCAGCAGAGGAAGGGGGAGGCCTCGACTGAGATGGAAACAACAGGTGGAGGATGACTTGAACTCCCTTGGGGTTTCCAATTGGCGTCAGTTATCGCTAAAAAGGAATAACTGGCGTGCTTTGATATGCAACGGCCAAAATCGCTTAGGCGGTTAAGCGCCAATAAATGATGATGATGATATATCTATGTTTATATGTATTTTTATGTATCTATGTACATATATATTTTAATAACGATAATGACTGTGTTTTTATAAATTTGTGTAACAAACTAAAAGATTAACAAACATTTTAATGAAATCTCAGTTTGAGATGCATTTAAGGATCAATCCTACTCTCAAATCTGAAGCGCACCTCAAATAACCGTTGATAGCATTCTCAAAGTGAAGGGCAAAATTTTTAATGTCCTTAATCCTTTATTATGAAAATGAGAAATATAGAATTTTCAAACTTTTCTCAAACTGAGCAGAGCGGGCTTTCATTCATGCAGTTAAATTTTATTAAATCTTTTTTAATTAAATAATCTGGTTATATAAAAAAAATCTGAGAAAAAGTTGAGAATAGATGTTCCCTCAAACGTTTGAGTTTTTGGTGTTTGTTGGGCTTTTATTCTTTATGCTTTTTGTACAGACTCACTGAGATTTTTGTATGTGTTAGGTAGTGCAATTGTCATGTCTCTGTCGGCGTTAATATATGCATTCCTTTTTTTTTAAAGCAATGTTGCTTAAGGTTTTTTTCATAGCTAATGGCCTTCAGAAACGTACCAAAAGAATATGTTTATCCATAAATGGAAGAAAATAGTTTAAAGACACGATTATCATGGCAAAACACACATACGTGGTAAAACAATTCAGGTAATCTAAACTAAGCAAAAATTACCTACTTATTTTTAGTGCTAGTACTGGTTAACAATGCAGAAAATTATAAACCATTAAAGACTAAAAATTTATTGCATACCCTTCTTTAGTTTGAAAAAGGCCAAGTTTAGTTTTAGCAAAAGCATCTCAAATAACTCATAGCATTCTGAAACTAAAGGACAAATTTTTAATATGGAATTTTCGTTTATTTTCAAATTGAAAATATATAGAATTTCTAAACCTTTCTCAAACTGAGCATAACGGAACGAAATCCAGTTGCTCTCATTGAAATATTTATACAAATTTGCCAATTATGCAAAACTAATACCTATTTTAATAAAACGAGAGTTTTCATTTATGCAGTTAAATCTTATGTAATATGTTTTAATTATTATAGTTCAACATATCATCCTGTTATATAAACAAAATCTGAGAAAAAGTTGAGAATAGATTTTTTCAAACGTTTCAGTTTTTGGTGCTCGTTAGTGTCCGACTGAAACCTAAATTTTGAGCCGAAGCCGAAGCCGTAACCGAATATTCGGCATAATCCTATATTCGGCCGAAAACCGAAGCCGAATACCATTTTTCTTTCTTGAATAAACAAAACACCTTACAAAAATACATAAGGAGTATTCTCTCTAAATTTTTTCCATGAAAAACACAAGAATTTAACACACTATAGACAAAATTGCAAAATGCAACAACAAAAAACATACGCATTTTGATGTTTCATGAAAAAAATTTTTAAAGAAATTTTTCCAATTTTGCCAATTGTGTGTAAATTTCCTGTGTTTTTATGAAAAAAATTTAGAGAGAAGACCCCTATGCATGGTTGGTTGGTTGAAGGACCAAGCCCAAGTAGCGCGCTGGGCTCCATTTTGATGCATTAACTGTGAAACCAACCCACCCACTTCATTTTAACAACCGTTTCCAGATCAGTGTTATCATTTCTGCCATAAATTACAGCCCTCGTACCATAGCCATACTTTTGACGCTCAGTGTTTATATCACGATGACCAGCTGTAGTAGCAGTAACAGAATTAGCTGCAGCAGCGCCGGAGACAGAGTGTTGACTTGGCAGCAGTGTTATTGAAAGCATTCGTGTAAGAAATATTATTATTGTAATGAACATTATTCACAGCGGCAGAGGCAGGAGATAACGCAGAGGTGCTGTTAATTACAGCATTAGAAAAATAAGAACCAGCAGCCGTGCCATATAAAGGGGCAAATAAATTATGTCGTGGGGGGACATTATTGTGTTGTGGTATTTCCAATGATGGTGACATAGTAATAAGCGACATACTGTTGTTGTTTACAGCAGCATTGAAAGAAGCAACAGGTATTGCATTAGGAGAGGCGGTTGCATTGTATGTAGAAGAGACATCCTGTTTAGGTATAGCACTCGAGGCTGCCATTGTTATGGGCAATAGTTGAGGAGTGAAATCGCAGCCATTACTATTAAAAATAGACCCATTCGGGATTGTCTATGGACTAGATGGATACTGGTCAAACCATTTGATGAGACTTATAAATTTGCTTATGTCAACTACGGAGCACCCAGACACATCCTCCAGGACAGTTAGAACGAACCTACCTAAGGTCTTAGGTGGCCCAATTCTTTCCGCATGTTGGCCCAGCGGCCAGTGTCCCGTTATAGTGGCTGTGATTCTGAAAATCTCCTTCCTAGATCTGCATAGCAGGTTCTCGGTTCTGCTTTTGTTGTAGTCAGGCCAAGTTTGTTTGGCAATCCTACAGCTATCTGAGGAGTACCACCTACGTATGGCCATGGCCTTGTATTTGTTATGTATGTCGCTTTTGATTGCTGTGAGTGGGCGACGCACACTAACTACTTCCGAGTTATCTGCTGAAGCCCGTGATCTTGCCAGTTCATCCGCTTTCTCATTGCCCTCAATATTCCGGTGACCCGGAACCCAGACAAGTGTAATTTTCGCGGAGTTTGCTGCTGCCCTAAGTGTTTAGGCCCGATGCCTAAAATCTTAAAAAATAGTGACACCCTAATGTCACTTTCCAAGCACCCACACACCCACCTGTACGTATGCATGATTATTCCTGTTTTGTCAGCACATATACATGCAGGTGGGTGTGCATGTGTTGGTTCACCTCCCCTTAAAACCGGAGGATGATTTTGGGTTCAACGGTTGTCAACGACTACCGTCTATTCTTTCAGCAACCGAGTACGGATTAAGAGATCGACATCGCAGCCACCCCAGGATTTTCGCCACGCTATATTAAAGGTAAAATAACCTCATTGTATAACACTAATTTTTGATAATAAACGACCATATTTATAATGAGAAATCTCGTCTCCCTCTTTTCTTTTCTTCTTCCCAAAAATCATAAATTCGACCGCGGTGTCTGAGCCATCGCTGCGTGCCAAGAACCACCACTGTCGAGTTTATTCATGGTCCATCTCGCCGTTCACTTTTAGAACCAGCACGGAAACAATATACAGTCCACTAATCGACCACTAAATCGAAGAAAAATCAGTCCACTCTTAGGAAAATTTACAGCCAACAACTTAAGCAGCAGTAAAACAAAGCCGTTTGGAATTACAGCCTGCCACAAAAACTGTCCAAAAAACACACAGCCGCTTGCTATTACAGTCTGCCACAAAAAACAACAACACAACACAACTGAACTTAAGCTGATCACCACATCAAAGCAACGTAAGTGTTATATTTCTTGCCACTATTTTTTTTGGTGTTTTGAAAAAATATTCATTTTGAAAAGTGCGCGAGTTCACCCAAACGTAAGTGCGAAGAAAGTGTTCCCGGTTGAGTGAAATTTAAGTTAAATCATTTGTTGCACAATTTGTTTCGAAGTTCAGCTTTGCGACTATCTGGTTTATCCCCCCCACCAGCGGTAATGTTTTCCAGACACAGCGCAAAGTAAGAGGTAACATAACCTCACATTTCACAGAGCCTGTCGATTGTTGTATTTTGTTTGGACTTCAATCATTGTTTTTTTGAAACGCGCACAAAATAGTGTAATCGAAGGCTAGTAGTTCACTTCATTATCAGTGACATCGAGAAGATGTATAGACAAATTTGGATGAACGAAAATCATTCCAAATTTCAAAGGATAGTTTACTGCACATCACCACAAGAACCAATAGGTCTTTATGAGTTGAAGACGGTCACGTTTGGGGTTAATTGCGCACCGTATCTTGCAATACGAACTATTTTGCAACTAGCTGATGACGTAGAAACATCATTCCCAACAGCATCGAATATACTAAGGGAGGGGATGTACGTGGATGATGTATTAGCGGGGGGGCATACACTCGCATCGGCCATTCATGCGAGAGATGAAATTCGACAGGTCTTACACTCCGCTGGATTCCCACTTCGGAAATGGACATCGAATTCCGAGGAGATTCTCAACGACATCCCAAGGGCGGATCGGCTGACCGAGGACTTCCTGGCGTTCGAAGACACCAGCACCGTTAAGGCTTTGGGCATTAGATGGAATGCTCATTCTGACCTCTTTTATTTTAAGGCAGGGTCACTGGACGAATGTGAACAGCTCACGAAACGAGCAATACTATCCGCCATCGCCAAGCTGTTCGACCCTTTAGGATGGCTTGCACCAATGGTCATTGTGGCCAAAATATTGATGCAGAATATCTGGTTGGAGGGCACCGATTGGGATGAGCCAGTCTCGTCCAACACTTTGGAACGATGGGAGAATTTTAAAAGGGACTACAAGGAAATCGATAACATCAGGATACCCCGATGGGTAAATTTTTCACCAGAAGATGAGGTCGAAATCCATGGATTTTGTGACGCGTCTGAAAAAGCATACGCTGCAGCCGTCTACATGCGCGTAAAAAGAGACGACCAGATATTCGTCAATCTTCTTCTAGCCAAAACCAGAGTAGCGCCGGTGAAAACAATTTCACTGCCGCGCTTGGAACTCTGCGGCGCTGTACTCTTGGCGGAGATACTGGAATCTATTTTTCGGAACATAAAATTAGGGCAGGTCAAACAACATTTGTGGACGGATTCCACAATCGTCTTAGCATGGATACGGAAACCACCATGTTCCTGGTCAACTTTCGTCGCACACAGGATTACCAAGATCATCGACTTGGTCGGAAGTAAGGACTGGCATCATGTCAACTCGGAATCGAATCCGGCAGATTTAGGAAGCAGAGGAATACCGGCAACGGATTTGGTCAACAATTCTTTGCGGTGGCAGGGACCTTCTTGGTTACAAGAAGATAATTCAGGGTGGCCAGCACAAGAAACCGAGTTTCATACATCCGTAGAGGAAAAGAGAGCGCAAACCTACGCAATATCGAAGCGAAAAGAAATCGAGACTCTAGATCGGTTTTCGGATTTACCTAGGGCTTTGAGGGTACTATCATATATTATGAGATTCTTTCGAAGAACACATCCCACAACAAAAGCTTCCTTTCAAGAAAAGTCGTGCCTAATCTCATCTGATGAGATAAAGAGAACGACTCAGATCTTGATTAAACTATATCAGAAGCAACATTTTTTTTGAGGAGTACGTAAATTTGAAGAAGGGAACAGTCATCGACAGGAAAAGCGAGATATTGCCACTTAACCCGTTCCTTGATAAGGACGATATTATCAGGGCCGGGGGTCGTCGGAAGACCTCGCTTACAACGAGCGGCATCCAATCATACTCCCTTATAATTGTAGGTTAACGCGGCTAATTGTGCAAATGATACACAAATTCTCCCTCCATGGGGAAAATCAACTAATGCTCCGTCTCATCCGCACCCAATACTGGATTCCGAATGTCAAGAACATGATTAGGGCTATCATCCACAATTGTAAGATTTGCACCGTTTACAAGAAACGGGCGCAAACCCAACTTATGGGTACCCTACCCCGCGAGCGGACCACGTTTGCGCGCGCTTTTACTAATACCGGGGTCGACTTTGCAGGACCATTCGATATCAAAAGTTTCCGAGGGAGAGGGTGTCGACTTTCAAATGGCTACGTCTGCCTCTTCGTCTGTTTTACCACCAAAGCGATCCATCTGGAAGCGACCAGTGATCTTGGTACCCCATCCTTTCTAGCAGCCCTTTCGCGTTTTATCGCTAGACGAGGATGTCCGAAAAACATTTACTCCGACAATGGGACTAACTTTGTCGGAGCGTCAAGATCTTTACGATCCGAATTTAAGGCCTTTATCTCGGAAGCTCGAGGTCAAACCATTTCAAAGTATAGTCATCAATTAATGACATGGCATTTCATTCCAGCAGGGGCTCCTCGCATGGGGGGACTCTGGGAGGCAGGAGTTAAAAGCTTCAAAGGCCATTTCAAAAAAATAGCCTCAGCCCACAAGTTCACGCATGAAGAGTTCCATACGCTACTATGTAGGATTGAAGCCTGCCTCAACTCGCGACCATTAAGTCCCGCGTCCAATGACCCGTCAGATTTAGAGCCACTTACCCCTGGGCACTTCCTCATTGGAAGTCACCTTATGGCTCCACCAGAACCCAATGTTAACGAAAGCTCTGCCTCCATGATCAACAGATGGCAGAAACTCAAGGACCTCCATCATACCTTCTGTAAACGATGGAAAACCGAATACTTGACCGAACTTCAAAAACGAGTGAAGTGGAAGCAGTCAAAACAGAACATTAAGGTGGGGGATCTCGTTGTCATCAAGGAAGACAACTTATCTCCAAACGAATGGAGGCTCGGTCGAGTTACCAACGTACACCCCGGAGAGGATAACCGAGTACGTGTCGTCGACCTCATGACCGAGAAGGGCCAGGTCAAAAGACCGGTGGGCAAGCTGATCCTGCTCCCAACCGATGGAGTAGATGGTGCCAGGCCCGATGCCTCATCCTAACACTCCAATCTCCCTCCACTCCGTTCATCCCCACCTTTCCAAATCCCTCAACAAAATTCCCACAATTCACTCGTTAACCCCAACGAGGACACCAGAAAGCCTAGCGCAGATGGGCGAACCCGATCTGCAACAGAAAATAATCCGCACTCCACAAAGAGGCCAGAGAAAACCTAACGCAGACTGGCGATCCCGACCTGCAACAAACAATAAGCTGCGCTCCACAAAGAGGCCAAAGAAATCCTAACGCAGACAGGCGAACCAATCTGCCACCGAATCTTAAAATAGATCTGCGACAACGCACATACCCCCTCTCATAAACACCCAGGCACCAAAGGTGTGAACAAGAGGTAATGTGTGCGTATAAGGTTGAAACTGATTCGACCCTTGACCTGTCTAGAGTGGTCAATTTTGGAATCAATTTTAGTCGCATCTGCCGTTGATGCAAATATGCATTGACTACCCGTTTACATTGATAGCTTTTTAAACCACAATGTCAAGTGGAATGTTGAGTTGATCAAAAGTCGGTTGGCTACCAACTTTGTTGCATGCAATTTTGCAAGCAACTTTCAAAATCAACGTGAAATTGAATGAGAAAAAAAATCGAGCAATGTAAACGAGACCATGGATCGAGGCTGCACAACAAGAATAAGCAAAATTTTTTTGAAAGTAACGTTATCAAAAAAAATTTCGCTTTTGCTAGCATCAAAAACTAAATCAAGAATTTTCATTTCTTTTTGATATTTCGAAGTTTCCAGTGTTTTTTTAAGCATTTTTTGTATGGAAAGATATAAGGTTTGTTCAGAGCAGAGCAGAAATGCCATGAAACACTTGAATCTCGATAGTTTCCTTTTATACTGACGGATAATTGCGTCTCTGCTCTAACCCACTCCATAAAAAAGCTAGAGCAGAAATTTGTGATGTGGATTACTCTAGTTTTTGTTTTGAGCGTACTCATGAAACAACAGATAGAGCAACCTAGAGCAAGAAAAGTGTTCGTTAAACACAATTTTGTGAAATATCTCAATCTGGCGTAAGCTAGAGCAGCCCAATAAACAAACCTATACTCTGCTCGAACAATCAGAATAAACAAAATTTTTGAGATCTAGATTTCAATGAAATGAAAGGCCTTTCGTTGATCTAAAAACGTTTAAGCTTTTGAATAACGAATTTACGTTTTTTTTTCATGTAACGTCGTATTAAATACAATTTCTCCTCTTCACCATATGGCCGTTTCATTAGAGTAAAATTCCAAAACCATTTTACATACCAAACAATATAACGCAGCAATTGTATCCACAGCACATCCCATACAGAGGGTTTAGCATAACCACCTCTAACATCCATCTTCTCTTCGTTCTACGTTCTATTTCTCCACGTTGGTCTGCTTTTCTCAATTGCTGTAGAATTTATTTTACCATCAGCGGTGGAAATCCGCATTGATCATTTGCAGATTTAAAACAAAATTTTTTTTGATAAAAATAACGTTATTATGCAATAATAACTCACCCTTCTCCAACGCCTTACTCTGTTCCCATTTAGAACCACCACCGTAGCAGCATACCACATTGAGATTGTAGACTTTACCAAATTCCTAGCTCTTCATACATTTGTTTTTGAATATTTCGCTACGTCAATGTCAGCCATACTATGAGCTTTGTCCAGTTCGCTGCTGACTCACATACGCATTTACAGTTTCCACAATTTTATCTAGCAAACCAGAAGCGCCAAATCGAAATAGTTTAGGCTGCAACCACTCCGGGCCTAAAGTTTCTTTAACCAACGTCAACCAGGCAATTGCATCGGCAACTGTACGCACACCACCGGCAGGTTTGAGACCAACCAATTTCCCTGTACGGCAATGAAATTCTTGTATAGCATAAATCATAGCCAGACCAGCTGGTAGTGTTGCATTGGCCGCCTCTTTGCCGGTGGAGGTTTTAATGAAATCTGCACCAGCCAACATGCATGCCATTGATGCTTTATAGACATTTTCCATGCCTGCCCAATTCTCCAATAGCTAGTATAGTTTTCAAATGCGCTATGTCGCTACAAGTCTTGCGCATTCTGCATACCTCATCATAAACCCCTTTCCAATCGCCCACCAACGCTAGCTGACGAAGTGCTGTCGATCCAAGCATCGGAGACGGGGCTCTCTTCCTCTCTTCTGGACTGCTCTTCTAGCCACGCTGCTTCTTCCATCTCCGCCTCGGTGACTTGCTGATACCAGCTTTTGTATTCCCTCGGCTGGGGCGGCTGGTCGTCCGTTGGGAGGTGGAGTGTAGTGTGATGGTTGCCACGACATCGTCGGCACCTGGCGTCGCTCGTGCACTCCCTTGTCTGATGCACCATTGACAGGCAATTGCCACAGTATCCCGCCCGGATAACCTCCTGTAGCCGGTCTAAGGGTGCCATGCCGTGATACCGATCACATGCCCGGAGGGGGTGGCTTTCACCGCAGAGGGGGTATGGTTTTGGGTACCGGGACCATACGTGCGGCGCGGAGACGAAGGGATGCATGGCGAGTCATGCTGCAGAAAACCGAAGAAAAAGGAGAAAAGAAAAAATAGGTTTGAATTATGCATATGGCGAATAGCCGAAGTGACGACATAAGGATGAATTTGAGATTACTTATTGTTTAACTGGGACAAGATATCCCACTGTCTGGTCCTATATCAAACGTTATCCGAACGTTTTCCCGTCTCTTGTGGCAATTACGTCCGGCGACACGTTGCTGCCTTCCCTTGTGGCAATTAGGTCCGGCAACGCGTTGCTACCGACTGGTTGCCGCTTTACGTAACTAAACCCATCTGAGGCACCCTGTGTGTTTCATTTCCTTTTTTTTTGTTTTGTTTATGTCGATCACTTGTCCGCTAGCCGGCGCAAGTGACACTAGTGCTGCGCAGAGGCAAGCTTTTTGCTAGTGCTGCGCATAAGAACGCGTTTTCGGTACTCGATTGTGTTACCGATGCTGGAAGAGAGTGGTTGAGTGGCGGTTTTATTTTTGTTGTTTTGTGGGCAAAACAGGCCTGCCCCCCGAAAACAAAAACAAATAAGTAATGTATTAAATAAACCGGTTTTTAATTTTAATTTTATTTATTACATATTTCAAAAAATTTTTTTTTGTTTTGGCAAAATTTACCACAAGCTTAATTATACCCCATATCGTTTATCTCTTCTGATTTTGGCCTACCGAGTGTAAAAAATTAAATTGCTGCTCCCTATTTCTGATTCCGTATGCGGTACCGATTTTAATGTAATATCCGAAAATCATGCATCACTAATTGGCATGATTTTGTACAACCCTGCCTAATTTGTCAGTGAATGAAATGGAATTGTAGGGAACACAAAAAAAAAACAATTCCATTGTTCATTTTTCTTTACGGGTGTAGAGAAAAATCGAACATTTCATTCATTTCCGGTTACTCATGGCAGCAGCACACGATCGATTTGGGTGAGTAGATTTTGGTAGCATTGCAAATATGTATTGTTAACCTCTCTTTTTTTTCTTTTCAGGTGGATTTGCAGTCAAATGAAACATATTCTTAACTAGCCTTTGGCGCTGCTGGGGATTTTGTATCGTTTCGGCAGCATTATTTCGTGCAGAGTTGGAGTTAGCAAGGCAATATCATAGTGTAGAGACAGAGTGTTGACTTGGCAGCAGTGTTATTGAAAGCATTCGTGTAAGAAATATTATTATTGTAATGAACATTATTCACAGCGGCAGAGGCAGGAGATAACGCAGAGGTGCTGTTAATTACAGCATTAGAAAAATAAGAACCAGCAGCCGTGCCATATAAAGGGGCAAATAAATTATGTCGTGGGGGGACATTATTGTGTTGTGGTATTTCCAATGATGGTGACATAGTAATAAGCGACATACTGTTGTTGTTTACAGCAGCATTGAAAGAAGCAACAGGTATTGCATTAGGAGAGGCGGTTGCATTGTATGTAGAAGAGACATCCTGTTTAGGTATAGCACTCGAGGCTGCCATTGTTATGGGCAATAGTTGAGGAGTGAAATCGCAGCCATTACTATTAAAAATAGACCCATTCGGGATTGTCTATGGACTAGATGGATACTGGTCAAACCATTTGATGAGACTTATAAATTTGCTTATGTCAACTACGGAGCACCCAGACACATCCTCCAGGACAGTTAGAACGAACCTACCTAAGGTCTTAGGTGGCCCAATTCTTTCCGCATGTTGGCCCAGCGGCCAGTGTCCCGTTATAGTGGCTGTGATTCTGAAAATCTCCTTCCTAGATCTGCATAGCAGGTTCTCGGTTCTGCTTTTGTTGTAGTCAGGCCAAGTTTGTTTGGCAATCCTACAGCTATCTGAGGAGTACCACCTACGTATGGCCATGGCCTTGTATTTGTTATGTATGTCGCTTTTGATTGCTGTGAGTGGGCGACGCACACTAACTACTTCCGAGTTATCTGCTGAAGCCCGTGATCTTGCCAGTTCATCCGCTTTCTCCTTGCCCTCAATATTCCGGTGACCCGGAACCCAGACAAGTGTAATTTTCGCGGAGTTTGCTGCTGCCCTAAGTGTTTAGGCCCGATGCCTAAAATCTTAAAAAATAGTGACACCCTAATGTCACTTTCCAAGCACCCACACACCCACCTGTACGTATGCATGATTATTCCTGTTTTGTCAGCACATATACATGCAGGTGGGTGTGCATGTGTTGGTTCACCTCCCCTTAAAACCGGAGGATGATTTTGGGTTCAACGGTTGTCAACGACTACCGTCTATTCTTTCAGCAACCGAGTACGGATTAAGAGATCGACATCGCAGCCACCCCAGGATTTTCGCCACGCTATGTTAAAGGTAAAATAACCTCATTGTATAACACTAATTTTTGATAATAAACGACCATATTTATAATGAGAAATCTCGTCTCCCTCTTTTCTTTTCTTCTTCCCAAAAATCATAAATTCGACCGCGGTGTCTGAGCCATCGCTGCGTGCCAAGAACCACCACTGTCGAGTTTATTCATGGTCCATCTCGCCGTTCACTTTTAGAACCAGCACGGAAACAATATACAGTCCACTAATCGACCACTAAATCGAAGAAAAATCAGTCCACTCTTAGGAAAATTTACAGCCAACAACTTAAGCAGCAGTAAAACAAAGCCGTTTGGAATTACAGCCTGCCACAAAAACTGTCCAAAAAACACACAGCCGCTTGCTATTACAGTCTGCCACAAAAAACAACAACACAACACAACTGAACTTAAGCTGATCACCACATCAAAGCAACGTAAGTGTTATATTTCTTGCCACTATTTTTTTTGGTGTTTTGAAAAAATATTCATTTTGAAAAGTGCGCGAGTTCACCCAAACGTAAGTGCGAAGAAAGTGTTCCCGGTTGAGTGAAATTTAAGTTAAATCATTTGTTGCACAATTTGTTTCGAAGTTCAGCTTTGCGACTATCTGGTTTATCCCCCCACCAGCGGTAATGTTTTCCAGACACAGCGCAAAGTAAGAGGTAACATAACCTCACATTTCACAGAGCCTGTCGATTGTTGTATTTTGTTTGGACTTCAATCATTGTTTTTTTAAAACGCGCACAAAATAGTGTAATCGAAGGCTAGTAGTTCACTTCATTATCAGTGACATCGAGAAGATGTATAGACAAATTTGGATGAACGAAAATCATTCCAAATTTCAAAGGATAGTTTACTGCACATCACCACAAGAACCAATAGGTCTTTATGAGTTGAAGACGGTCACGTTTGGGGTTAATTGCGCACCGTATCTTGCAATACGAACTATTTTGCAACTAGCTGATGACGTAGAAACATCATTCCCAACAGCATCGAATATACTAAGGGAGGGGATGTACGTGGATGATGTATTAGCGGGGGGGCATACACTCGCATCGGCCATTCATGCGAGAGATGAAATTCGACAGGTCTTACACTCCGCTGGATTCCCACTTCGGAAATGGACATCGAATTCCGAGGAGATTCTCAACGACATCCCAAGGGCGGATCGGCTGACCGAGGACTTCCTGGCGTTCGAAGACACCAGCACCGTTAAGGCTTTGGGCATTAGATGGAATGCTCATTCTGACCTCTTTTATTTTAAGGCAGGGTCACTGGACGAATGTGAACAGCTCACGAAACGAGCAATACTATCCGCCATCGCCAAGCTGTTCGACCCTTTAGGATGGCTTGCACCAATGGTCATTGTGGCCAAAATATTGATGCAGAATATCTGGTTGGAGGGCACCGATTGGGATGAGCCAGTCTCGTCCAACACTTTGGAACGATGGGAGAATTTTAAAAGGGACTACAAGGAAATCGATAACATCAGGATACCCCGATGGGTAAATTTTTCACCAGAAGATGAGGTCGAAATCCATGGATTTTGTGACGCGTCTGAAAAAGCATACGCTGCAGCCGTCTACATGCGCGTAAAAAGAGACGACCAGATATTCGTCAATCTTCTTCTAGCCAAAACCAGAGTAGCGCCGGTGAAAACAATTTCACTGCCGCGCTTGGAACTCTGCGGCGCTGTACTCTTGGCGGAGATACTGGAATCTATTTTTCGGAACATAAAATTAGGGCAGGTCAAACAACATTTGTGGACGGATTCCACAATCGTCTTAGCATGGATACGGAAACCACCATGTTCCTGGTCAACTTTCGTCGCACACAGGATTACCAAGATCATCGACTTGGTCGGAAGTAAGGACTGGCATCATGTCAACTCGGAATCGAATCCGGCAGATTTAGGAAGCAGAGGAATACCGGCAACGGATTTGGTCAACAATTCTTTGCGGTGGCAGGGACCTTCTTGGTTACAAGAAGATAATTCAGGGTGGCCAGCACAAGAAACCGAGTTTCATACATCCGTAGAGGAAAAGAGAGCGCAAACCTACGCAATATCGAAGCGAAAAGAAATCGAGACTCTAGATCGGTTTTCGGATTTACCTAGGGCTTTGAGGGTACTATCATATATTATGAGATTCTTTCGAAGAACACATCCCACAACAAAAGCTTCCTTTCAAGAAAAGTCGTGCCTAATCTCATCTGATGAGATAAAGAGAACGACTCAGATCTTGATTAAACTATATCAGAAGCAACATTTTTTTTGAGGAGTACGTAAATTTGAAGAAGGGAACAGTCATCGACAGGAAAAGCGAGATATTGCCACTTAACCCGTTCCTTGATAAGGACGATATTATCAGGGCCGGGGGTCGTCGGAAGACCTCGCTTACAACGAGCGGCATCCAATCATACTCCCTTATAATTGTAGGTTAACGCGGCTAATTGTGCAAATGATACACAAATTCTCCCTCCATGGGGAAAATCAACTAATGCTCCGTCTCATCCGCACCCAATACTGGATTCCGAATGTCAAGAACATGATTAGGGCTATCATCCACAATTGTAAGATTTGCACCGTTTACAAGAAACGGGCGCAAACCCAACTTATGGGTACCCTACCCCGCGAGCGGACCACGTTTGCGCGCGCTTTTACTAATACCGGGGTCGACTTTGCAGGACCATTCGATATCAAAAGTTTCCGAGGGAGAGGGTGTCGACTTTCAAATGGCTACGTCTGCCTCTTCGTCTGTTTTACCACCAAAGCGATCCATCTGGAAGCGACCAGTGATCTTGGTACCCCATCCTTTCTAGCAGCCCTTTCGCGTTTTATCGCTAGACGAGGATGTCCGAAAAACATTTACTCCGACAATGGGACTAACTTTGTCGGAGCGTCAAGATCTTTACGATCCGAATTTAAGGCCTTTATCTCGGAAGCTCGAGGTCAAACCATTTCAAAGTATAGTCATCAATTAATGACATGGCATTTCATTCCAGCAGGGGCTCCTCGCATGGGGGGACTCTGGGAGGCAGGAGTTAAAAGCTTCAAAGGCCATTTCAAAAAAATAGCCTCAGCCCACAAGTTCACGCATGAAGAGTTCCATACGCTACTATGTAGGATTGAAGCCTGCCTCAACTCGCGACCATTAAGTCCCGCGTCCAATGACCCGTCAGATTTAGAGCCACTTACCCCTGGGCACTTCCTCATTGGAAGTCACCTTATGGCTCCACCAGAACCCAATGTTAACGAAAGCTCTGCCTCCATGATCAACAGATGGCAGAAACTCAAGGACCTCCATCATACCTTCTGTAAACGATGGAAAACCGAATACTTGACCGAACTTCAAAAACGAGTGAAGTGGAAGCAGTCAAAACAGAACATTAAGGTGGGGGATCTCGTTGTCATCAAGGAAGACAACTTATCTCCAAACGAATGGAGGCTCGGTCGAGTTACCAACGTACACCCCGGAGAGGATAACCGAGTACGTGTCGTCGACCTCATGACCGAGAAGGGCCAGGTCAAAAGACCGGTGGGCAAGCTGATCCTGCTCCCAACCGATGGAGTAGATGGTGCCAGGCCCGATGCCTCATCCTAACACTCCAATCTCCCTCCACTCCGTTCATCCCCACCTTTCCAAATCCCTCAACAAAATTCCCACAATTCACTCGTTAACCCCAACGAGGACACCAGAAAGCCTAGCGCAGATGGGCGAACCCGATCTGCAACAGAAAATAATCCGCACTCCACAAAGAGGCCAGAGAAAACCTAACGCAGACGGGCGATCCCGACCTGCAACAAACAATAAGCTGCGCTCCACAAAGAGGCCAAAGAAATCCTAACGCAGACAGGCGAACCAATCTGCCACCGAATCTTAAAATAGATCTGCGACAACGCACATACCCCCTCTCATAAACACCCAGGCACCAAAGGTGTGAACAAGAGGTAATGTGTGCGTATAAGGTTGAAACTGATTCGACCCTTGACCTGTCTAGAGTGGTCAATTTTGGAATCAATTTTAGTCGCATCTGCCGTTGATGCAAATATGCATTGACTACCCGTTTACATTGATAGCTTTTTAAACCACA
This sequence comes from Campiglossa producta, assembly GCA_964058755.1. Lineage (NCBI taxonomy): Eukaryota > Metazoa > Arthropoda > Insecta > Diptera > Tephritidae > Campiglossa > Campiglossa producta. The sequence continues at coordinate 23,757,151 of CAXKVI010000006.1, read as the reverse complement.
ATGTCAAGTGGAATGTTGAGTTGATCAAAAGTCGGTTGGCTACCAACTTTGTTGCATGCAATTTTGCAAGCAACTTTCAAAATCAACGTGAAATTGAATGAGAAAAAAAATCGAGCAATGTAAACGAGACCATGGATCGAGGCTGCACAACAAGAATAAGCAAAATTTTTTTGAAAGTAACGTTATCAAAAAAAATTTCGCTTTTGCTAGCATCAAAAACTAAATCAAGAATTTTCATTTCTTTTTGATATTTCGAAGTTTCCAGTGTTTTTTTAAGCATTTTTTGTATGGAAAGATATAAGGTTTGTTCAGAGCAGAGCAGAAATGCCATGAAACACTTGAATCTCGATAGTTTCCTTTTATACTGACGGATAATTGCGTCTCTGCTCTAACCCACTCCATAAAAAAGCTAGAGCAGAAATTTGTGATGTGGATTACTCTAGTTTTTGTTTTGAGCGTACTCATGAAACAACAGATAGAGCAACCTAGAGCAAGAAAAGTGTTCGTTAAACACAATTTTGTGAAATATCTCAATCTGGCGTAAGCTAGAGCAGCCCAATAAACAAACCTATACTCTGCTCGAACAATCAGAATAAACAAAATTTTTGAGATCTAGATTTCAATGAAATGAAAGGCCTTTCGTTGATCTAAAAACGTTTAAGCTTTTGAATAACGAATTTACGTTTTTTTTTCATGTAACGTCGTATTAAATACAATTTCTCCTCTTCACCATATGGCCGTTTCATTAGAGTAAAATTCCAAAACCATTTTACATACCAAACAATATAACGCAGCAATTGTATCCACAGCACATCCCATACAGAGGGTTTAGCATAACCACCTCTAACATCCATCTTCTCTTCGATCACTTTGCGCACAATACGTTCTATTTCTCCACGTTGGTCTGCTTTTCTCAATTGCTGTAGAATTTATTTTACCATCAGCGGTGGAAATCCGCATTGATCATTTGCAGATTTAAAACAAAATTTTTTTTGATAAAAATAACGTTATTATGCAATAATAACTCACCCTTCTCCAACGCCTTACTCTGTTCCCATTTAGAACCACCACCGTAGCAGCATACCACATTGAGATTGTAGACTTTACCAAATTCCTAGCTCTTCATACATTTGTTTTTGAATATTTCGCTACGTCAATGTCAGCCATACTATGAGCTTTGTCCAGTTCGCTGCTGACTCACATACGCATTTACAGTTTCCACAATTTTATCTAGCAAACCAGAAGCGCCAAATCGAAATAGTTTAGGCTGCAACCACTCCGGGCCTAAAGTTTCTTTAACCAACGTCAACCAGGCAATTGCATCGGCAACTGTACGCACACCACCGGCAGGTTTGAGACCAACCAATTTCCCTGTACGGCAATGAAATTCTTGTATAGCATAAATCATAGCCAGACCAGCTGGTAGTGTTGCATTGGCCGCCTCTTTGCCGGTGGAGGTTTTAATGAAATCTGCACCAGCCAACATGCATGCCATTGATGCTTTATAGACATTTTCCATGCCTGCCCAATTCTCCAATAGCTAGTATAGTTTTCAAATGCGCTATGTCGCTACAAGTCTTGCGCATTCTGCATACCTCATCATAAACCCCTTTCCAATCGCCCACCAACGCTAGCTGACGAAGTGCTGTCGATCCAAGCATCGGAGACGGGGCTCTCTTCCTCTCTTCTGGACTGCTCTTCTAGCCACGCTGCTTCTTCCATCTCCGCCTCGGTGACTTGCTGATACCAGCTTTTGTATTCCCTCGGCTGGGGCGGCTGGTCGTCCGTTGGGAGGTGGAGTGTAGTGTGATGGTTGCCACGACATCGTCGGCACCTGGCGTCGCTCGTGCACTCCCTTGTCTGATGCACCATTGACAGGCAATTGCCACAGTATCCCGCCCGGATAACCTCCTGTAGCCGGTCTAAGGGTGCCATGCCGTGATACCGATCACATGCCCGGAGGGGGTGGCTTTCACCGCAGAGGGGGCATGGTTTTGGGTACCGGGACCATACGTGCGGCGCGGAGACGAAGGGATGCATGGCGAGTCATGCTGCAGAAAACCGAAGAAAAAGGAGAAAAGAAAAAATAGGTTTGAATTATGCATATGGCGAATAGCCGAAGTGACGACATAAGGATGAATTTGAGATTACTTATTGTTTAACTGGGACAAGATATCCCACTGTCTGGTCCTATATCAAACGTTATCCGAACGTTTTCCCGTCTCTTGTGGCAATTACGTCCGGCGACACGTTGCTGCCTTCCCTTGTGGCAATTAGGTCCGGCAACGCGTTGCTACCGACTGGTTGCCGCTTTACGTAACTAAACCCATCTGAGGCACCCTGTGTGTTTCATTTCCTTTTTTTTTGTTTTGTTTATGTCGATCACTTGTCCGCTAGCCGGCGCAAGTGACACTAGTGCTGCGCAGAGGCAAGCTTTTTGCTAGTGCTGCGCATAAGAACGCGTTTTCGGTACTCGATTGTGTTACCGATGCTGGAAGAGAGTGGTTGAGTGGCGGTTTTATTTTTGTTGTTTTGTGGGCAAAACAGGCCTGCCCCCCGAAAACAAAAACAAATAAGTAATGTATTAAATAAACCGGTTTTTAATTTTAATTTTATTTATTACATATTTCAAAAAATTTTTTTTTGTTTTGGCAAAATTTACCACAAGCTTAATTATACCCCATATCGTTTATCTCTTCTGATTTTGGCCTACCGAGTGTAAAAAATTAAATTGCTGTACCGATTTTAATGTAATATCCGAAAATCATGCATCACTAATTGGCATGATTTTGTACAACCCTGCCTAATTTGTCAGTGAATGAAATGGAATTGTAGGGAACACAAAAAAAAAACAATTCCATTGTTCATTTTTCTTTACGGGTGTAGAGAAAAATCGAACATTTCATTCATTTCCGGTTACTCATGGCAGCAGCACACGATCGATTTGGGTGAGTAGATTTTGGTAGCATTGCAAATATGTATTGTTAACCTCTCTTTTTTTTCTTTTCAGGTGGATTTGCAGTCAAATGAAACATATTCTTAACTAGCCTTTGGCGCTGCTGGGGATTTTGTATCGTTTCGGCAGCATTATTTCGTGCAGAGTTGGAGTTAGCAAGGCAATATCATAGTGTAGCTGATGAAAAACCAATGGTAGTACTATCAATACCAAGTTATTACCCCGAAACTGCATGGCCGGAATTGCCCTTTGACGAGTCATTCCTCGACTGCGTTTTCTCACATCAACAGTTGGTGGACATCGCTTATGAGATTTCCCAACGCGGCAGCATAACAAATCTCAATAAGGTAGTGTGGTCTTTGAAGGCACTCACCCTAACCGATTCAACAACATTGGCTGGCGACGATACAGCAGCGAATGTGCGTAGTCTCTGTCAACGTGCTGCCTTCCCCATACCGGAGCATATTTTACTTGAGCTTGGTGTTGAACCCGAGCTGCTACCAAAAATACACACTGCAGCCGTATGCGTTTATCCAGAACGCGTGGCCGATGCTGCAACAAAGCTCAAGGAATTGAAGAAACTTGATGTCATACCAATAGCCTCCGTAGCCACAGGCTTTCCATCTGGACAATATGCTTTGGGATCGCGAGTACATGAAATTCACACTGCACTCGAAGCGGGCGCCACAGAGATTGATATTGTTATTAACCGTCAGCTAGCGTTGGTGGGCGATTGGAAAGGGGTTTATGATGAGGTATGCAGAATGCGCAAGACTTGTAGCGACATAGCGCATTTGAAAACTATACTAGCTATTGGAGAATTGGGCAGGCATGGAAAATGTCTATAAAGCATCAATGGCATGCATGTTGGCTGGTGCAGATTTCATTAAAACCTCCACCGGCAAAGAGGCGGCCAATGCAACACTACCAGCTGGTCTGGCTATGATTTATGCTATACAAGAATTTCTTTGCCGTACAGGGAAATTGGTTGGTCTCAAACCTGCCGGTGGTGTGCGTACAGTTGCCGATGCAATTGCCTGGTTGACGTTGGTTAAAGAAACTTTAGGCCCGGAGTGGTTGCAGCCTAAACTATTTCGATTTGGCGCTTCTGGTTTGCTAGATAAAATTGTGGAAACTGTAAATGCGTATGTGAGTCAGCAGCGAACTGGACAAAGCTCATAGTATGGCTGACATTGGCGTAGCGAAATATTCAAAAACAAATGTATGAAGAGCTAGGAATTTGGTAAAGTCTACAATCTCAATGTGGTATGCTGCTACGGTGGTGGTTCTAAATGGGAACAGAGTAAGGCGTTGGAGAAGGGTGAGTTATTATTGCATAATAACGTTATTTTTATCAAAAAAAATTTTGTTTTAAAGTAAAATCTGCAAATGATCAATGCGGATTTCCACCGCTGATGGTAAAATAAATTCTACAGCAATTGAGAAAAGCAGACCAACGTGGAGAAATAGAACGTATTGTGCGCAAAGTGATCGAAGAGAAGATGGATGTTAGAGGTGGTTATGCTAAACCCTCTGTATGGGATGTGCTGTGGATACAATTGCTGCGTTATATTGTTTGGTATGTAAAATGGTTTTGGAATTTTACTCTAATGAAACGGCCATATGGTGAAGAGGAGAAATTGTATTTAATACGATGTTACATGAAAAAAAAACATAAATTCGTTATTCAAAAGCTTAAACGTTCTTAGATCAACGAAAGGCCTTTCATTTCATTGAAATCAAGATCTCAAAAATTTTGTTTATTCTGATTGTTCGAGCAGAGTATAGGTTTGTTTATTGGGCTGCTCTAGCTTACGCCAGATTGACATATTTCACAAAATTGTGTTTAACGAACACTTTTCTTGCTCTAGGTTGCTCTATCTGTTGTTTCATGAGTACGCTCAAAACAAAAACTAGAGTAATCCACATCACAAATTTCTGCTCTAGCTTTTTTATGGAGTGGGTTAGAGCAGAGACGCTGTCGATCCAAGCATCGGAGACGGGGCTAATACCAGAAGATGGCGATATTTCGGAACCGGCAGCGAAACCACGGCCGTTCCTACCGGTCCAAGGGGTGTCGGACCTGCAGCGGTTCCGCCCCCTCCTAGCACACGAGCGCCGACAACATCATCAACGCGACAACAGCCCTCCGTCTCGCCGCGCGCATCGCAACAGTCGCAAGCGAAGACTGGCCCCTCAGCCGCGCCAGCTTCGCAATCCCCATACAAACGAAGCCGAAGCCCGTAGACTGGCCCCTCAGCCGCGCCAGCTACGAAACATCCACGGAATTCGCCGATACCAGGACGTCGACGAGCGTAGACTGGCCACTCAGCCGCGCCAGCTACGCACCAGCAGCTCTAGGAGCCGTCGCAACACCAACCGAGATGGCAGACTGGCCACTCAGCCGCGCCAGCTGCCAGCCGTTAGCGGGTTCCGAGACGGACTTAACCGGGCTCTCGCCGGGGTGGCCCCGTCGTTTCGCCCCATGACTACGCTTTCGCCGACCGCGCTCGTGAAACTGGAGGTCGGGGGCGGGTTTACTTACCTGCGTGCGCTAATCGATGCATGCTCCCCCGCACAGTTATCGACCGGGGCCTGGCGGAAGCGTTAGGGCTGCCCACCACCCACTCTGGCGGCGAGCACGGTTGCTTTCTCAGAGTCCGAAGGAAACATGGAAACCACAAGACGGTGACTACGCACGCCGTATGTGTCGACAACCTGCAGCGGATCAGCCCAGCCCTAACCATCGACGCAAGAGTGGCGGCTCCCTACGAGCATATCCGGCTGGCTGATCCGCACTTTTACATATCTGCGCCAATCCAGCTCGTACTCGGCGGCGATGTCTACGCCGACGTCGTCCTACCAAACACACTGCCACCGTCGTTCGGCTCGTTTGTGGCCCAGAGCACCATTTTTGGGTGGGTGCTCTCGGGCGCTACTAGCATGTAAGTTTAGGTGTAAATCTAGTTCTAAGTATTACCTTTAATAAAAAAAAAAAAAAAATAAAAAAAAATTTGTTTTTTCTCAATTATGGCAAGAAATATACCACTTTTGTATTTTCAAGTTTCTTCCCTCTCTTCTCATAGCTAGGTACGATACGGCCATAGTACCAGTGGTGCCAGACCTCAACCTCAGGAGGTGGATCGAAGGAGGAAAGCGGGCACAGTGCTACCCAGCACCCCACGATAGATTTAAGAGCCTAGAATAAGAGAAGGCGTGATGGAAATCCCGGGGCTGGTCAGAATGTTGCGTATCGCAAGGGGGCCGGCATGTTTAGGCCCGATGCCTAAAATCTTAAAAAATAGTGACACCCTAATGTCGCTTTTCAAGCACCCAGACACCCACCTGTACGTATGCATGATTATCAACGACTTGACAACCGTCTATTCTTTCAGCAACCGAGTACGGATTAAGAGATCGACATAGCAGCCACCCCAGGATTTTCGCCACGCTATATTAAAGGTAAAATAACCTCATTGTATAACACTAATTTTTGATAATAAACGGCCATATTTATAACGAGAAATCTCGTCTCCGTCTTTTCTTTTCTTCTTCCCAAAAATCATAAATTCGATCGCGGTGTCTGAGCCATCGCTGCGTGCCAAGAACCACCACTGTCGAGTTTATTCACTAAGCGACCCTTTGCAGTCGCTGACGGCCTTAGAGGAAGTGATCGGAGAGTCGAACGCCATAAGCGCTGCTTGACTGCAAATTTTTCAATGGGTCATCTTATTATCGGAACTTACGCCAATGCTCATCACGTCCAGTGGGGAAGCTCCGATATCAATGCTAGAGGACTAACTTAACAACTAACCTGGTAGTTTGTAACGTGGGTAACGAACCTACGTTTATTACTAAAACCCGTAGGGAGGTCATAGATCTCACTATTTGCAGCGAAGGCGCTTATGAGTGAGTCAGAAAATGGCGCGTTCTCGATGAACACTCATTCTCCGACCACCGGTACGTAGAATTAGTTCTAGACTTTTCTGGCAGCTACATAATGAAATACTATCTAGGGACTTACCAGCACTGCCCCCAAAGTCCCCTCATCAGTAGGGGAGTTGGAGGATCTGGTAAATACCTTTACAACGGCGCTCTCGAATGCCCTAGAGCAGGCTTGCCCAGTGCCAAAACCACGCGGTAAACATAGGCCGCATTGGTGGTCCTACGACCTGGACTCGCTCCGCAAAGCATGTAGGGCACAATTTAATAAGGCCAAGAGCCTTGGCACGGAGACTCAATGGCTCGAATATAAAGTTAAACTCAAATTAGACTCAGGAAGAGAGTATCGTGGAGAAATTTCTGCACTGGGGTCGAAAATATCGACGATACAGCGAGACTTAGATGAGTGCTCTCAAAAACTCAAACAGCCACAAGCTATTTGTGCAAACCTGACGGATCCGGGACCAGCACGGAGAGGGTAACCCTAGAGCTGCTCTTGAATACGCACTTCCCAGGGAACTTGCATGAGGAACCCTTAGCACCTACAACAAACCTGGCTGTATACATACCCATCACGGAGGAAAAGGTTAGGTGGGCGGTTGAAAGCTTCGAACCGTTCAAGGTTGCCGGCCCAGACGGGATTATTCCCGTCATCAGCGAAATGGCTGGTATTTCTCTATACAGCCTGCCTGACTCTTCTCTAGTTTCTGTTATTGAAAAATCGATGTATTGAAGGAGCCTTCAACAACTTAAGCCCTGATGCTATAAACACCGCTTTAACAAGCCTGGGCATAAACAGGTCTCTTATTGGACTTATTGATCAACTACTAAGGGGTAGACGAATAGTTTCATCACTGGGCTCGGCTGACTTATCACGCTATGTCACAAGCGGAACGCCTGAGGGTGGTGTTTTCTCCCCGCTTCTATGGAACCTCACTGTCAACTCGATGCTGCGAGACACAAGCTGGGGGGCGGGAAGGTAGTGGCATATGCAGACGACTTAGCTATAGTATATAAGGGCAAATTCCCACAAACCCTGTGCGACTTGATGCAAGTGCAGTGCTACTGAGAGGTTTCCTCATGGTGCTCGCGCTGCGGACTAAGCATCAACTCGGGAAAAGTAGAACTGGTCCTTTTCACCAACCGCTATAAGATACCACCGTTAATACTACCAAAACTGAATGACGTGCGCCTGAACTTGGCTGACAAAGCCAAGTTCTTGGGCACAGTTCTGGATAGGAAACTAACCTGGAAGGAGAATGTTCTTCAGCGCCAGAAGAAAGCGTGTATTGCACTCTACACGTGCAAAAGAGCCTTTGGAAAGAATTGGGGGCTCAGCCCTAAAATATGCAAATGGATCTACACTGCAATCATTCGACCAATCATGCTCTATGGAGTTGTGGTATGGTGGCCTGCGCTGAGCAAGGCAACAAACCTTAATCTGCTAGGCATTTTGCCACTCGATCTGGAAGGTCACTGGGTAGCAGCAGCATCGGCTCTTCGTCTAAGAGAAACGTCAGGCTCGGGCGCAAGCACTACTGGACACGTCTGTATTTTGGGATCCTATAGCTTTCTTCCGCTGAGTACAGATAGTTGTGCGACCACAACAGTCGGAGATAGCGGTTTTAAAATCAACATTCCCAGCAGGGAAGAATGGGAGAGCACGGATCGGAGTCCCGCCACTCATGCCGGCACTTCCATTTATACTGATGGCTCGAAATTAGACGGCAGAGTTGGAGGAGGGGTTTATTCAAAGATCTGAAGCTTGAGCTTCCTTCAGACTACCTGATCACTGCAGTGTCTTCCAGGATGAAGTTTCAGCAATCATGGACACCACGGCTTGGATAGGCCAACACATTATCAGACAGAAAATTTTTATTTTCTCCATATCTCCATAATAATAGGCGTATTAACTGGGCACTGCCTCATTGGTAGGCACGCAGAAAGACTAGGTGTGTCCTACCGACGATGCTGTCGGAGTTGTAAGGATGATGAGGAGGAGGAAACGGTGGAGCACCTCATCTGCAGCTGCCCGGCTTTAACTGGCGCGAGAATGCGCTTTTTGGGAGTTCCCTTCCTGGTTAGCCTACGCCAGGCCACGGAGCTGGCTTCATCAAGTCATATAAATGGTTCGAGGGGGAGTAACGGTGTCGGTATAGGAACGTTAGTCCCGGGATTCTGCTATGTGGGGAATTCCGATAATACCGGGATTTTCCATATGGCAGGGTCCCGGAACTGACTTTCCTAGTATTGGTGGTATCACAACGGGCCTTTTAATACTGGCCTAGGTGTGCCTCTGCGGCAGCCACTTGAACCTAACCTAACCATTTCCTGACTAAAATATGGCATAACTGCAGTATACGGACAATTCCAATATCAAAGGAAAACAGCAAAAGTATGGTGGTAATATAACAGATAACAAATATTTTCGTGATAAGGCAGCAACAATACCAGGACATAAGAGTGGAATATTTCAATACAATAGACCACAAATTGGTAACATTAGAAGTAGTGGAGCGGTAAGAATCCTACGAAATCAATATCGTTGGCAGCAAGAATGACAGCGAAAGGTAGAATTAAAAATTAAAAAAAAAAAATTAAAAATTAAAAAAAATAAAAACAAAAATTTTTTAAAAACTTTGGCACGCCTTATGGTCGCCATCCAAATAGCAGTAATTTGCTTAGGGGTAAAGTTTAAAAATTAAATATTGGAAATTTTTTTTTTAAATTTACAAAATATAATGCAGAAGATTTCGACTCAAGAGGAGTCTGATAAAAAAAAATTCAAGAAGAAGCCGATAAACTTTTTCAAAAATTCATAGACACATTCATAAACCGATTACCATCGAAGAGTATCGGAAAAGGAATAAACAAAATAAAACGGGAGAAATTCCCAAAATTGTACACAAAAGAAAGAGGGCAGGAAGGAAAGTAAGAATTAGCAAAGTTACATCAACAACTTAACTTTGCTACTAACTCAGATAAGAGATTAAAAATGCAAGAAAAAATAGAAATGTTAAGACATCAAAATAAAATAAAAAATTGAGTAAGTTCGAACGCCTCTGTTAAAAATTATTTACTTTAAATCTTTTCTCATGGATAGTGCATTGCCCGATGATCTTGACTACAATACACGAAATTGTAGACCATTTAGAGAGTGAAAACGCAGACATTGCCCGTAAATCAAGATCACGAGATAAGGGAAGCAACAGATACAATTTAAACTGTTTAAGAAAATTTTGGTTCTATATAGGAATGGGTAGAGAACCCACAATGGAAGACTTATTATATCCTTCCACATTAGTAGAAGAAATAAATAGATTGATAAGGAAAGGAGAAAATTGAAAAATGTAAATTAAAAGACAAATTTATGAATAAATAAGAATAAAAATTTAAATTCGAAAATTTTACTATTGAATTTTTAAAAATGACTTGGTGGTAAAATTGCACTAAACGGCATATTAATAGGAATAGCAGGATACCAAGTAGGAAAAGAAACTTCGGGTGAAAACACCTACGATACTAAAATAATTAAATATGAACCACATCCTATCGTAGAAAACAAAGAAGAAGTGTCCGATAAGTGGTTGACCGCTTTTGCATGCGTAGCATGTTTAATTGTCGCGATGGTAATCTTGATAAAAAATTACATAAAAAATAAATTGAGACATTTAAACAATGTACAACAACGCGTATAATTTCCCAAATAAAAAGAAACAACTCCCCAATAAACCAAAAGTTTTAACCAGAAATGATTCAATGGAAAGAAATCCATGACTATTATTTAAGGAAAAAACTAAAGCTACTAAATCATACAAATGTATAAATAAGAATTTTTCAATAACAAGAGAAACTATAGTAAAATATTTAAATATAATTTTGTAAGCTCTTAATAACATTACACAGGTGATCATTGCGACAAATCGCATACTTACCATAGAACACCAAAAAGAAGCTTACCAATTTTTTTCAGCAATTCGAGACAAACTAGTATCTGCTCTAGCCAAACACAATATAGAATTTGACGAATACAACAGAAGAGGAAATTTAAAAAGCTTTTTTCTTACTTCTACCTGAACACCCTCACCTTCATTAAGTCAAGCCACATCGGTGGAAGAATTTAAAATAAACACCCCAATAATAAACGTCACAATGCCACAAACCGCAGCAGAATTTATTAAAACTGCTTCGTCGGTATTACCAGAGTTTAATGGTAAACCAGAACATCTACATAGTTTCCTAGATGCACTCGATATACTTGAGCAAATCGAGGATACACACGAGGCATTGGCCATTACCATGATAAAAACGGGTTGGTAACGAAATCCTGTTCTTGCAAAATCCCGAAAGCAAAATCCAGCTTTTTAAAATCCGTTTTTTTTTTTAATCCTGTTTTTTTTAAATCCTGCTTTTTCAAAATACTGATTTTTTAAAACTCTGCTTCTCAGAATTCTGAATTAGAACATTCTGTATTTAAATTGCGGCCGCCGTGGTGTAGCGGTTAAGTGTTCGGCCCTCTACACTAAGTCGTGGCGGTTCGATGCCCTACAAAAGTAACATCAAAAATTATTTAGAAAAGGAATTTTTCTAAACGGGGTCGGCAGTAGTTTGGCAAACTCTCCGGGTGTATTTCTGCCATGAGAAGCTTCTCAGCAAAAAATTCATTTGCTTTGCAAGTGCCGTTCGGAGTCGGCAAAAAAACTGTAGGTCCCGCCAACTTGTAGGAAAACTCAAAAGCAACACACCACAAGTTGGAAAGAAGGGTGCGGTGAACGCTCAAAATACGATCTCTCAAACAACTTATCACTGCATAAAATTCAGTGGTTGGTATTTCTCGCGAGTGAGTAAGCTACATTTTTAACGAATGCATGTGTAATCTCTCGCAAGCAACAGCAATGGTGCAAGCGTAGTCAATTCTATTTTTAGCCATCGTTCGTTCGTTGCGAGCGTGCATAGCAAAACCCAAACAATAGCTGTTATTGAAAAGAGCACTTACGCTATTTCTCGCGATTGTTTGCGATTTCTGGCGATCGCGATTGCCATCGATCGATCGCGAGCGTTTGTTTGAAAATCAATTCCATTTGATAAAATAAAATTTTTTTTGAGAATGTAGATGAAATATCTTTAAGTTTTTCCTGATAACTTAAAGTAAAAAATAATAGTTCCCAGTTTTATAACAAAATTTAAGATATACTTAAAATTTTTCTTAAGTGCTATTATATGTATGCATATTAGGGTGATTCAAAAAAAATGTCGACTTGGTCTTACCCTCTAAAAAGTTAGGTATTGATGAGAAAATAAGCTTTGCAAAAAATTAGCGCTCTAACTTAACCCTTAGGGGTGGCTATTTTTTTCGCTCTTTCCCATTCATTTTGTATGGGGAAAATGGCATTTTTTTCAAAGTGAATTTTCTTTTAATTTTTGAAACATTTTTGAAAATATTTTTACATACTCTTAAAGATGAAGCCTTGAAGCTTCCAAATTGGTATGCCATATGCGATTATCTTAAAAATTAAGAATTTGAAAATGACTAAGTTTTGTACTATTGCACACACATACACAGTAACACGTATAAAATCTAGTAAATTTTAAATGGCTGTAATCGCACATGGCATACCATTTTGGAAGCTTCAAAGCTTCAACATCATAGATATTGATATTTTTCAGAAAATTTTATGGAATACAATTTTGCGCAAACATCTATTTAACCACTTTACGCTACCTAAAAAGGCTTATCGCTTATTTATACTAAACAGGTAAAGAAAGAATAAGTAAGGAAAGCTGTCTTCGGCTGTGCCGAAGGCTATATACCTTTCATGAATAAGCGTCACGATTTTTACTGTTCGATCCCCAGTACAGCCTGTGTGAATTTAACTTTAGCTCATACCGAAATTATCGGAACTATCGATTATATGGGGGCGATGTGTTTTGTTGGTCCAATCTCATTGATTTTTAACATCGACATTCCACTTTCTAACAGAGCAATAGTTACGAAATTTCACGACTCTACCTATATAATTATAGGAGTTATAGCCCAAAATCCGTTTGTTGCGTTCACCCTGTGCTCAGAAGCAACCCGAGCGATTTCTCAGCGCGGTATTCCGAACGCTTCCTGCCACGTCATCGAATGACAGCTATCAGTTTGACAGCAACCTGACGGGCAACTTCCGTTTCTGCTGCCTTTTCGACGTCAGCAGCCAAAGCGATCACCAGCAAAAAATTGCGGAACAGCGGCAAAAGTTTAATCGCCGAACATCGGGGAGAATATCCCGTCCGCGGTAAATATTTTAGATTATATACATTCCGAAAGTGCTGACATCGGATCCTCACAAAAATATTCGGGAAGAAGAGGAAAACACGGCATCCATTTGCGAGAGCCTTACAGGAAGACAGGAGAGATCCAGACTCCCACGTTCTGGCAGACGAACCACCATTACGGGTAAGTGAAAGCCGCCAGGCAAATGGAAAAGTGCTGACTGGGGTTTTTTTTGCGTTATAGGCAACATATTACAGATTCCCGCTTCTTGGGTGCATTGTTGGAGACATCGCGGCGAGCACGCGCTACCGCCATAAGTACCAAAGGTTGCAAGCGGGCCGTCGGAGTGCATAAGCAGGGCCAACACCAACCGGGCCAGTGGTGACGCCGTCTATCGCTTAAGATTTTTGACCACCACAGTACATCAGCGACGCGGTGCATAAGTGCCGGTACATAAGTGCGTCACCCCACCTCGCAGCAGAGCAACCACCACAACCAACATTTCACCAACATCCCACCGGAGCACGATTTACGGGGCGTGCGGAAATACAGCCACGCCGACAACGTACCGTCACCTTCAACAAAAAGTAACCACGACCACCTCACCAACAACGCAACACTACCACGGAGGAAGCGATACAGGCTGTACCAGGTTTTCTAGTTTTAAGTGTAGTTACGTATGCTTGAGGTCAGGGTGTGTTAGAAGTGGCGGGGCCGTAAGCACCGACCATTTTGTCGAAAATTTAAAATTGCATAATTTGTAACGCCCAGGAGCGGTGAACCACACAATAGTACACTATAGACTGGTAATAGACCAGCGGGGCGTCAAAACTCTGTTCATAGTAGCGCAAATCACCGCGGCTCGATAGTCGACGGCATTTCTGTTACGTGGTGGTCCTTGAGCGGAGGCCGCTATGTCCCCTGGCGTCCTCCTACCCTTACGTCGCATACCCCGGGAAAGCCGTGCAGGTATGCTTGTATATGCACGAGCTAGCTCGCCGGACTGTGGGGTGGATTGTTGGCCCCCCGAGGCATGTCAGCCGCACCATACAAAAAAAATCTCATACCTGACCATGCATCACTTGCATCTCAGGTCTGTCCGCGCTTGAACCCCCTTTACTAACCCCCCTTCCGGCCTTAGATGGTATTTTGGCCGGGCCACTCTAAACCCTCCCTTCCATGGTCGGCAGTGGCAAACTATTTTTGCCGACCCCAATTGTGTCCCCTATGCGCCCCTTAGCACTTCCCCATCTCTGTCTCTGTCCAGTCCGTCCGTCCCCACCACATCTGAAAAGAAGAACACTTGATTTCAATTAACAACTTAGCAATACATTGTGTGTTTATTATATAGCATTCAAGAAATATGCAAAAATGTGGATGTGTGTAAATTTATACCCTTCATGGGTTTTGACTTACGTTCTAAGTATATGCTAGTGTGTACAAAAAAGAAGATCTAAAACTAAAACATAACTAAAAAAAATAATATCGAAATAAATTTAAACAACAACACATCCGAGATGTTTGAGATCTAGGCACATATGTATAGGTATCCAAGTGGGCCTGGTTTGTGCCTGCAGGTGCATGCGTGTGTATGCGCGCACCACTATTAGAACTAAAAGTTGGTAAATCGATAACCGAAAAGAAATTCAAATTATACGTAAATTAACCCAAAAAATAATGACTAAGAAAATTTTTCCACATATCCCTCGTCGGGGTTAGCTTATTCCTCAGGCACGTATCCCCTTTAGTGGTACATAGTTCCGCACCCTGAGTGTGTACGTGTATGTGGGTGTGATTTACTTGACCTTAAGGGTCCGAAGCTGTTGGCGACCTATGACCTCAAGTCATGGAAGCCCGTGCCCAATGTTCACACCCACCCAAACGCCCACACCCACTGCGCGGATACGTGAACTTAGACCAAATTTAACTGAACCAAAAAATTCAAGACCAAAGCGCCAAGGCAAACGAAAATCTTAACAAAAATGAAATTAATAATAGGTCGAATGAGACGAAAACCAACTATACGATATACGACCCTCGTCGAGGTTCGCGTTTGCCCTAGGCTTACCCGAGCGGGCGTGCACGCATGAGCACTGTTTGAAATAACATTTTAAATTTGGTAATCGAACAAACTAAACTTAAACAATAAGTGGCATTACAAAGTGTGTGTGTGTGTGTGTATAAAGGTGTCTGTCCGCCCTTGAGGCGTTACAATTACTCCCGGAGTGTGAGCACGAGCGTGTGTGTCTTTACTCGACCCTGTCAGGCCACTATGACCAGGGCCGTCGACAGGATTTCCGGGCCCGGGGGGATCGAAATTTCCGGGCCCCCTATATGAAGTATTTTTTTTATTTAAAAGTAATACATGTATACAAGAAGGTTTTATACATATGTGGCTAAACTTATAAATTAACTTTTCTTGATTTTTTGGCAGCGAAATTCTGAATTAAAGCATTGTAGTCTAGTTGCCTTGCTAAACAAGATTCTATACAAAGAGTAGCTAGCCCAGAAACACGATCTTGTGCAGAGCACGAGCGCTGAAAGTTCTTTATCCTCGCAAGAACACTAAATGAGCGCTCAGCACCAGCAACTGTGACAGGTATTGTGCAAAATAAACGCAGCGCGATACAAATATTTGGAAAAAGCGTTTGTAAATCCTGAGAAAAAATTGCATTCAACAAATTGAATGGTGTAAGGGCTATTTCAAAATTAGTTTCGTATATGTGTTTCAAATGGATTATTTCATCTTCTAAACCCTTTTTAACGTCAAATTCATGCACTTTCACAAAAATCGTAGCATAATTTCGAAGTTCGTCTTCTTCCATCGTTGGGAATTGCCATAAAAAAGCAAATGTTGTATTCAGCTTTTTCATGCCTTCAAATCGACGAGAAATTCCTGAAATCACTGAATCCACTATGACTAAAAATGTGTTCCTTTTGAAATCAGTTATGGCATCTCGTTGATGTTCATCTGAAGATATTCGGAGTCTGTTCTTTCTGGTTAAAGGGAAGGATGTTGAAACATCTAATCCGCTGGCTACGTTCTCACATTCACGCAAAATGCTGTCCCATTGGTTACGAATGACTTGTAAATCTGAGAGTAAGCTGGCAAGATTTTTTACTTCAATATCGTCAGTGACGTCTGTGCCTTGTAGAATAACGCTTCTTTCATTGATGGAGCTCAAAATCTTGCACCAAATCGACGACATGAGGATACACTCAAAATTGGTTATGTACATTAGGACTCCGTTTATATCACTCCTAGTTTCTGTAGTCAAATCGAATTTAGTTAATTCTTCTAGAGCGTTTTGCAATCCTTTGAGATGTTTTGCAAAGGGTTTGACTGCGTCGATTCTTGCAGACCATCTTGTGTCTGAGAGTTTGTGAAGTGAACCTGGTACATGTTTTTTGAGAATTTCCCAACGTTTTGCACTACTGCTGAATATGTTAAAACACTTTTGAACCACTCCGAAAAAGGTGATTGAGGCTGTACAACATCCTGCAGCTACGACACAGCACAAGTTCAGACTGTGAGCGGCGCAGGGCGAATAAACGGCTTTCGTATTTTTCTTGATAATATGACTTTGTGCACCATTAATTTCACCTTTCATGTTACTACCGTTGTCATATCCCTGCGCACAACATTCTTTCAAAGGAATGTTATATTTTTCCAGAGTATCACAAATCAAATTGGCGATTTCTGCTCCAGTTTTTTTAGTGTAATCGACGAAACACAGAAATCGTTCTTGGATAGTAAAAGTCTTTTTCAAAGAGTTAAAATTAAGGTATCGCAAAACAAAAGTGTTTTGCTCGTCATTACTCGTATCGGTCGTAGCATCGACGATAATAGAAAAGTATTTGGCCTTCTTTCTTTCTTCTAATATTACTGAAATTACGTGTTGAGCACAAATATCTATGAACTCATTCTGAATAGATGCAGAAAGATAATGCAAGGAAAATAATGGTGTGCAGAATCCGCTGTAAGATTTCTTGCCATTTTTTAGTTTTGCTGGTAATATGCTCATCAAGAAGTGTATCAAGTGAGCTGTCATTCTGGATACGACGTTGCGTTGAGCGCCATTGAAGGAAGCACTGAACGTGATCGGGGTTTCTTTCGTGTCCTGGCAGTTTGTCATACAATTTTTTCCATGATTTTCCATGGTTGCTATTGGAATAAGAAGTCATTGTATGGTGAGAATATTCAAATTTTGCGTGGTGAAATTGCGATTTATAGGGCAAGCATGATCGAATATGGGACAAGTGTTGTACAAAAATAATCGAATTATGCGGCACTGTTATTTTTTTCCGAGTTATTCAAATTCCCGGGCCCCTAAAAAATGCCGGGCCTGGGTTGCGTGCCACTCCCTTCCTCCAGCCGTGTTGACCTTAGCTACAAATTGGCGCCGCCGTGCTGCTCGCCTCCCGTAGGCGTTACAAAAATACAAAAACACCGGCCACCCTGATTTAATTGACTAGCGACCCCTCTAACTTTCAAGGTAGTGGTCGACGCTTATGGCCCCGCCACTTCTAACACACCCTGACCTGAAACATACGTAACTACACTTAAAACTAGAAAACCTGGTACAGCCTGTATCGCTTCCTCCGTGGTAGTCTTGCGTTGTTGGTGAGGTGGTCGTGGTTGCTTTTTGTTGAAGGTGACGGTACGTTGTCGGCGTGGCTGTATTGCCGCACGCCCCGTAAATCGTGCTCCGGTGGGATGTTGGTGGGATGTTGGTTGTGGTGGTTGCTCTGCCGCACCTTCGTGGCGTTGCGGGCAGCGCAGTTGTTGTGGCGGCGCAACCGCGAGGTGGGGTGACGCACTTATGTACCGGCACTTATGCACCGCGTCGCTGATGTACTGAGGTGGTCAAAAATCTTAAGCGATAGACGGCGTCACCACTGACCCGGTTGGTGGTGGCCCTGCTTATGCACTCCGACGGCCCGCTTGCAACCTTTGGTACTTATGGCGGTAGCACGTGCTCGCCGCGATGTCTCCAACAATGCACCTAAGAAGCGGGAATCTGTAATCTGTTGCCTATAACGCGAAAAAAACCCCAGTCAGCACTTTTCCATTTGCCTGGCTGCTTTAACTTACCCGTAATGGAGGTTCGTCTGCCAGAACCTGGGAGTCTGGATCTCTCCAGTCTTCCTGTAAGGCTCCCGCTCGTGTTCCTTCTGAGCACAGTGTGAACGCAACAGGGCGAGCGCTGAGTCCGTCCTTGCTTGGCTAGGCGCTCGAAAGGCTGGTCGCCCAGTGCCACTTCCCTCTTACCGTCGCAAGTCCTTCGCATGGTATATGCCCGCGGAGCGTCCAGCTGCATCTCCCACCTCGTACAACGCGTTTCCCTTGGACGCCAGGATCATGGACCGCAGATACTTCGGCGCAAGCTTGGCATTGAATCCTTCTGTGGCATTACTCAACTTGAAATTCCGCCGGTACACGATCTCGCCTTCCCGGTACTTCACTGGACGAGCCCTGGTATTGTATGTCTGCTGTCCTTTCCTGTAGGCCGCTTCCAGGTTCATTATCAGCTTCTCTCACAGGAGCCACGCACGGTCCCCTTTGCACGACGTCTATGCCTTCTTCTCGCAGTGCCTCGAGTCGTCGCAGAGTTTCATACGCTCTGCCGTGCTGCACCATCGTTTGCCCAAATACAGCTGTGTACGGCTCGACTCTGATGGCCTCATGTATCGCGCTCCGCATTGCGAACGCCGCCAATGGCACGTGCTGATCCCAACTACTTTGGTCCGTACCCGCGATGTATGTGCGCAGCATGACGAGCAGCGACCGATTGACCCTCTCGGACGCATTCGCCTGCGGCGCATATAGCGCGGTCTAAACATGGTTCACTCCGTAGCTCCTTAGGAACCCCACAAATGAATCCGCTACAAATTGCCGGCCGTTGTCGGAGTGTAAGGTCTCCGGCACGCCAAAAATATGAAAAATCTCCGTCTCGAGATACTTTACTACCTCCTGTGCAGTTGCCTGCCTCATGGGTTTAAAAAATACAAACTTTGTGGAGTGGTCCAGAACTACGTAGATCACCGTATTTCCCGATCGCGACCGCGGGTACGGCCCGCAGAAGTCCACATAGAGCCTCTGAAACGGCCGCTCCGTCCGAAAATAATCTGTCATTGGCGGTCTCGATGAAATGTTCGGCGCTTTGGCGCACTTACACAACTCGCATCTCGCGACGAAGCTTCGTACGGCTCCATCCCCGGCCAAAACGCCTTGCTCCTTAACCTGTGCAGCGTTTTCGCTGTACCGCCATGACCCGCAGACCACTCCCGGTTGAGCCCCCAGCTTATATAGGTTTATATACGTGTTGTAATCTATCTGCGGATACGCCAGTAGATAGATTGGGGGAAAAAAATAGAATGAAAATGAAAATAAACTTGATGGAAGCGAAACTCGTGTCTTCTTTTCTTTATGTGGTGGTCGTCCGCCTAACGTCGTCCGTCTGTTCCGGTCGCCCCAAAAGCAGTCCGGTCCCCCAACCCCCAAACAGCCGGAGATACTATTAGCCGGCGCCTAAATAGGCCAACTAAGCTACCTACCCCGTTAACTCCCCCCGGTGGAATCCTTCCCCGAACACTATCTTCCACTCTTAAACTGGCAAAACGAGCTGCTCGTGGACCCGAGTCCTCGTGGCCAAGGTCAGAGATCGCCACTATTGTCCAGCCTAAACAACACCAAAACAAGCTGGCAGACCCCTGGTCCCTCGTCCACGAAACCCCCCTGCATCGATACTATTGACCAGCTAAACGAAGCCAAATCAAGCTACCGATGTGTAATGAAAGATGAAAGTTTGAAAGTGAAAATCGAAATGTGAAAATTGAAATATGAAAATCCCCCAAGTAAACGCCAACATTCCCGAAGTGTGTCCGAAACTTCTTTAAGGCTCCACTCATTGCGGGGCCCCACGTTGGGCGCCATTTCTGTTACGTGGTGGCCTTTGAGCGGAGGCCGCTATGTCCCCTGGCGTCCTCCTACCCTCACGTCGCATACCCCGAGAAAGCCGTGCAGGTATGCTTATATATGCACGAGCTAGCTCGCCGGACTGAAGTAAAACCTAACAAAACTACAGCCAAATCGACAAAGAAGCATACGCCATCATATTTGGGGTTAAAAGTTTCTATCAATTTGTATATGGCCGCAAATTTACGTTAATTACGGATAACAAGCCCATTTCGCATATATTTTCTCCCAATAAAAGGCTACCAACACTCTCGGAAATGCGAATGCAGCTTTATGCACTGTTTTTGTCTTCATTTGATTACGAGATTTGCGTAAAAAAGTCTAAAGACAACGCCAACGCCGATGCGTTGTCAAGGTTGTCGGTGTGCGATACTTATCAACAAATAGAAGAGGTAGACATAATAAATGATGAAGACATCGCCAATTTGCCTGTGACACGCGCGGAATTGAGAGACCATACTGAGAGGGACAAAAGCGTTACCCATTTAGTAAAATGTTTGAGACACGGGCGAGAATGCGAACCGCATCATCGGTTTGGTATACCACTGACCGAGTTCGCACTGCGATGGATGACTTATTAGGGGCATTCGAATATACATTCTGGCTTCACTACGAGACCGAGTGTTACAGGAACTCCACACAGCACACTTAGGAATGTCCTCTATGAAAGCCTTGGGCCGTACGTATTGTTGGTGGCGAGGAATGGACAAAGATATTGAGCAGATGGTTTCTAACTGCAAGGCTTGCCAAAGCATTAGAGCAGATCCAGAGAAAATTCAACCGGTTCATGTTTGGATGAGACCATCGAAGCCATTTGAAAGGGTTCACGTTGACTACGCAGGACCATTCCTAGGTAAATACTTATTTATTTTGGTAGATGCCTATACTAAGTGGCCTGAGGCCCATATAATGCCAAATATGACAGCCTCATGTACCATTCAAAAATGTGAGGAAGTATTCGCGACATTTGGGTTACCACATATACTCGTGTCCGATCATGGCACGCAGTTCAACTCAGGGGAATTCCAAACCTTCTTGAAAAATAATGGCATAACTCACAAGCAGGGGGCACCCTACCATCCATCCACGAATGGGCAAGCGGAGCGCTTCGGGCAAACACTAAAAAGCAAATTGAAGGCCGCAAACGCAGGAGGAGGCAATATGCAAAAAGAAATATCCACTATTTTAATGGCTTATCGCCGGGCAGTGCACCCTGCAACTCAACAATCACCGGCTGTTCTGATGTTGGGACGACAACTACAGTCGCGTCTTGATCTTTTAATTCGCAAAGAACCCAATAATCCGAGTGTACGCATACCGCCTACCAAAACATTTGCGGTAGGGGAAAGGGTAGCCGTAAGAGACTACCTATCAGCCAACAAATGGCGTTTCGGTCGCGTAGCACAGAAATTAGGCGAATTACATTACGAAGTGAAATTAGATGACAATCGCACTTGGAAACGTCATGTCGACCAAATGCGGAAGGTCGGCGAACACTTGGCAAATGAAAATAACAACAATAAACTACTCGACGATGTTATAGTACGCAAATCAGTGGAAGCGCATACTCCACCGTCCTTACCAAGCGAGTCAACGCAGACAGATGGAAAGAGGGACGACAAAACGCATACCACAGAGGTCGTCGAAAATGCAGACAACGCGACGACATCAATGAAATTATTACCACGTCGTTCATCGAGAAACACCAAGCCGCCCGACCGTCTGCAGTACGAGCACAGGACCTAAAAACATTAAGCCGATTTGATACTAATTAACATATTTATGTATCCCGACCTTAAGGTTGCTTTTATATTGAATTACTTTTTAACTTAACCAAAAGAAAATACGTATACATTTTGAAGTATGATATTTACATATAGTATGTACATCACAGTGGCGTGCCTTCCATATAAGCCGAAAAGCCCGGCTTGCCTAGCTAATCCTCTATGAGCTACAATATATTTCAAAAATGTATCGTAACAATTTCTTTAACGTTTATATTTGGTTTCACTAACTGCCAATAGCATAAACATATAAATAAAGCTCTTCCTGCCATCTGTCGGCTGATAGCAAAACAATTAACATAAAATTTTTTCAGCGCATATAATGGCATCTCTTACTTGCTTACTTAAAATAGCCTTTAACCGCCTAGGCGATGATTGCCATCTCGCTTTTACTTATTGGCTTTTACCTGGCTTTCAAATCCCTTACTAAAATGTCTTTTTGAAGCTACAGTTTTTTTGAATTTAGAAGAAATTTTGTATGCAACTACGAAGCCAGCTTCGTGCTATTGTTACTATAAGCTTTAAAGCCAAACTGGATATGTATATACATATCTACAATGTTAATGTGCAAAGAGCTCTACTCAAAAATTATTGGCGCATATTTTAAAGTAGAAAAAAAGAATTCAATAGTGGTGATTGCTGTAATATATTTTTTTTTTTTTTGCTAGGCATTATAAAATATAAAAAATATTTTTTAGGTTTCTTAGGTCCACTTGCACGACGCCGAGTTATCTTTTTAGCTCAGAGTTATTTTGAAATTAACTCTGAGTTAAAAATATAAATTTTCGTTGTGCAAGTGAGCCTAGGCTTCTGCGATGTATGTAAATGGGAAATAGTGCAAGTAAACCTTTTCCCTTGGATTGGAAAAGCTTAAAAAATCTGCAAAACAATAACTTGCCTATTGAAGAAACCTAAACGTTTAAGTTTTTCCCCGTGTGCAAAAGTCGATAAATATCTATCCTGAACTCTTCTTCTTCGTCTGAAATGTTCTTTGGCAGCAGTATGTGCTTTTGTTGGGGTTATAAGGACTGGGGCTTGCCTTGATTGAAACACGTAGGCACGCCACTGGTACATCATATATGTATACAGCATATATATAGATAGAAGTGTTTTTAAATGTACACATCTGGCCATAAATATGTAGTACGTTTCATAAATATAATTTGAGAAATAAGAAGGGGAGAGATGTTATAAATGAGAGTGGAAAACATAATTATAAACTATATACAAACAACAAACACACTTATGTACTAGTTATAAATCACGTAGAGAATAAGATGAGAAACGAAATGAATAAAAGTCAGTCAGTTACAGAACTCACTCGTGTACAGATGTATCAAATGTAAAGATATTTCCCGGGTTTATACTGCACGGTTAAACTGTAACCTTGCAACCTGAAGCGCTGTAATCTCGCGGGTATTTTATACAGGGGCTTGTTGAAAAGTGCAACCAAAGGTTTGTGGTCCGTTTGTACTACCACATTTACTCCAAAGATATATTGATGGAATTTAGTACAACCAAATATAATCGCAACAAGTTCTTTTTCGATTTGGGCATAATTTATCTGACAGTCGGTTAAAGAAGCGGGCGCATATGCAATTGGGTTTTTGTCATGCAGTATGGTAGCTCCAACAGAAAATTTTTATGCATCAACCGACAGTGTCAATGTTTTATTTATGTCAAAATATGTTAACACGGGCGATTGTGTTAAAACCGATTTTAAGTTTTCAAATTCTTGGATTGAATCCCACCGCCACTGCACGCCTGATTTGAGAAGGCTTCTTAAGTATTTATTAAGTGATGATAAACTATCTATAAAAGATCCCAGGTGGTTGACCATACCTAAAAACCGTTGTAAATCTGCGGCTGAACTGGGTTTTAGCATGTCTACAATGGCCTTAATTTTTTCCGAATCTGGTCTAATTCCATCTTTGTTGAAAACATGTCCTATAAACAGTTTATAATAAACTTAATTTCGTTTTCAAACAGATTTGACTTATTTTTGTTAAATTTTAAACCAACTGATTGAGCTCCCCAAAGGTGTATTGAACGTACAAAGCTTCGAGTAGTAATCATCAAGTGGAATCATCCACAATCCACAAATAGCGTCTAATGTACTAAATATTTTAGATCCATTTGCAATCGTCAATGTTTGGGAATGGTTAATAAGGTCTAAGAATAGATTTATTTAGGTTTCTAGGATCCAAACATAAACGTATTTACCACTGGACTTTTTAACCAAAACAATTGAGTAAACCCATTCAGTTGGCTCTGAAACTAGAGTTAACTTATTATTTAAAGCAGAAGGTATTCTACGTGTGGGCTCTATTACCGGAACAGCGTCGGGCTTTAGATTTAAGTTACATTTTTCTTTTAATTGACCCAAACCATCAAACAGATCAGAATGTTTCTCAAAAATGTTTTCATATCTTACTAAATTGACCATTTTTACCAAATTAAATTTCTCCGCAGTTTCAAGACCAATTATGTTTTTGCATTTCATATCAAGTTCATGAAAAACTGTATTAACGCTAATATTATTAAAATAAACATACGTATTTATTATGCCTAAAATCGGTAGCTTTTCGCCTCTAAAAGACAATATGTTTGTGCGGTTCTTTGGCTCTAGGATACAATTAGTTAATTTGAGAAATTTAACAGTGTCGAACGAAATTATTTTCGCTTGAGCACCAGTATCGACTTGAAATACTAATTTGCTATTGCAAATTTTTACCTCTATATTCCACTCACGCGATGATGCTGATAGCTCCTTACCCAAGAAGTTTCACGGCTTCTCTCTCGGTGCGTAGGAATAGTTGGTTTTGTTTTAATATTATTGACTGATTGAGTAAGGTTTTTGTTTCCAGCCTGCAAAATTCCCACAAACAAATCTTCTTCTGCGCAAATATTTTTTACAAATTTTTGGTTTGGCGTGTGCTTAAGAAAGCAAATTTTCGCTAAATGATTTTTTCTGTTGCCTATATTACAAGTTACACCAACGGCGGGACAATTCTTCCTACGTACTTGTCCACATCGGGTCATAACGATGACTTCGATTTTAAAGATTGATCTCTAGTTGTTGCTTGTGATAGCTTTGGGCTAGCAGTGGTATTATTACCCTTGTTGTTGTTGTTTAAGTTTTTGTAATTTTGCGCTGGATTTTTTGTATATTTGTTTAGTGCTCCAATGGTGACGTCTTCAGTAGTTGAATTATTAGTTGATTTTTGGAGTTGATGAGCATTTTCTATCGCTGCTTCAATATTTTTTGCGATATCGAGGGCTTTTTGAAGTGTTATGTTGCCTTCGCTGAGTAGTCTTTCCTTTATGTGTCCACATTGTGCTGACAAACCGCATACAAAAATATCTCGTACCAACTCGTCGGCCAAATTATTGAATTCGAAGGATAAGCGTAAATTTTTTAGGCTTGTGAAATATGCGTCGATGGATTCTCCGCTTAGCTGGCGACGAGTGAAGAATTTGTGACGCTCCATAGCAATATTCTTCTTCGATACGAAATAAAGCTGTTTTTTGTTAACTAGATCGTCGTACTTAATTGTATCAATGTCCACGTTGAACGAGTTCAAAATGTTCGTAGTTTCTGATCCAATATGATGCAATAGCAATACTACCTTTCGGGTGTCTTGCTCTTCCTCCAAATTAGATGCACGAACAAAAATTTTAAATTGTGTATACCAATTTTTCCATTCTAGGGATAAATTCGAAATTTTTGTATTTATGGGCAGAATCGACGCAGTCACCGGTAAAATTTTTTGACTCGACATTTTTTGGCCACTAGGACTTGGCTTTTCGTCCTTAGTTAAAGGCATTTAAATATTACTTTAGCTTGTTTGATTTTGTGAAAGTACGGTATTCTTTTTTGTTTTTTTTTTTTTAGTTCTGACGGAAAGTATTACCTGACACCATTTTATAATTAAATGGTCTTATTTATTACTATGCTTCAATATCTTTAACAGATTCCGGTTTGTGGCCTTGCTCAGAGCAGGCCACCACACCACGACTCCATATAGCATGATAGGTAGGATATTTGCAGTGTAGATCCATCTGCATATTTTGGGGCTGAGACCCCACTTTCTGCCAATGGCTCTTTTGCGTGTGTAAAGTGCAACACACGCCTTCCTCTGACGCTAAAGAATATTTACCTTCCAGTTTAACTTCCAGTCCAAAACTGAGCCCAAGAATTTGACTTTATGAGCCAAGTTCATGCTCAAGCCATTAAGTTCTGGTAGACCAAGCGGTGGTATTTTGTACCGGTTGGTGTAGAGAATGAGTTCCACTTTTCTCCGGTTGATACTAAGTCCGCAACGAGAGGACCATAACGAGACTTCACGCAGTGCTACTTGCATAAAGTCACACAGAGTTTGTGGGAATTTGCCCTGTATGCTAAATCGTCTGCATATGCCACTCCAGCCTGAGGCGTTCCCCTTGTGACATAGTGTGATAAATCAACCGTGTCAAGTGAGGAATATATTTTCCTCCCGCGTAGTAGTTGATCGATTAGTCCAGTTAGGGATCTGCTTATGTCCAGATTAGTAAGAGCGATGTTAATAGCCTCATGACTTATATTGTTAAAAGCCCCTTCAATGTCAAGGAAGGCCACGAGACAGTAATCCTTTTGACCCAACGATTTTTCAATGATAGAGACTAGGCTGTGAAGCGCAGTTTCTGTTGATTTACCCTTGGTGTAAGCATGCTGATAGCTGGAGATAAGCTTGCAATCAATAGTAGTGGAGAGGTAGTCGCTGATTATCCTCTCGAAAGTTTTGAGTGCAAAGGACGAGAGACTGATGGGTCTGTAGTCCTTTGGCTCGTAGTGGGAGGCCTTCCTAGCCTTAGGAATAAACACTTCCGTAGCGTGTCTCCAGGAGCACGGAATGTAGTTGAGAGCCAGGCAGGCTGTATAGAGAAATACTAGCCATTTGGCTGATGTCTCCAGCGTGTTAATGAGTTGCGCGGGGATAATCCTGTCCGGTCCGGCGGAAAATGTGTGTTCAAGAGCAGCTCAAGGGGTTCCCCTTCCGTGCTGGTCCAGGATCCATCAGGCTTCTGCAAATAGCTAATGGATGTTTCAGTTTTCGAGAGAAATCATCTAAGTCTCGATGTGTCGTCGACCTTTTCAACCCCAGTGCAGAAATTCCTCCACGAAGTTCTCTTTGCCTGTCTCCGGGCTTTTTTGTAGGCCCTTAGTTTAACTTGGTATTCGAGCCATTGAGGCTCCGTGTCCAGGTGTTTAGCCTTATTAAATTGCTTCCTGCAGGTTTTACGGAGCGAGTGCAGGTCGTAGGTCCACCAATGTGGCCTATGTTTACCGCGTGGGTTTGGCACTGGGCAAGCTTTTTCTAGGTGGTGTATGTCGTTACCAGGTCCTCCAGCTCCTCAACCGATGAGGGGCTTGTGGGGGTAGTACTGGTAGGTCTCTGGCTAAAATTTCATTGTTTAGCTGCCAGTTGGTATTGCGGAGATTGCGTTTCATAATAGGTTGCTCTACACGAAAGTCCAACACTATTTCTATATATCGGTGGTCGGAGAATGAGTGTTCTTCAAGAACACGCCATTTTCTGACCCACTTATAAGCGCATTCACTACAAATAGTGAGATCTATGACCTCCTACGAGTTTTAGTGATGAAAGTAGGCTCGCTACCCACGTTGCAAACTACCAGGTGGGTTGTTAATAGGTAGTCAAACAGAGACTCGCCCCTGGAATTGATGTCGGAGCTTCCCCATTGGACGTGATGTGCATTAGCGTCCGCTCCTTTAATAAGATGACACGTAAAAAAATTTTACACCAGATCTCTCACCTCCCTTTGTGGTGGAGGTTCTTCGGCGTTGTAGGGCATAAAGACCGACGCCATCGTCAGGGTGGTGCTGCCGACTGTTAAACTGGCAGCGGTAATGTCACCATTGGTATAGATAGGTAGAAGAAAGGCGTTGAGGTCAGACTTAACCAAAATACAAGTTCTGACTTTGCCCTCCTCGCTGGCTCGGATGAGCTTGAAACCCTTAGTCCCCAATCCACAGATCCTTGAGCTATTGACCCAGGGTTCTTGGATGAGGACCACATCCACGTCGCCTTTAGAAAGACGACTACATAAAGCAGCCGAGGCTACTTTGGAATTGTGCAGGTTTATCTGAAGCACACCCCAACATGAGAGCGATCCGACTTCCCTGCCGTCCCTCAACGACAAGTTCAGAGCAACTACGCGATTTGGCATAGCGGGAGCCCTGCTGTCTGAGGCCTTCCCCGTCCAGCAGGCAGTCTTCCATCTCGGAGTTGGCGGATAACATGCTTTCCGCGTCGGTTTCCTTTTGCGGTACTATGATTTTCGAGTCTCCCGAAGCAGCCGCATTGGCAGCACGATGTGCATCGCCACGGTATACGTGTATGACGATCTGGCCTTCACTGTAGTGCACTAACCCCTTACTCCTTTTAAGGGGCTCGAGTGCCTCCTTATTCATGGTGAAGACCACTTGTCTATCAGGCCCTACCGCATCCCCGGCCAGAGCGACACTCTATTCCTGCGTCGGGAGGGACGGGTTAATTGTCCGCAGCATCGTGAGCATTCTCTCAGGCTCTGTAGGGGTGGCAGGAATCCATGCCCTTGCCCTTGGCCGAGCCGGAATGTCCTTCCAGTCGAAGACCTCGATTTTTGCACCTTCGTAGACTTCACCCAGTCTTGCAGCTGCTGCCTTGTACAGTGCAACAGTTCTTGCGTCATCGCACGTGACAAGTTTTATCTGTCCCTGGTGCCAGCCCGTATCCGTGACCGCCGCCGAACCGCTTGGAGACGCCAAATAAACGTCGATGAAAGCGTTTCCGAGCGCATTCCGGACGCGTGCCGCCACTGGTCCTTGGGGATGGCCAAACGGTCGTGCATCGGTCAAGAATGCCTATAACAATTCTGTCCTTGGTTACATCAGCAAAGCTTGGTTTGCCCACTCCGGGGGTGTTTCGATGCCGCTTGGGATGGGGCGGAACTCCCTCATATTTCTTCAGGATCCTAGCGGCCAATCGTTTTTCTAGGTACGCAGAGCGCCAGAGAGGCTAGGCTTCTCTCGTAATGTAGTACTGGGCGGCGCTATGATCACAAGGGCAGCGTAGCCCTCTGGCTATCGACTTAAGCCCTCGAACCGCGGCAGGGTGTCCACTAGAAGTGTTTTTGAAAAACATTTAAAAAAATAATATTTTTATTTTTTTCTGGCAACCCTAGATGTCGCCCAATTGCATTTTTCTTCATATCTTCGGCATTGATTGTCGGATTTTAAAGTGTGTTACACCAATTTTTTTGTCTCAGGGAGTGGGTTTTTCCTAAAAAAGCTCATTGATTTCACGCGCTCCGTTGTGGTACCTACCCACCATATATCAATTGCTACCACCCTAATGTACCGATCTAATAACAGCAAATTAAAGACCGTAAAAATCGTAAATCTTTACGGTTCTCAATTAACCGGCATTATGTCGTTACATTAGGGTGGTAGAAACTGAAAACTTGTGGGTAGGTACCACAACAAAACGCATGAGCTCAATGAGCTTTTTTAGGAAAAACCCACCCCCTGAGAAAAAACAATTGGTGTATCACACTTTAAAATCCGACAGTAAATGCCGAAGATATGAAGAAAAATGTAATTGGGCGACATCTAGGTTGCCAGAAAAAAATAAAAAAAAATTTTTTTAAATTGTTTTTCAAAAACACTTCACGAGGGGAGACGAACAAAAATATGAGGACATTTGTATTACCGACTGCGAGTCGGCCGGTAACATTCGCCTCAAACATCAAAATTAAGCGAATGTAAAAAATTAAGCGATTACTGTATGCGACTCGATCCAAATTCGTTCGCCGGAAGTGTCAAAATCTGGCGAACAGAATTTGAAGGTGATTAGGAGGAAAATTTTGATTTTGTGGTCATATTGGGATCATTTTGGGGGTAATTTCGAGGATATTTTGTTTTGGTGTCATTTTGGCGATATTTTGGGGTAATTTTGGGGGTGATTTTGTGGTCGTTTTTGAGTTATTTTGTGGTCATTTTGGACTAGTTTTGGTGATATTTTGTTGTTTTGTGGTCATTTTCGAAATATTTTGGGTGTCATTTTGGAGTTATTTTGTGGTAATTTTTTACTAATTTCGTTGATATTTTGTTGTTATTTTGTGGTTATTTCGATAATATTTTGGGGTTATTTTCTGGTCATTTTGGGAATATTTTGGGGTCATTTTGTGGTCGGTTTGGAGTTATTTTGTGGTTATTTGGACTAATTTCGGTGATATTTTGTTGTTATTTTGTGGTTATTTTGGAAATATTTTGGGGTCATTATGTGGTCATTTTGGAGTTATATTTTGGTCATTTTGGACAAATTTCGGAGATATTTTGGTGTCATTTTGTGGTAAATTTGGGGTTATTTCGGGGATATTTTGTGGTAATTTTGGTGTCATATTGGGATAATTGCGGGGTTATTTTGTGGTCATATTGGGATCATTTCGGGGTTGTTTTCGGTAAGTTAGTGGTCTTTTGAGAATGCCCTCAAATATGGGTGGTAGGAGGGAAACCTTTGGAGCCGAGCAGTGGGCAGGTCGGCGTGTGTTATGCATATAAGGAGCGGCCTGTGAACTCAGCATTTGCGGTGCAATCCCGGTGCTTCGGCAGCTGGCACATCGGATGTGGAGGTGGCTAATTTATTGGTCAATAGCGCTCCGCTACTAATACACGTTCAAAGTCCGCGCACTTCACTCATTGAGGGGCACACATGTCAACAGCATTAGTCCGTCAAATGCCCAACTATTCTCCTACAGACAAACCTGTATCAAACCTTCTAGGTGTCCATCTAGCCCATACATATGTATGTTGGTGTGCTGGTGGGCATTTCATGGCAGCAGTGTTGCTGAAATGCTGTAAAAGAAATCTTAAAAAAAAAAATACAATAAAAATAAATAACTGAAACTTCAGTTTGGTTTAATTTCACTTCTTTCTGCTTTCAGAACTGGCAACAAAATGTTTTAGGCGAACTGATATGTTGGCTATCCATAATCACTCGAGCCTGGCGGCACGCCGCTTAGGTTAGGTTAGGTTCAAGTGGCTGCCGCAGAGGCACACTTAGGCCAGTTTTGAAAGGCCCGTTGTGATACCACCAACACAAGGAAAGTCAGTCCCGGGACCCAGCCAAATGGAAAATCCCGGAGTTGTTGGGATTTTCCATATAGCAGAATCCCGGGACTGACACTCCTAAACCGACACCGTTACTCCTCCTCGAACCACTTAGATGACTTTATGAAGGCCATCAAGTCCTTTATGTCCAGTTCCGCGATCTGGCTTAGGCTATCCAGGAACGGAACTCCCAAAAAGCGCGTTCTCGCGCCGCTTAAAGCCGGACAGTTGCAGATGAGGTGTTCCACTGTTTCCTCCTCCTTATCATCTTTGCAACTCCTGCAGCATCGTCGGTAGGGCACACTTAGCCTTTCTGCATGCCTACCAATGAGGCAGTGACCGGTTAATACCCCTATCAATATGCAGATTTCCCTCCTAGTTAGGGCATAAATGCGTCTAGACCTTTTAAGATCCCATTTTGGCCAGGTTTGTTTCGATATGCGACACCCTGGGGATTGCAGCCATCTTTCGTTGGCTTGACGGAGTGTGTGCTCCTTCAGCATTAGTTTGCATGTGGCAAACGGCATACCTAAGCGCTCTTTATCCTGAAGAACCTGCTTGGTCGTGCCCTGCCTGGCAAGCTCGTCTGCCTTACAGTTTCCCTCAATGTCCCTATGTCCCGGGACCCATATGAGGTTTACGCGGTTCTGTTGGGCCATCTCCTGAAGAGATCGACGACAGCTGAGCGTCAGTTCAGAGTTGAACGTGTATGAGCCAAGGGATTTGATGGCCGCTTGGCTATCGCTGAAAATAGCGATATCTTCTCCGATAACACGTTTGCTTAACCAGGCCGCGGCGTCTAGGATTGCCGAGACTTCCGCCTGGAAGACGCTACAATGATCAGGTAGTCTGAAGGAGAGCTCAAGGTTCAAATCCCTTGAATAAACCCCTCCTCCAACTCTGCCGTCCAACTTCGAGCCGTCGGTGTATATGGAAGTGCCACCATTTGTTTCGGGACACCAATCCGTCCTCTCCCAGTCTTCTCTGCTGGGAATGTTTATTTTGAAACAGCTATCACCGACTGTAGTGGTCGCACAACGATCTGTGCTTAGAGGGAGAAAGCTGTAAGATTCCAGAATACTGGAGTGTCCAATAGTACCCGCCCACCAACTGGAGGTTTCTCTTAGGCGCAGAGCTGATGCCGCTGCTGACCGAAACCCTTCCAGATCAAGTGGCAAAATGCCCAGAATGACCTGGAGGGCTTCGTTGGGCGTTGTCCTTAGCGCACCGCTTATACAGATCATATTGGATCTATGGACTTTCCGCAACAGATTCAGGTATGTTGCCTTGCTCAGCGCAGGCCACCATACGACGACTCCATATAGCATTATTGGACGAATGATGGCCGTGTAGATCCAACTGCATACTCTAGGGCTGAGCCCCCATTTTTTGCCAATGGCTCTTTTGCATGTGTAAAGAGCGATGCAAGCTTTCTTCTGGCGCTGAAGAACATTCTCCTTCCAATTCAGTTTCCTGTCCAGAACTATGCCTAGAAACTTGGCCTTATCCGACAAGCCCAGGCGCGTGCCATCTAGTTCTGGTAGGCTTAGTGGCGGTTTTTTGTACCGGTTGGTGAAGAGGACAAGTTCCACTTTCCCCGGGTTGATACTAAGTCCGCAGCGAGAGGACCACGTCGAAACTTCTCGCAGTGCTACTTGCATCAGGTCACACAGAGTTTGTGGGAACTTGCCTCTGAATGCAATAGCTAAATCGTCTGCGTATGCCACTATCTTCCCGCTCCCCCAACTTGTGTCACGTAGCAACGAGTTGACTGTGAGGTTCCATAAAAGCGGGGAAAGAACACCACCCTGGGGGGTTCCCCTTGTGACATAGCGTGATAACTCAACCGTACCAAGTGAAGAAGCTATTTTCCTTCCCCTTAAAAGTTGGCCAATTAAACCAGTTAGAGGTCTATCTACGCCCAGATTAGTTAGAGCGGAGTTGATAGCCTCCGGGCTTATATTGTTGAAAGCCCCCTCAATGTCTAGGAAGGCCACGAGACAGTAGTCCTTTTCACACAGCGATTTCTCAATGACCGATACTAGGCTGTGCAGAGCGGTTTCTGTTGATTTACCCTTGGTGTATGCATGCTGATAGCTAGAAATAAGGTTGCTATCAATAGTCGTTGAGAGGTAGTCGCTTAGTATCCTCTCAAAGGTTTTGAGTACAAAGGACGAGAGACTGATCGGTCTGTAGTCTTTTGGCTCGTAGTGGGATGCCTTCCCAGCCTTAGGGATAAACACTACCGTGGCGCTTCTCCAGGAGCCCGGAATGTGGTTGAGAGCCAGGCAGGCTGTGAAGAGAAATACCATCCATTTAGCTGATGTCTCCAACGTGTTTATAAGTTGCGCGGGGATAATCCCGTCCGGCCCGGCAGCCTTATACGGTTCAAAGCTTTTAATTGCCCACCTTACCCTTTCCTCAGTGACGGGTATATTTACTGCCAGGTTTGTTGCAGGTGCTAGTGGTGCATCATGCAGATTCCCCGGAAAATGTGTATTCAAGAGCAGCTCAAGGGTTTCCTCTTCCGTGCTGGTCCAGGATCCGTCAGGTTTTCGCAGATAGCTGATGGTTGTTTGACTTTTCGAGAGGACTCGTCTAAGGTTCTCTTCGCCTGTCTCAGAGCTTTTTTGTAGGCCCTTAGTTTAGCTTTATATTCGTGCCAATGAGGCTCACAGCCGAAGATCTTGGCCTTGTTAAATTGTTTCCGGCATGATATTCGGAGCGAGTCCAAATCGTAGGACCACCAATGTGGCCTGTGTTTACCGCGTGGTTTTGGCACTGGACAAGCCTGTCCTAGAGCATTTGAGAGCGCCGATGTAAATGTAGTAACAAGATCCTCCAGCTCCTCTACTGATGAGGGGGCTTGTGAGGGCAGTACTGGGAGGTCTCTGCCTAATATTTCATTGTGTAACTGCCAATTTCTGTTACGTGGATTGCGCTTCATGATTGGTTGTTCTACAATAAAGTCTAAAACCATTTCTATGTAACGGTGGTCGGAGAATGAATGTTCTTCCAGAACCCGCCATTGTCTGACCCACCCATAAGCGCCTTCACTACAGATAGTGAGGTCTATGACCTCCCTACGGGTCTTAGTGATAAAAGTAGGCTCATTACCCACGTTGCAAATTACCAGGTTGGTTGTTAAGAGGTAATCAAACAGAGACTCGCCCCTGGCATTGATATCGGAACTCCCCCATTGGACATGGTGAGCATTAGCGTCCGCTCCAATAATAAGATTACCCGTGCAGAAATTTGACACCAGGTCTTTCACCTCCGTTTGTGGTGGGGGTTCTTCGGCGTCGTAGGGCATATAGACCGACGCAACCGTCAGGCGGGTGCTGTCGACCGTTAGACTGATAGCGGTAATATCACCATTGGTGTAGTTAGGTAGGAGAAAGGAGTTCAACTCAGACTTGCCGCTTAAGGCGACTCGAAAAACTCAAGCGTCTCGCGAACGGTAATAGGCCCCTAAGTCTGTGAAATATACACCGGCGATGATAGATCTCTAGACTTTAATTTAAAAATTTGAAAAAATTACAGTAATTTTTTCACCTCTCTTAAAAAGAAAATCCATATAAATTTTGAAAAAAACGAAATTTTTTATTTTTGGTCCAGTCGCATATACATATATACTAGGGTGATTCAAAGAAAATGTCGACTTGGTCTTACCCCCTAAAAAGTTAGGTATTGGTGCGAAAATTAGAATTACAAAAAATTAGCGCTCTAACTTAACCTTCAGGGGGTGGCTATTTTTTTCGCCCACTCCCATACATTTTGTATGGTTAAAAATGGCATTTTTTCAAAGTGAATTTTCTTTTAATTTTTGAAACTTTTTTCAAAATATTTTTACATACTAGAGCGCTAATTTTTTGCAAGGCTTATTTTCTCATCAATACCTAAAGTTCCAGAGGGTAAGGCCGAAAAAAAAAACAAATTTTTTTTAAGTTGAATCACCCTAATATATACATATGTATATTTGGCACGTATTCATATTTAAATACAAAGAAACTAAAAATAAATGCATAGATAATACAACACTAAAAATTTCTATAATTTTTCATGAAAATATAGATGAAAATACATTAAAATTTTACACTTAAAACTAGCTGTGCCCGAAAATGCTGGTGCTGTTAACAATCTACACGCAAAAAAAGAAGTGCAAGGTCTACACTTTTTGGTGCAAAACTAACACTATTTTGGTGTCAACATTCTTTTGCTACGCTAAAATAGTGTAAAGTGTGGTGTAAATCCATAAAAGCTGTTCGTCGTTAACATTCAGAACAAAGCTACAATTTGACGCCCGCAAGCATAAGTACCCGATAGCCTAATGGTAGACAGCTCCGTTCAGCAGTTAACCCTCCGATGAGTGACAGTTCTGAACTTCACGACCGTGTGAAAAGGTCCCTACGGACCTTTTTTTGTAAATCATGTTTATTTCATATAAAATATTTTTTTTGGATTTTTTTGTTTTTATTGTTTATAACTGAATTCTTCATATTTTTTAATTTTTTTTTTGCTTGGATTTTCTTAAGACTATTATAAAAAAATTAAAAAATTATTGTTGTTGAGCGTGTACTTCTTGTCCCGCGCCCTGTGAGCAAGTGTTGCAGCGATGTAAAAGTGTGCTATGTTCTCCGCAATCAGCAGCCGAAGCAGTATGCCCGCGTTTTCGCTGCCGCCCATTACTCAGAACGGCAAAGGCGACATGACTGTCAACTTGACTTAGCCGCAAACGACGGTGCATTGCCTTCCATCGGTCTTGGTAATACCAGAAATGAAAAGAAAAATAAAAAACAAATAAATATATATTCTATTATTGAATTTGAAGATGTTTTTCTTACCCTGACATCGATTGCTTCCATCGCATTGCGTATCCTTGTATATGAGGTTATATGGTTGTTCAGCGCACGTTCTTCGATATTTGGTGTGGCCAATTGTTTCGTTAGCAGTAACAAGAACGACCGCCGTCTGTCTCTCCTTTATATAGGCTTCATTTCGTTGTACATCGTAAAAGTAGCCAATGCAGCGACGTCCAGCATATTATAAAACATGGCCAACGGCCATCGTTGTGTTGCTCTTTTGCAGCTGTAAGTGCCCAGCATTTGATCCATGGTATCAACGCCGCATTTGTTGGCGTTGTATTTAATCTAATATGGCATAGGGCTTCCGCTTATCTGGTTGCTCGTCAACGCGTCAGGTGTAGTGCATTGTGGAGAGCACGTTCACCACTTTATTTTTTTTTTTCGGCACGTATGAGCATAACGCTATATCCCCTTCGTTGAACCCAAATAATGTACTATTGATGGCGAGCTTTGGGTTCTTCTTGAACTCCTGTGGAATAAATGCTTTGTTGTAGCGCACAGTACCAATATATGCGGTCTTCCTCCTCATCGAAATACACGCCAAGTCAAGAGTGGTAAAGAAATTATCCGCGTATATGTACGGCCAGCATCTAAATATACTAAGTTCTAAGCCAAGTTATGTTGCACATTTGCCAAATATCGTCAATAGCCGCAGTTTTGTTGTTGATGACTCGCTGTTGTCGAGTATTTCCATTGTCGAATCGAATAAATTACTTTTACACATGAAGCGATCGTACGACAACGCAGCTTTGTATATTGTTAGTTCGACTCGCAGTGAAGGCAATATGGCAGTGTGGTGAGGCAACGTGAGTAAGTGTGGTGTAAAAAGTGTTTTTATATTTTTTGTTATTTGACTCCTTTTTGGTGCTAAAATAACACTTATTTTAGTTTATATATACAGCAGCACCTTGAAGTGCTGTTTTGACACCAAAATTTGTTTGCATATAGTAATGTTGAAAATGGTGATGTTGCTGGTAATTCGGGTGATATTGACTCGAATTCAGTTGGTCCTAGCCTAATTAATACTAGGACGCCTAGGTTGGTTACTACCCTGCCGACTCGTCGTGCAATTTTTGTTTCTCGGTTGCATCCAACTTCATCTTTTAAGGTATCAGTTCCAGACAAGTATGTCGACATGGTTCTTGAAAAATCTTTTTAGCCTGCACATTCGTTGTTGTATTTGTACACCACAAAGTCGAAGGGCGAGCCTCCACTCCAGTCACAACGAGTCAAAGGTAACCATTCATTACCAGAATGTGCGCAGTTTTACAGCGCAAGTGATTGCGTTTATTGAGACTTGTAATTTAAATACTGAGATATTTTCAAATTACTACGCTGTTTTTCGGTGTGACCGTCAGTCGAAAGCAGGCGCTGTCCTGATTGCTGAGTTGTTGAACTTTGACAACGTGCTTGACATTGAATTTATAGCTGCAAAGCTCTTGTTCCCCAATTTTTTCTTATATATGTATTTCTTGTTTATATATACCGCCTCGGTCGGATTTGCAGGTTTATGATTGCCATGCTGCAGCTATTTACATTCTGCATTCTCGTTTGCGTGCTAACGGTCGTCTAGTGGTTCTTGGGGACTTTAATTTGCCATTTGTCAATTGGATCAATAATGATGATTCGAACTTTTTGGCTCCTCAATAATGTGGTAAACTTTACAAAGAAGTTGTTGGATTTAGCTTTTGTTGATAATTCAATGGGTATTGGCCTCAGTCGAATATCTGCCTTATCCCTGCCTGAAGATCCCTTGCACCCCAGAGTTGAGATTGCCATGGTACTGCCTACGATTAAATTCATGGAAGTGAGCTGTCGTTCTCGTTCGAGATGTTTTAATAAGACTAAAGGCATAATTAGTTAACGATAACGCTAGCCATCTCCAATGTGAACAATTAGTCGTGCAGTAACCATAAAGAAGTGACAATTTGATTAAAACAAAGAAAATGAAAAAAATTGGCAGCAAACTACACATATGCTTACTCAACGAGGAAGAACAAAAAAGCTTAAAAATATGCGAAAATTCACCATCACAAACTTTAAGAGGTTAGGGATATGGCGAAAAATCAAAAACCAATTGGTATGGTTAACGCGTTAGGGTTATGGCATGGCATTACTAATCTTTTACATTGATTTCCATAAGTTTGGTTGGAACAGAGTTATGGGCATGGCGTTAGCGTTAACGATAACTGATTATGCCTTAACTTTGATTTGCTCAATCAACTGTTAGCTACCCACGATTGGTCTGATCTTTATGCATGTAGCGATGTTGAGGCTGCAACGTCTAATTTTTATAGTTACTTAATTGGCTTTATTAATCGTTGCGTTCCAGTTCATTTTTACCACGCTTTTATTAGGTTCACTTGTATGTTTGCTTGTTTGTATGTATGTGACTCTCGTTCGGTCTAAGCCTCAGTGGCCCAAAAACAGTAAAATGTCCCTACAATATGGGTATCAAACGAAAGGTGAAGGCCCCAGGTTTCATTTGGACATCGACATATTTCGATAAATTTATCGATAACTGAGTTATCGGTCAAAATGTGGTTGCCCGAAAACCTTAAAATTTCCATACAATATAGGTATCAAACGAAAGGGGAAGGCCCCAGGTTTCATTTGGATTTCGATAAATTTCGATAAATTTATCGATAACTGAGTTATAGGTCGAAATATGATTGCCCAAAAACCTAAAAAATTCCCTACAATATGGGTATCAAACGAAAGGCCCCAGGTTACATTTGGACTTCGATATATTTCGATAAATTTATCGATAACTGAGTTATCGGTCGAAATATGATTGCCTAAAAACCTAAAAAATTCCCTACAATATGGCTATAAAACGAAAGGTGAAGGCCCCAGGTTTCATTTGGACATCGACATATTTCGATAAATTGATCGATAACTGAGTTATCGGTCAAAATGTGGTTGCCCGAAAACCTTAAAATTTCCCTACAATATGGGTATCAAACGAAAGAGGAACGCCGCAGGTTTCATTTGGATTTCAATATATTTCGATAACTGAGTTATTGTCAAAATGTGAGGCCAAATACCTTAAAATTTTCTAACAATATGGGTATCAAACGAAAGTGAAAGTCCAGAGGTTTCGTTTGGACTACTGTATATTTCGATATATTTATCGATAATTTCATAGGACATTTGACTAAAAAGTAAAAAACAAATATAGTTTAAAAAAACTAAATCTCACGCTTTTAGAGAGCATTGAACTAAAAAGTTGAAAATAATTTTAAAAACCCTACACAGTAGTATTGTGGAAAAAGCGTGGTCCGCTTTGTGCCATAATTTTCATATATCGAGCGCTCGACGCTTTTCCCATATTAAGCTGATGGCCCAATGCCCGCTTGCTTTGCGGGCTTTGCCTCGAGAAAGGTCAAAATTCTTTTGAACTCTACTGAAATGTATGAAAGTTGGCCCAGTGGCAGCTTTACTTTGCTTGCTTGAAGCACTTCAAAGCGTCGAATAGCCCAAATCTCTATTTGACAGCGCTTTACACCCTTCACTGTTTGTCTTGTTGTTGAGTTGTTTGTCTCATCCTGTATTTTTGATAGCTTTTGAAGCTTCTACTTGGCCATAGAAGCTTTCAAAAAAAAAAGCAAAGTAAGCCTGGGTAAGCAAGGCAAGCAAATCAAGCCTGCATTGGGTCATCACCTTAGTGCTAGTTTCTTTACTACGCTTTCATTAGCTTTACTTGTACATACGTTCATATGTATGTTTGCTTGTTTGTATGTAACTCTACTTGAGTCTACCCGATAGTGGCATATGACTGTCACAAAATTGCCTACAATATGGGTATCAAACTAAAGTGGAGGCCCAGAGGTTTCGTTTGCACTGCGGTATACTTCGATATATTTATCGATTACTTCATAACAGATTTAACTTAAAAGTAAATAAATATAGTTTAAAAAAACTAAAACTCACGCTTTTAGAGAGCATTGAACTAAAAAGTTGAAAATAATTTTAAAAACCCTACACAGTAGTATTGTGGAAAAAGCGTGGTCCGCTTTGTTCCATAATCTTCGTTTTTTATTTAAATTATTTTTACCTTTTTAGTGCAATATTCTTTAAAAGCGTGTGTTTTCGCTCTTTAAACTGTATATATTTTTATACCTTTCATGAACATGAAATGGTATTATAACTTTGGTCCGATGTTTGTAAATATGAGAAGAAGAAGAGATAGACCCATCAATAAGTATACCGAAATGATCAGGATGACGAGATGAGTTGATTTAGCCATGTCCGTCTGTCCGTCTGTCCGTCTGTCTGTTTGAACGCAAACTAGTCCCTCAATTTTTGAGATATCTGGCTGAAATTTTGTATGTGGCCACCATTTTTTAATATAGGAATCATTTGTCGGAACTGACAAGATCGGACCAGTATAACATATAGCCCCCATACAACCGATTGTTCAGATATAAGGTTTTTTGGCCAAAACTTCCGCAATTAAAAAGTTAGAAACGTAAAATTTTGCAACTCGAGTACTTTCTATTTATGTAGTGTATATAGTGAAAATCAACCAGATCGGGCAAATGTAACATATAGCCCCCATACAACCGATTGTTCAGATATAAGGTTTTTTGGCCAAAACTTCTGCAATTAAAAAGTTAGGAACGTAAAATTTTGCAACTCGAGTACTTTCTATTTACGTAGTGTATATAGTGAAAATCAATAAGATCGGGCAAATGTAACATATAGCCCCCATACAACCGATTGTTCAGATATAAGGTTTTTTGGCCAAAACTTCTGCAATTAAAAAGTTAGGAACGTAAAATTTTGCAACTCGAGTACTTTCTATTTATGTAGTGTATATAGTGAAAATCAACCAGATCGGGCAAATGTAACATATAGCCCCCATACAACCGATTGTTCAGATATAAGGTTTTTTGGCCAAAACTTCTGCAATTAAAAAGTTAGGAACGTAAATTTTTGCAAGTCGAGTACTTTCTATTTATGTAGTGTATATAGTGAAAATCAACAAGATCGGGCAAATGTAACATATAGCCCCCATACAACCGATTGTTCAGATATAAGGTTTTTTGGCCAAAACTTCTGCAATTACACAGTTAGGAACGTAAAATTTTGCATCTCGAGTACTTTCTATTTATGTAGTGTATATAGTGAAAATCAACAAGATCGGCCAAATTTAACATATAGCCCCCATACAACCGATTGTTCAGATATAAGGTTTTTTCCCCAAAACTTCTGCAATTAAAAGTT
Organism: Campiglossa producta; assembly: GCA_964058755.1. Lineage (NCBI taxonomy): Eukaryota > Metazoa > Arthropoda > Insecta > Diptera > Tephritidae > Campiglossa > Campiglossa producta. The sequence goes on along the minus strand of CAXKVI010000006.1, from coordinate 23,715,986 downwards.
CGGAACGTAAAATTTTGCAACTCAAGTACTTTCTAGTTATGTAGTGTATATAGTGCAAATAAACAAGATCGGGAAAATGTAACATATAGCCCCCATACAACCGATTGTTCAGATATAAGGTTTTTTTGGCCAAAACTTCTGCAATTAAAAAGTTAGGAACATAAAATTTTGCAACTTGAGTACTTTCAATTTATGTAGTGTGTAGAGGAAAATCAAGAAGATCGGGTAAATATAACATATATTTAGCTCCATACAACCGGTTGTTCCGATATAAGGTTTTTTGGCCAATACTTCCGCATTTAAAAAGTTAGGAACGTAAAATATTTCACCTTTAGTACTTTCTACATATGTAATGTGTATAGTGTAAGTCAGTACAATTGAACACGTATAATATATAGCCTCCATACAATCGATTGTTCCGATAACTCGGATCCTATTATTTTGTAAGTTTTTTTAAATTATAACAAAGATGTGTAATGTGTATAGTAAATATAGTTAAATTGAAACAGGCTGTACTGGGGATCGAACAGTGAAAATCGTGACGCTTATTCATGAAAGGTATATAGCCTTCGGCACAGCCGAAGACAGCTTTCCTTACTTGTTTACTTTTAAGTTAAATCTGTTATGAAGTAATCGATAAATATATCGAAGTATACCGCAGTGCAAACGAAACCTCTGGGCCTCCACTTTGTTATGTTATGTTAAAGTGGCTGCCTCCGCAGTCCACGCGGAGGCTCACGTGGGCCTTAGTTTGGTCCGTTGTGATACCACGAAAGGAGCCCTAATTTCCCTTTCTGTAGATCGACCTGACCCAGCAGAAAGGTCGCAACCCCCAAAAAGTTTTGTAAGAAACCTTCTGACATACGACCTCTCCGCTGGGACGGGTCGAGGCAGGAGGCCCCAAAAACACATAAAAACCTTGAAGGGGTCCGTCCGCCCGTCACCCCCATACAAAGTGCAACGTATACGTTGCAACTCTATATGGTGATGACAGACAGACGGATCCCCCAAGGTTCGATGTGTTTAGGGCCGGAGTTCATACACCCATGAAGCTAAACCAGCGCGTTTGTCTGATGTAGCGCAGAATATCATCTATATTTGCAGATTCTAGCTCCGCGAGGCATCCAAAGGAGTGTTTGCGGAGACATCGGTACCTGGTTTTCGACAGAGCGGGACAGTGGCATAGATAGTGTTCTACACTTTCTATCTCCTCCTCGTCCCTGCAGCTGCGGCAGAAGTCATTTGTATAGAGGCCCATGAGAGCGGCATGGGTTCCCATAAGACAGTGTCCTGTAAGAAGGCCCACTAGTGGGCTAATGAATAGGCGATTCAGATGAATTACCGATTGCGACCTTTTTTCGTTAAGTTTGGGCCAAATTTGCCTGGACGTTCTGCAAGTCGGCTCCATGGCCCATCTTGCGTCGGCTTGTTCTATGAACCGGGAACGCAGCCAGTGCTTGCATGTATTTAGAGGGGGGGCTCACCCAGCTGCCGGAGGTGATTGTATGTAGACAGGTGCCCTTCCTTGCTAGCTCATCGGCAGCGCAGTTACCCGATACAAAACTATGGCCTGGGACCCATATTATACTCAGGCTGCACTTATCGGAGAGCTTATTTAGAGCTTCCCTGCACTTAATCGCCACTAGTGACGACGTCTTACTACTTTGCAGGGATTTTATGGCAGCTTGGCTGTCGGAAAAAATGGAGATAGAGTTAGTCACTGGCAGGTTAGTCAGATAGCGAGCAGCTTCCCAGATAGCTATAAGCTCAGCCTGAAAGACACTGCAGTGGTCTGGAAGGCGTAAGCTCATATTAATGTCGAGCTTACTTGAGAAGATTCCACTGCCGACTTTGTTGTCCAGTTTAGAGCCGTCCGTGAAAACGGAGATTTCTCGACTTCCCGGTTCCACGCAATTTTTCCACTAGCTTCTCTCTGGGATCCACGTTTCGAACTTGTTATCCCAGCAAGGCCGTGGTATTGCGTAGTCCAGCTTTAAGTAAGAGTTGGGGAGTTGCTTCAGGATTTGGGTATGCCCAAACCTGCAGTCCCTCCAGGGTTCTAGTGCGTTGAGCCTAGCTGCGTTGCAACTGGCAGTAAATTTCCCATAAAGGTCAGTGGGAAGAAGAAAAAGTATGGTTTCAAGAGCCTTGGTGAGAGTGGAGGGGAGGGCACCGCTAATAAGCATTGCTGCCATCCGTTGCACCTTTGTGGCTTTGGTTTTGTTAGATTCGATCTCGAGAGCCGGCCACCATATGGTGACGGCGTAGAATAGTATAGGTCTCACCACTGCCGTGTAGATCCAGTGGACAATGTGAGGCTGAAGACCCCACTTTTTTCCGACTGCCGACCTACAGGCGTAGAGCGCCATTGTGGCTTTCCTGGAGCGTTCCTCCATATTACGCCTCCAGTCCAGCCTTTTGTCAAGAATTACGCCAAGGTATTTAACCTCGGTAGAGAGTTTGATCACCCTCCCATTCAGCGATGGGGCGGTGAAATCTGGTATATTGCGTCTGCGGGTGAAGAGCACCATCTCAGTTTTTTCACTGCTGATGCTTAGTCCACATTCCTCAGACCAGGTTTTTGTTAGATTCAGCGCATTTTGCAATAGTTCGCTAAGCACCGAAGGATGCTTGCCAGTAGCCGTCAGGGCTATGTCGTCTGCATAGGCAATGACCTGGCAGCCGGTGTGCTTTAGTCTAGATAAAAGAGTGTTCACCGTCAGGTTCCAAAGTAGAGGAGAGAGAACACCCCCTTGTGGGGTTCCTCTGTTGGCATACCTTGTAAGTGAAGAATTGCCCATTTCGGAAATAATGGTTCTTCTTTGGAGAAGGAGTTCAACGAACTCCACTAGAGGCTCTTCCACTCCCAGCAAACGCAGGGAGCTCGTTACCGCTGTTGGAAGAACGTTGTTAAAAGCCCCTTCTATGTCAAGAAAAATGCCGAGCGTAAAATCCTTGAAAGCAAGTCCCTTCTCTATCCCAGAGGTGATAGCGTGTAGAGCCGTCTCTACGGACTTGCCCTTGGAGTAGGCATGCTGGCTGTTGGAGATTAGTCCTGGATTTGTCGTTCGCCTAATGTAAGCATCTTTCTAAAATTTTTAGGAGGAAAGAGGTCAGACTTATAGGTCTGAGATCCTTTGGGTTATTGCAGGATGTCCTGCCTCCTTTCGGTATAAAGACTACCTTTGCCTTGGTCCATTCCGTGGGGATATAGGCCAGGTTGAGGCATGCCTTGTAGATTTGAGTTAGCAGCGGACTAACAAGATCGCTCGCTGCTTGTAGTTCGGCGGGAAATATACCATCTAGTCCCGGAGATTTGAAGGGTTTGAAGGACCTGATTGCCCAGTTAACTCCTTTTCTGCTGACTATGTGGTCCAAGGGCCTCGACGGCCTTGGGTTAGATTGCGAGTTCGAGGGTAGGTATGGTTGAGAGGTGCTGCCCGGAAAGTGGGCCGTGACCAGGGTATCCAGGATTTCGGCACTAGATGAGGCCCATTCTCCATCAGCTGTACGAATACAACTGAGAGGAGTAGGGTTTTTGGAGAGGACCTTACGTAGGCGATTTGGCTCCGAGACTTCCTCAATATTGCTTGTGAAGTTTTTCCAGGATTCCCTTTTGGCTCTCCTGGTTAACTTCTTAAAAGATTTTAAGGCGTCCCTGTAGGGGGACCAGATCCCTGTCTGTTATGCCTGATTAAAGAGTTTTCTGCTGTTCTTCCTTTGCTCGGAGATTTCAGGGGTCCACCAGTACGGTTTCTTTCTACCCCTTTTTTAATCTCCGGGCAGGCTGCTATGAAGGCAGCGTTACAAGAATAGGTGACAAGATCTACTGCTTCGTCTATCTTAGACGGTGAATCTAGCTCACCGAGAGAAGCAAACGATATGTCTGAGAGAGGCGCTTCATCAGATCTTATCGGTAGGCAAGACCTACCGTGAGAAGCGTTTTCTTGGAGGGTAGAGGACAGGACCACTTTGTAAAGGTCCCAGTCCGTACGTCTCCTGTTCCTGTAAACCGCCATAGGCGGAGGATCGCAGAAGCAGATTAAAAGTTACGTCCATATGGTCAGAGTAGGAGTTATCATGGGAAACTTTCCATTCCTTAACTAAGTCAGAGAAAGGTCCTGAAACCAGAGTAATGTCTAGAACTTCCCTCCTATTCGAGGTGACAAAAGTTGGTTTGTCGCCAGAGTTACAGATACAGAGGTTGTTTTCTATGATAAAATCAGAAAGAGACTCACCCCTTGTATTTGTGTCGGTTGAGCCCCATGCGAGTTGGTGCGCGTTGGCGTCGGCTCCAATGACTATCGGAAGCCCCATGAGTTGGGCCTCCTTTACCGCCTTGCTGAGCCTACCCTGTGCAGAGATGGGGCGATCGTGCGCAAATATGCGGACATCAGCCAGAGGGTATAGTCCTGCAGCTCGAGGCTGATACAGGTGAAGTCATCATCGCTAAAAGGAGATAGTAGAAAATAAGAAAGAGTTTTTCTGATAAGAATACATGATCTGAGTCTACCTTTTGCAGGTGGCTTCACCAGCTGGCACTCATCGGTATTCAGCCCACAGACCCTGGTACCGACGACCCATGGCTCTTGGACTAGAACGACCGCCTCCGATGTTTTGCAGAGGCGTAAGATTAGCGCAGCGGAGGCTGCCTTAGAGTGATGCAGGTTAATTTGCAGTATCCGGACCATTAGGACCGTTCTGAAAACTCAGCATCGACGTCCATCTCCCCCTGCTCCGTCCCGCCCGATGCCACCTCAACGATTGTATCGTCGAAGCCAACATCTGACTGGTCGGATTCCAGGAGGAGGCGTTCGTCCATGCTGGTAGAGAACTGCCCTGCCAGCTCAGATACCGAGAGTGTATCACTCTCGGACTCTGGAGCACTACGTGCTAGTTCGATATCGACCTCATGTACACTCGAGGTGTTGCATGGGGTCGTGATATTTGCTGCGGTGGAGGTGGGTACACTCGAGGCGCTGCCCACCTCCTCCAAATTCATCGGAGCCGACTCGATGGAGGTAGCTGCGGCCTCAGAGTCCAGCGTAACAAGTGCACTCAAGGTGTTTCCTGCCATCACATCACTCTGAAGCTCGGGCTTCGTCTCCATCTCCTCCGCCAAGGGAGAGACGCCACGCTAATGACGAAACCGACATATCGTTGCTTCTCCCTTGTCTCGCCCACGCGGACTATCCTCCAATCGCTTGAAGGTAGTCCCGGGTTGCTTTGCGCGATGGTGCCCAGAATCTCGCCAGGCTCCGCCAGCTCGTCTGGGACCCAAGCCCGAGCTCTCAGTCTGTTTGGAATTTCTTCCAAACTGACGGCATCCAGCTTAGCCCCGGGCCACAGCTCCCCCACCGAAGCTATGGCGAGTGTGTACAGACGGCAAGAACGCTCGTCTGCGCAGGAAACTAGTTTAATCCTGCCCTGATACCAGCCGGCATCGCGGATAATGGGAGCAGCACCCGGGTTCTTGTCCATAATGTCCTTGAACTGACTGAGAAGGCCGTTCAGGACATCCTTCCAATTGTCCGGGGTAATGTTTCCATCCGGATGGCCGCGGTTCAAAACCGCCAGCGTGATGTTGCCCTTGGCAACCTCGTTGAAGGGTTTGTTAGGGCAGGTGGAGAAGGGGCAGAGGTTATGGGCCTATGCCTTTTAGGAACGCTCGAGGCGTTTACTATCGACCGCTGCCTTTTAAGGGCTGGCCCATCCGACCCGGTTGGCGCCGTATTGGCAGGATTGGTTGCGGTGTTTGCGGTGTTACGCGATGATTTTTCCGCAATAATTTTCCTGGCCCAGGCCAGAGAGCTTTTTTGCTCTGCCGTCAGCTTATCGCTGGGAGACTTGCCCAGTCTCTCTACAATTTTGGCGGCATTGCGTAGATTCCGCTGATTGCGGACTGAGAGGGGGACTCGTTTGCTTGCCTTAGAACCCTCTAGGGGGTCAGCCCTCTAGGGGGTCAGCCGGCTTGCATGGGCGGGGGCATTCACTCTGTCCGTGGAGGACCCGGTGTTGGTTTCCGCCACATGCTGAGCAGAGGTGTCCGTAAGACGGGCCACCTGCGTTTGCTCAGCCGGGAGTTGCTTTCCCTCAGTGGGGCTAGCTTTGCCGGCTGTTACAGGTTCGGACTTGCCCTCAGGGGGTTTGGTCCTACTGCTGCTGGCTTGCGCAAGTGGCCAAAAAGTGGTTTGAGGCCGTGCAGGCCTGATCGGTACCACCTTAGCGGTTCCCGATTGTGGCAGGGTTTTATAAGTATTGGCCTTTTTAACGCCTGTACCAGAGGCAGCATCTTTACCCGTGCAGGTCTCCGAGGCTTGGTTTTTATTCATGTGGAAAATTTATATAACTAGTTCGTAGGCTGCCTACTGAGATGAGACCGTTCGGCAGCCTGAAAGTATGTGAAAGGGGGATATGAAACGGTCGACTACGACAGAGCCCCATGCCGCAGAAAGTCTACGCTACTCCCGGAGGTGGACCGATATCCGGGAGGCTCCGTAAGAATACAGTCGGATACCCCTGACTGCAAACCATCCAATGGGCACGGAATCGCACAAGGCGAATAAATTTACAGGTGACTTTTTCCCACCATATGACTTCTTCTTCTTCCTTGAAAATCCAATCGTAGCTGTCAAATTTCTTATGTTGTTGCTTTGTCTGACATTTTTAGGCACAAGGAGTGTGTGCGTGCGTGTAGATCTGAATTCGCTCGAACACACCTGTAATGAATTCGCCTTGGAATCGCATAAGACCCTGGATTAGGGGGGGCCACCATTTCATCTGGGTGTGGCCCGGTTCCCACCTTGAGGCCACGTTCAAGAATCATTTCCATATTCCAGAGCTATTAAAGAGCTAAGGCACCAATGGCACTGATTTCTGAACTTAGCTAGCACTCCCCTGCGTAGGGGTTTCTGTAGGGTCTATTACCAGCCGGCACCCTCTGGGAGGGTTCAGCCCAAGGATTTCTACCAGCCCACTTTAGTTTGATACCCATTTCGTAGCGTAGTAAAGAAACTAGCACTAAGGTGATGACCCAATGCAGGCTTGATTTGCTTGCCTTGCTTCCCAGCTTACTTTGCTTTTTTTTGAAAGCTTCTATGGCCAAGTAGAAGCTTCAAAACCTGTCAAAAATACAGGATGAGACAAACAACTCAACAACAAGACAAACAGTGAAGCGTGTAAAGCGCTGTCAAATAGAGATTTGGGCTATTCGACGCTTTGAAGTGCTTCAAGCAAGCAAAGTAAAGCTGCCACTGGGCCAACTTTCATACATTTCAGTAGAGTTCCAAAGAATTTTGACATTTCTCGAGGCAAAGCCAGCAAAGCAAGCGGGCATTGGGCCATCAGCTTAATGTGGGAAAAGCGTCGAGCGCTCGATATACGAAAATTATGGCACAAAGCGGACCACGCTTTCTCCACAATACTACTGTGTAGGGTTTTTAAAATTATATTCAACTTTTTAGTTCAATGCTCTCTAAAAGCGTGAGTTTTAGTTTTTTTAAACTATATTTATTTTTTACTTTTTAGTCAAATGTCCTATGAAATTATCGATAAATATATCGAAAAATACAGCAGTCCAAACGAAACCTCTGGACTTCCACTTTCGTTTGATACCCATATTGTTAGGAAATTTTAAGGTATTTGGCCTCACATTTTGACAATAACTCAGTTATCGAAATATATTGAAATCCAAATGAAACCTGCGGCGTTCCTCTTTCCTTTGATACCCATATTGTAGGGAAATTTTAGGGTTTTCGGGCAACCACATTTTGACCGATAACTCAGTTATCGATAAATTTATCGAAATATGTCGATGTCCAAATGAAACCTGGGGCCTTCACCTTTCGTTTGATACCCATATTGTAGGGAAATTTTAAGCTTTTCGGGCAACCACATTTTGACCGATAACTCAGTTATCGATAAATTTATCGAAATATGTCGATGTCCAAATGAAACCTGGGGCCTTCACCTTTCGTTTGATAGCCATATTGTAGGGAATTTTTTAGGTTTTTGGGCAATCATATTTCGACCGATAACTCAGTTATCGATAAATTTATCGAAATTTATCGAAGTCCAAATGAAACCTGGGGCCTTTCGTTTGATACCCATATTGTAGGGAATTTTTTAGCTTTTTGGGCAATCATATTTCGACCGATAACTCAGTTATCGATAAATTTATCGAAATTTATCGAAGTCCAAAAGAAACCTGGGGCCTTCCCCTTTCGTTTGATACCTATATTGTATGGAAATTTTAAGGTTTTCGGGCAACTACATTTTGACCGATAACTCAGTTATCGATAAATTTATCGAAATATGTCGCTGTCCAAGTGAGACCTGGGGCATTCACCTTTCGTTTGATACCCATATTGAAGGGAATTTTTTAGGCTTTTGGGCAATCATATTTCGACCGATAACTCAGTTATCGATAAATTTATCGAAGTCCAAAGGAAACCTGGGGCCTTCGCCTTTCGTTTGATACCTATATTGTATGGAAATTTTAAGGTTTTCGGGCAACCACATTTTGACCGATAACTCAGTTATCGATAAATTTATCGAAATATGTCGATGTCCAAATGAGACGTGGAGCCTTTACCTTTCGTTTGATACCCAAATTGTAGGGAAATTTTAAGGTTTTCGGGCAACCACATTTTGACCGATAACTCAGTTATCGATTAATTTATCGAAATATGTCGATGTCCAAATGAGACGTGGGGCCTTCACCTTTCGTTTGATACCCAAATTATAGGGAAATTTTAAGGTTTTCGGGCAACCACATTTTGACCGATAACTCAGTTATCGATAAATTTAACGAATTATGTCGATGTCCAAATGAGACCTGAGTCCTTCACCTATCGTTTGATACCCATATTGTAGGAAAATTTTAAGGTTTTCGGGCAACCACATTTTGACCGATAACTCAGTTATCGATAAATTTATCGAAATATGTCGATGTCCAAATGAAACCTGGGTCCTTCACCTTTCGTTTGATACCCATATTGTAGGGACATTTTACTGTTTTTGGGCCACTGAGGCTTAGACCGAACGAGAGTCACATACATACAAACAAGCAAACATACAAGTGAACCTAATAAAAGCGTGGTAAAAATATATACAGTTTAAAGAGCGAAAACACACGCTTTTAAAGAATATTGCACTAAAAAGGTAAAAATAATTTAAATAAAAAACGAAGATTATGGAACAAAACGGACCACGCTTTTTCCACAATACTACTGTGTAGGGGTTTTAAAATTATTTTCAACTTTTTAGTTCAATGCTCTCTAAAAGCGTGAGTTTTAGTTTTTTTAAACTATATTTTTTATAATAATAATAATAATAGTAATACTAATAATAATAATAATAATAATTTTTTTACTTATTTAAAATTACCAACTTTGATAGACCATATCTACGAGGAAAAGCAAAAAAAATGCTAAAAACTAATTATACACATAGCAACGCCCGCGGGTTCCACCTCACAATATACTGTAGATATCTGTTGCACTGTGTAATACACTCTTTTTATTTCACAGTAATATGTGCTCAAGGCTTGATAGCGAAGGACAAAAGTGGTACCAGTGATCCCTACGTCACCGTGCAAGTTAGCAAGGTTAAAAAACGAACACGTACTATGCCACAGGAGTTAAATCCTGTGTGGAATGAGAAGTTTCATTTGTGAGTAGACAATTGGTTGTGCATTTGTATGTTTCTTATTTACTGCATTAAACGAGGGGTATTATAGAATTCCTAACAGTGTTACCAGAATCGGGGATTGCCAAAGGGGTAAAGGGATTTTTCGGAAAAATAGGGGATTTTTCAAAATCACTACTATAGCGAAATTAAAATTCTTCTAATGATTTTAGCATAACTGCATAAACTTTCGAATTCATCGATTAATTTATAAATTGCAAGCAACTGCCATACTGTAAGGAAAATCAACGCCGTGGTACTAATCGTACAACTAACATTTCTGCTTTATCAATTTTACATTTCAAATTTGATGAGTTTTAATTAATAATATAATAATAATATTAAGAAACTTTGAAAAAAATTTTTACGACTTGAAGACCTTTGCAATTATTGTGAAATGGCATTTTTCACAATCATTTAATTTTAATTTATTTATTTATCATTTAACTTTAATTTAGCTAAAAATTAGAAACAACACCATAGCCATGCAGATGGATCCATTTCGATAACCCGCTACACTCAAAGAAAAAATCGTTCTAAAACGAACGAAACAAGTCCAAAACTGAGAACATTCGTGCACAAAAGTCTGTCAGTAACGTTTTCACTTAACTCGTGAACGATGGTCTTATTTTGAGAACGGATTTTTCAAGAACATGTTTTGTGTTCCATGAACAGTTTGGACTTGATTTATGAACATTTTTAACTTATTCTGAGAACGTATTGGGCTCATTTTAGGAACATTTTGGGTCAAAGTAAACAAAAATCTAAAAAAATGATTTTTCAAAGTTCTTCTGAATGACAAATTATTTCTCACTATGTTTTGTGGTTTGCCTCCACCCGGAGTCGAGCTCACACTGCTTTGACTGCTGAACGGACGGATTTACCATCAGGCCATCGCGTACTTATGTTTGCTGGCGTTTAATTGCAGCTATGTCTTAAGACAGCAATGACAGTATCTTCACTGTTGGATTTGTTCTGTTAAAATTGTTTACAGACTAAATGCCTAAAAGTATGCAACGATGTTGTAACGTTCTCGTTGTGTGTTCTGATGATAACACCGGCCGTTCTATTTTCGACAACATCGTTCTGATGACAACTCCGACCGTTCTATTCCGATAACTTCGTTCGCATTTTAAGAACCTGGTTGTTATTTTAAGACAGGGTGGTATATTTTCAAGACCATGTGTTCTTTTTTTAAGACCGAAAAATCAAGAACACGAAAATCTAAAATTGAGACCTGTGGTGCTGCATTTTAGAACGGTGTTTTTCCCTGAGTGTACGCTTAAAGGTACGGGTACACCTAGCGACACCACTCGACGCGACGCGACGCGACCAAATAGTTGCCTATTTGATCAACATTATTGTGTGGCGTCATGTCGCGTGGTGCTGCTAGGTGTACTCTGCTCCATAACAACACATGCAAAGAATATTTGGTCGCTTCGCTAAGTGCACCCTTAGCTTAAAACTCCTCAGGGCAATTTTGGTGCGCGTGCCAATCACTCGCATTTGCTAACTAATGGTGATTTCCTTTCATCAAAAAATGCGCATTTTTGTTACACTCTTCAATTTTCCGTTTTCGTTTGATAAATGAAGGTAAGATATGTTTTCGTTTCCTAAAAATTTTAACTTCAGGAGTGTAAAAACTCACTTTTTACCCTCTGAAGCTTTGGCAGGGTAGCTGGTTGCACTGCAAATCAGCTAACGAAAATTTTATTTGACAGATAAATTTGGTGAAATAAATTGGATTTTAAATTTGGGGCATAAGAGAAACCTAATTATTCATGCACATAGCGTAGCAAACGGGCAGGGTTTTTGTTCATTTTATCGATAGCAGGTTCATGTTGACCGCGTCATCGCCCAAAGACAACAGGAAGTCATAGACCGCTGATACGGTTTCGATCATGGACCGCAGCGAAAGCGAAGATGGCTTTTGTATTTTTGGAAGCTCAAACAGTTTCGAAACTGTGTTCGAAAATATAAGACATTTATTATCATATACCTTTTTCAGGCTTGCCAAGGCCTTCTTGGAAGGCCTTCACCGTTCCTAAAGCTTCACAGACAAACACGAAACTAAATGTGTAAATTTTTCAATGTCTGAAAGCGCAGGGTTATTTTGAACGAGGCTCTCAAACAAACTCATGAAGTTTTTAAACTCTGAATACTGCCCTCGACGTTTGGGCAGCGCCATTTTTGGAAGCCTTGAGCTGTGAAGGTGTCAAGAGCTTTTGATTTGTTGCTCTCTGACAATATAGATTTTAACATAGCCTTGGTTCCAACAATTAAATCTTCCAGGCTGTCACGAGTGTAATCATCTTCATCGCTTTCTTCTATTTTAGACCGACACGCCAGAAGATTTTAGCTGTAACGAGTCGATACTCAATTCCGACGGATCTAATGAGATTGAATTATCGAGAGTCCCCGTTTTTATAATGGCTATGCTTCTTTTTAAAATTGTCCTATGTCTTTTACTCTTTGATTCGCTATGCACAGTAACTTCGTACAAAATTATAGTTTGGAAGTTTTCAACTCAATAATACGAAAGTTTTTAAGGGCCTAACCATGAGGAAAATTATGGTCAACGATTTAACCAAACACTCACAGAGCCAAAGGTACCTAATAATAAAATTAAAGAAAAACAAGTAAGGAAAGCTGTCTTCGGCTGTGCCGAAGGCTAAATACCTTTCATGAATAAGCGTCACGATTTTCACTGTTTGATCCCCAGTACAGCCTGTGTGAATTTAACTTTAGCTCATACCGAAATTATCGGAGCTACGGATTATATGGGGACGATGTGTTCTATTAGTCCAATCTCATTGATTTTTAACATCGACATTCCACATTCTAAAATAGCAATATTTACGAAATTTCACGTTCCTACCGATATAATTACAGGAGTTATCTACCAAAATCCGTTTATCGGAACAATCGATTGTATGGGGGCTATGTGAAATATTTATCCCATTTCAATGATTTTCAACATCGATATTTTACATATAAAAATAGCGACGCTTCCAAAATTTCGCGTTCCTATGTGTTTAACTACAGGACTTATAGCCCAAAATCCGCTTATCGGAATAATCGATTGTATGGGAGCTATGTGAAATATTTATGCCATCTCAATGATTTTTAACATCGATATTTCGCATATAAAAATAGCGATACTTCCAAAATTTCACGTTCCTACCTATATAATTACAGGAGTTATCTACCAAAATCCGTTTATCGGAACAATCGATTGTATGGGGGCTATGTGAAATATTTATCCAATCTCGATGATTTTCAACATCGATATTTCACATATAAAAATAGCAATACGTCCAAAATTTCACGTTCCTACGTGTTTAATTACAGGAGTTATAGCCCAAAATCCGTTTATCGGAATAATCGATTGTATGGGAGCTATGTGAAATATTTATCCCATCTCTATGAGTTTCAACATCGATATTTCACATATAAAAATAGCAATACGTCCAAAATTTCACGTTCCTACGTATTTAATTACAGGAGTTATAGCCCAAAATCCGTTTATCGGAATAATCGATTGTATGGGAGCTATGTGAAATATTTATCCCATCTCTATGATTTTCAGCATCGATATTTCACATATAAAAATAGCAACACTAATAAAATTTCACGTTCCTTCGTGTTTAATTACAGGAGTTATAGCCCAAAATCCGTTTATCGGAATAATCGGTTGTATGGGAGCTATATGTTATATTGGTCCGATCTTGCTGGTTCCGACAAATGATTCCTATATTGGAAAATGGTGGCCGCATACCGAATTTCAGCCAAATATCTCAAAAACTGAGGGACTAGTTTGCGTTCAAACAGACAGACAGACAGACGGACAGACGGACAGACGGACAGACGGACATGGCTAAATCAACTCATCTCGTCATCCTGATTATTTCGGTATACTTATTGATGGGTCTATCTCTTCTTCTTCTCATATTTACAAACATCGGACCAAAGTTATAATACCATTTCATGTTCATGAAAGGTATAAAAACTTTTTTAAAAATAAGCTTTTATTATTGGTTTATAAAATTAACTAAAAAGTAAAAAATAAATTGACTGTAAAGGAATATAACACTTTATAAGTTCATTGTAACCTTTAAAAATAATTTGGCTTCTTCGTCTGCCACAAAATAATTCCATATTGTACATAATTATATATTTCTAACATTAAAACTATACACCTAAATTATTAAATCTTCCAGTATATATCACATTCCTAATTTTATTAATAATAAAAGCGTGTTAAATTTTGATGGTATAATTAAGAACATTTAGGACCTTCTTTTCTATTTGATGGTATAATTAAGAACATTCAGGTGTTAAATTTTGATGGTATAATTAAGAACATTTAGGACCTTCTTTTCTATTTGATGGTATAATTAAGAACATTCAAGACCTTCTTTTCATGCTATCGAAATTTAACACGCTTTTATTATTAATAAAATTAGGAATGTGATATATACTGGAAGATTTAATAATTTAGGTGTAAAGTTTTAATGTTAGAAATATATAATTATGTACAATATGGAACTATTTTGTGGCAGACGAAGAAGCCAAATTATCTTTAAAGGTTACAATGAACTTATAAAGTGTTATATTCCTTTACAGTCATTTTATTTTTTACTTTTTAGTTAATTTTATAAACCAATAATAAAATCTTATTTTTAAAAAAGTTTTTTTTCTTTAATTTTATTTTTTACTTTTTAGTTCGGTTTATCAACAAGAGGCAATAATGTCGCAGCGACATCAATCGGCTGCTAGCAGCAACAGAAACCATAGAATCTTTTACAATAAAGCCGCGTGGTTAATAAAGTTACTTTCGGTTTATCAACAAGAGGCAATAATGTCGCAGCGACATCAATCGGCTGCTAGCAGCAACAGAAACCATAGAATCTTTTACAATAAAGCCGCGTGGTTAATAAAGTTACTTTTGGGATATTGGAATAAAGACTAAACTAAACGATAAATGGGATTTTTGAAATTAAGCTAATTTTTTTATTTACTGTTAGCGAAGCCTGAACGATGTTGAAAATTTGCAAAATCCCATCTTAACTGCAAGTTAGTACAATATCAAAAGCAAAATTTCCTGAAATGAAAACTTTTGAATATCTCTACTCGTGCGCCACCTATCGGAATTATTTTATTGTTATTTTGCGTGGAGGCAGAAAACTAAACGATGATGAAAATTTCAAGATCATACCTCAACGGGAAGTTCGTTGAAAAACGAATTAATCGACACTGAAAACAGACCTTCGTAATTCTCAAATAAAGCGACTCACGCGTCACCTAGCGGGCCCAATTTTTTTTTAACATTTAGAAATTAATTAAGTAACACACACGTAAAATATCAGCCAAATCGGTCCATAATTACGATTTTGAGTTTTTATTACCGCTATCTCAGCCCCACCTAACGGAATTTTTTTTTACAAAAATATTTCTTTTCATGGTAGTAATACATGTTACGAATTTCAGCTAAATCGGACCATAAATGCGAATTTTGAAAATACAGCGACCCACGCGCCACCTATCGAAAATTTTTTTTATAATATTGCATTGTCATCGGGGTTATACATGGGTGCAGAATTTCAGATCAATCGGGCACCGGGAAGTGTATCAAATTTAGCTTGCAAGATTTGATTACAGACAGCCGTCAGGTGAAACTAAATAATTTTTATTATTAATAAAATTAGGAATGTGATATATACTGGAAGATTTAATAATTTAGGTGTAAAGTTTTAATGTTAGAAATATATAATTATGTACAATATGGAATTATTTTGTGGCAGACGAAGAAGCCAAATTATCTTTAAATGTTACAATGAACTTATAAAGTGTTATATTCCTTTACAGTCAACTTATTTTTTACTTTTTAGTTAATTTTATAAACCAATAATAAAAGCTTATTTTTAAAAAAGTTTTTTTTTCTTTAATTTTATTTTTTACTTTTTAGTTCGGTTTATCAACAAGAGGCAATAATGTCGCAGCGACATCAATCGGCTGCTAGCAGCAACAGAATCATAGAATCTTTTACAATAAAGCCGCGTGGTTAATAAAGTTACTTTTGGGATATTGGAATAAAGACAAAACTAAACGATAATTGGGATTTTTGAAATTAAGCTAATTTTTTTATTTACTGTTAGCGAAGCCTGAACGATGATGAAAATTTGCAAAATCCCATCTTAACTGCAAGTTAGTACAATATCAAAAGCAAAATTTCCTGGAATGAAAACTTTCGAATATCTCTACTCGTGCGCCACCTATCGGAATTATTTTTTTGTTATTTTGCGTGGAGGCAGAAAACTAAACGATGATGAAAATTTCAAGATCCAACCTCAACGGGAAGTTCGTTGAAAAACGAATTAATCGACACTGAAAACAGACCTTCGTAATTCTCAAATAAAGCGACTCACGCGCCACCTAACGGGTCCAATTTTTTTTTTTAACATTTAGAAATTAATTAAGTAACACACACGTAAAATATCAGCCAAATCGGTCCATAATTACGATTTTGAGTTTTTATTACCGCTATCTCAGCCCCACCTAGCGGAATTTTTTTTACAAAAATATTTCTTTTCATGGTAGTAATACATGTTACGAATTTCAGCTAAATCGGACCATAAATGCGAATTTTGAAAATATAGCGACCCACGCGCCACCTATCGAAACTTTTTTTTATAATATTGCATTGTCATCGGGGTTATACATGGGTGCAGAATTTCAGATCAATCGGACACCGGGAAGTGTATCAAATTTAGCTTGCAAGATTTGATTACAGACAGCCGTCAGGTGAAACTAAATAAAAGCTTATAAATAGAACAAAAATGATAAGATATCTGTAGAGTTTTTCTTCAAGAAGATGTGCTTCTTATTATTGTAGAGACAGTCTTTTTACTGTAAGGAAAATCAACGCCGTGGTACTAATCGTACAACTAACATTTCTGCTTTATCAATTTTACATTTCAAATTTGATGAGTTTTAATTAATAATATAATAATAATATTAAGAAACTTTGAAAAAAATTTTTACGACTTGAAGACCTTTGCAATTATTGTGAAATGGCATTTTTCACAATCATTTAACTTTAATTTATTTATTTATGATTTAACTTTAATTTAGCTAAAAATTAGAAACAACACCATAGCCATGCAGATGGATCCATTTCGATAACCCGCTACACTCAAAGAAAAAATCGTTCTAAAACGAACGAAACAAGTCCAAAACTGAGAACATTCGTGCACAAAAGTCTGTCAGTAACGTTTTGACTTAACTCGTGAACGATGGTCTTATTTTGAGAACGGATTTTTCAAGAACATGTTTTGTGTTCCATGAACAGTTTGGACTTGATTTATGAACATTTTTAACTTATTCTGAGAACGTATTGGGCTCATTTTAGGAACATTTTGGGTCAAAGTAAACAAAAATCTAAAAAAATGATTTTTCAAAGTTCTTCTGAATGACAAATTATTTCTCACTATGTTTTGTGGTTTGCCTCCACCCGGAGTCGAGCTCACACTGCTTTGACTGCTGAACGGACGGATTTACCATCAGGCCATCGCGTACTTATGTTTGCTGGCGTTTAATTGCAGCTATGTCTTAAGACAGCAATGACAGTATCTTCACTGTTGGATTTGTTCTGTTAAAATTGTTTACAGACTAAATGCCTAAAAGTATGCAACGATGTTGTAACGTTCTCGTTGTGTGTTCTGATGATAACACCAGCCGTTCTATTTTCGACAACATCGTTCTGATGACAACTCCGACCGTTCTATTCCGATAACTTCGTTCGCATTTTAAGAACCTGGTTGTTATTTTAAGACAGGGTGGTATATTTTCAAGACCATGTGTTCTTTTTTTAAGACCGAAAAATCAAGAACACGAAAATCTAAAATTGAGACCTGTGGTGCTGCATTTTAGAACGGTGTTTTTCCCTGAGTGTACGCTTAAAGGTACGGGTACACCTAGCGACACCACCCGACGCGACGCGACGCGACCAAATAGTTGCCTATTTGATCAACATTGTTGTGTGGCGTCATGTCGCGTGGTGCTGCTAGGTGTACTCTGCTCCATAACAACACATGCAAAGAATATTTGGTCGCTTCGCTAAGTGCACCCTTAGCTTAAAACTCCTCAGGGCAATTTTGGTGCGCGTGCCAATCACTCGCATTTGCTAACTAATGGTGATTTCCTTTCATCAAAAAATGCGCATTTTTGTTACACTCTTCAATTTTCCGTTTTCGTTTGATAAATGAAGGTAAGATATGTTTTCGTTTCCTAAAAATTTAAACTTCAGGAGTGTTAAAACTCACTTTTTACCCTCTGAAGCTTTGGCAGGGTAGCTGGTTGCACTGCAAATCAGCTAACGAAAATTTTATTTGACAGATAAATTTGGTGAAATAAATTGGATTTAAAATTTGGGGCATTAGAGAAACCTAATTATTCATGCACATAGCGTAGCAAACGGGGCAGGGTTTTTGTTCATTTTATCGATAGCAGGTTCATGTTGACCGCGTCATCGCCCAAAGACAACAGGAAGTCATAGACCGCTGATACGGTTTCGATCATGGACCGCAGCGAAAGCGAAGATGGCTTTTGTATTTTTGGAAGCTCAAACAGTTTCGAAACTGTGTTCGAAAATATAAGACATTTATTATCATATACCTTTTTCAAGCTTGCCAAGGCCTTCTTGGAAGGCCTTCACCGTTCCTAAAGCTTCACAGACAAACACGAAACTAAATGTGTAAATTTTTCAATGTCTGAAAGCGCAGGGTTATTTTGAACGAGGCTCTCAAACAAACTCATGAAGTTTTTAAACTCTGAATACTGCCCTCGACGTTTGGGCAGCGCCATTTTTGGAAGCCTTGAGCTGTGAAGGTGTCAAGAGCTTTTGATTTGTTGCTCTCTGACAATATAGATTTTAACATAGCCTTGGTTCCAACAATTAAATCTTCCAGGCTGTCACGAGTGTAATCATCTTCATCGCTTTCTTCTATTTTAGACCGACACGCCAGAAGATTTTAGCTGTAACGAGTCGATACTCAATTCCGACGGATCTAATGAGATTGAATTATCGAGAGTCCCCGTTTTTATAATGGCTATGCTTCTTTTTAAAATTGTCCTATGTCTTTTACTCTTTGATTCGCTATGCACAGTAACTTCGTACAAAATTATAGTTTGGAAGTTTTCAACTCAATAATACGAAAGTTTTTAAGGGCCTAACCATGAGGAAAATTATGGTCAACGATTTAACCAAACACTCACAGAGCCAAAGGTACCTAATAATAAAATTAAAGAAAAAAAACTTTTTTAAAAATAAGCTTTTATTATTGGTTTATAAAATTAACTAAAAAGTAAAAAATAAATTGACTGTAAAGGAATATAACACTTTATAAGTTCATTGTAACCTTTAAAAATAATTTGGCTTCTTCGTCTGCCACAAAATAATTCCATATTGTACATAATTATATATTTCTAACATTAAAACTATACACCTAAATTATTAAATCTTCCAGTATATATCACATTCCTAATTTTATTAATAATAAAAGCGTGTTAAATTTTGATGGTATAATTAAGAACATTTAGGACCTTCTTTTCTATTTGATGGTATAATTAAGAACATTCAGGTGTTAAATTTTGATGGTATAATTAAGAACATTTAGGACCTTCCTTTCTATTTGATGGTATAATTAAGAACATTCAAGACTTTCTTTTCATGCTATCGAAATTTAACACGCTTTTATTATTAATAAAATTAGGAATGTGATATATACTGGAAGATTTAATAATTTAGGTGTAAAGTTTTAATGTTAGAAATATATAATTATGTACAATATGGAATTATTTTGTGGCAGACGAAGAAGCCAAATTATCTTTAAAGGTTACGATGAACATATAAAGTGTTATATTCCTTTACAGTCATTTTATGTTTTACTTTTTAGTTAATTTTATAAACCAATAATAAAATCTTATTTTTAAAAAAGTTTTTTTTCTTTAATTTTATTTTTTACTTTTTAGTTCGGTTTATCAACAAGAGGCAATAATGTCGCAGCGACATCAATCGGCTGCTAGCAGCAACAGAAACCATAGAATCTTTTACAATAAAGCCGCGTGGTTAATAAAGTTACTTTCGGTTTATCAACAAGAGGCAATAATGTCGCAGCGACATCAATCGGCTGCTAGCAGCAACAGAAACCATAGAATCTTTTACAATAAAGCCGCGTGGTTAATAAAGTTACTTTTGGGATATTGGAATAAAGACTAAACTAAACGATAAATGGGATTTTTGAAATTAAGCTAATTTTTTTATTTACTGTTAGCGAAGCCTGAACGATGTTGAAAATTTGCAAAATCCCATCTTAACTGCAAGTTAGTACAATATCAAAAGCAAAATTTCCTGGAATGAAAACTTTTGAATATCTCTACTCGTGCGCCACCTATCGGAATTATTTTTTTGTTATTTTGCGTGGAGGCAGAAAACTAAACGATGACGAAAATTTGAAGATCATACCTGAACGGGAAGTTCGTTGAAAAACGAATTAATCGACACTGAAAACAGACCTTCGTAATTCTCAAATAAAGCGACTCACGCGTCACCTAGCGGGTCCAATTTTTTTTTAACGTTTAGAAATTAATTAAGTAACACACACGTAAAATATCAGCCAAATCGGTCCATAATTACGATTTTGAGTTTTTATTACCGCTATCTCAGCCCCACCTAACGGAATTTTTTTTTTACAAAAATATTTCTTTTCATGGTAGTAATACATGTTACGAATTTCAGCTAAATCGGACCATAAATGCGAATTTTGAAAATACAGCGACCCACGCGCCACCTATCGAAATTTTTTTTTATAATATTGCATTGTCATCGGGGTTATACATGGGTGCAGAATTTCAGATCAATCGGGCACCGGGAAGTGTATCAAATTTAGCTTGCAAGATTTGATTACAGACAGCCGTCAGGTGTAACTAAATAATTTTTATTATTAATAAAATTAGGAATGTGATATATACTGGAAGATTTAATAATTTAGGTGTAAAGTTTTAATGTTAGAAATATATAATTATGTACAATATGGAATTATTTTGTGGCAGACGAAGAAGCCAAATTATCTTTAAAGGTTACAATGAACTTATAAAGTGTTATATTCCTTTACAGTCAATTTATTTTTTACTTTTTAGTTAATTTTATAAACCAATAATAAAAGCTTATTTTTAAAAAAGTTTTTTTTTTCTTTAATTTTATTTTTTACTTTTTAGTTCGGTTTATCAACAAGAAATATACCTATAATCTTGCGTTAAATGCATGTACATGCGGCTATTATATTTAAGTGTCTAATAAAGCGTGTGTGCATAAATTCTTGGCGGCAATTTTCTATGTTCTCTGGCGACAGTAATAGCCGCGTGACAACCAAGTTTCGTATGTACATGCATTTAACGCAAACTTATGCGTCACAGCAACAGCGGCACAATCAACTATATGAGAGCCAAGTGTAAAATGCTTCTTCTTATGCTTTTCATGCATACAAAGTTGAAAGTTGGCAACTTTTGCATGTCAGATATCGCTCGTGATGCGCAATGTGTCGTTCTCTACCAAAATACACACGTTCAACTCATCTGTCAATACATAATGCTGCGGCAAACATTGATTGCGACGCCGCTATAAAGCCGTGCGGCAAAGAGGCAATAATGTCGCAGCGACATCAATCGGCTGCTAGCAGCAACAGAAAACATAGAATCTTTTACAATAAAGCCGCGTGGTTAATAAAGTTACTTTTGGGATATTGGAATAAAGACTAAATTAAACGATAAATGGGATTTTTGAAATTAAGCTAATTTTTTTATTTACTGTTAGCGAAGCCTGAACGATGATGAAAATTTGCAAAATCCCATCTTAACTGCAAGTTAGTACAATATCAAAAGCAAAATTTCCTTTATGTTATTTTGCGTGGAGGCAGAAAACTAAACGATGATGAAAATTTCAAGATCCTACCTCAACGGGAAATTCGTTGAAAAACGAATTAATCGACACTGAAAACAGACTTTCCTAATTCTCAAATAAAGCGACTCACGCGCCACCTAGCGGGTCCAATTTTTTTTAACATTTAGAAATTAATTAAGTAACACACACGTAAAATATCAGCCAAATCGGTACATAATTACGATTTTGAGTTTTGATTACCGCTATCTCAGCCCCACCTAGCGGAATTTTTTTTACAAAAATATTTCTTTTCATGGTAGTAATACATGTTACGAATTTCAGCTAAATCGGACCATAAATGCGAATTTTGAAAATATAGCGACCCACGCGCCACCTATCGAAACTTTTTTTATAATATTGCATTGTCATCGGGGTTATACATGGGTGCAGAATTTCAGATCAATCGGACACCGGGAAGTGTATCAAATTTAGCTTGCAAGATTTGATTACAGACAGCCGTCAGGTGAAACTAAATAAAAGCTTATAAATAGAACAAAAATGAGAAGATATCTGTAGAGTTTTTCTTCAAGAAGATGTGCTTCTTATTATTGTAGAGACAGTCTTTTTAATGTTATTAAGAAGATTTTCTTTTTAATATTTTAAATGAAAAATAAAATGATATCGCCCTCACCGAGAATCGAACTTACATTTTCCGGAATGATAAACCCAGCTCTTAACCATCAGGCCATCGCTCACTTTTGATTGCTAGCGTCTAATTACTGATATGTGTATAGTTGTTAATGTTTCAAAGGAAAATCCCATAAATATAATTGAGAAGATTTCTTTTTAACATTTCAAATTAGGAAAAAAGGAGAGAGAATCGAACTTACAATTTTTCGAATGCTAAACCCAGCTGCTAACCATCCGGCCATCGTATACTAATAATTGCCAGCGTCTAACTACACCTTTGTACTAAAAGTATAGTTTTTTTAATAAGAATTTCTTCTTAAAACCAAAAAGATTTCCCAATAGTTTTTTCTTCGTTTCCACCGTTGCGACTACCTCTTTGCCCAAAAACTGATCATGAAGACAATCTTATTAATTTTATTAGGCATTTTTGGCTCTGTGCTTAAAGCTGTATAGCTTTCGAAAAATATTTGACAGAGTGGTAATCGGGGCCTTGTCGGAAATTCTAGGAGGTAGTTTTTCACTAAACAATCCCGAAATCTTGTTTCACGAAATTTGTATATAAACAATTTAATTTCAATTGTTAGCACTCAATATCTGTTCTTTATTTACTTTTTCACTTAGCGCTTTCTACAGGTAAGTATGAAACCACCCTTTTTATACTTTTCATGATGTTTGTAAGTATGAGAAGAAGAAGAGATAGACCCATCAATAAGTATACCGAAATGATCAGGATGACGAGATGAGTTGATTTAACCATGTCCGTCTGTCTGTCTGTCTGTTTGAACGCAAACTAGTCCCTCAGTTTTTGAGATATTTGACTGAAACTTTGTATGCGGCCACCATTTTCCAATATAGGAATCATTTGTCGGAACTGGCAAGATCTGACCGATATTAACTACATATAGCTCCCATACAATCGATTGTTCCGATAAACGGATTTTGGGCTATATGTCCTTTAATTAAACAGATAGGAACGTGAAATTTTGCAAGTATTGCTATTTTTATATGCGAAATATTGATGTTGAAAATCATAGAGATGGGATAAATATTTCACATAGCTCCCACACAATCGATTGTTCCGATAAACGGATTTTGGGCTATAACTACTGTTATTAAACAGATAGGAACGTGAAATTTTGCAAGTATTGTTATTTTTGTATGTGAAATATCGATGCTGAAAATCATCGAGATGGGATAAATATTTCACATAGCCCCCATACAATCGATTGTACCGATAAACGGATTTTGGTAGATAACTCCTGTAGTTATATAGGTAGGAACGTGAAATTTCGTAACTATTGCTATTTTAGAATGTGGAATGTCGATGTTAAAAATCAATGCGATTGGACCAATATAACACATCGCCCCAATATAATCGTTAGTTCCGATAATTTTGGTATGAGTTAAAGTTCAATTCATACAGGCTGTACTGGGATCATACAGTGAAAATCGTGACGCTTATTCATGAAAGGTATATAGCCTTCGGCACAGGTCGATTTGCTCACATCAATATTCATATAGTCTGCCCGTTTCCGCTCTGTGATGGCCAACGATATTGCTTGACCATCATAGGTCGCACCTATCTCCAACATATGTGCCGAAACTGTAGCAAAAGCTCTTCTTCATATTTGGATATCACGGTTCGGCGTGCCAATGCGCATTTCATCAGACCGCGTCAGGCAGTTTGCACTACTCCATACCACCCCAAGCCAACGGGATAATTGAGCGGTTCCACAGAACACTTAAGGCTGCGATTTTGGATCGTAATCCGAACAAGTGGACACACAGCTTGCCGTCTATTCTTCTTAGTCTTCAATGCAAACTCTAGTGCACACCGTTAAAGCCATACGTAAGCCATCTAATTCGTTCAGCGACACATGTATTCATCCGTAACGACTCCATTCGCCCTGCACTTACGCTTCTATACGACGGTCCGTACCCGTCATTCGGCGCACATTAAAGTATTTCAGAGTCAACGTACGAGGGAGGTCAACAAGCATTAGCGTGGGAAGACTAAAACCAGCATTTCTTCAAATTTCGAAAAATGCAATGAGGCTATTCAACCACAACAAAGTTCGACGAAACCTTCACGAGCAAGGCGCCAAGTGAGTTTCACTACCCGTAGATAGTTTCATGTAGAAGGGGAGTACTGTGGCAGCACAACGAGTTCATTTTATAATTTGACCAATCAGAGCAAGCTGGCAGCACAACATCCGATTTCAATCCTTCTCATTTGGACATTCACGGAGTCAAGACGTCAAATTAATAATCAAAATTACCATTAAATTAAATTGCAAATGGTTTTACTTAACCATAAATGTTCCGGAGAACTTTTCTCTCAAATACTCCAAGGGCAATCTCATCTTCTTTAGTTCCAGGGAAGAATTTACATCTCAATTGTCTACTAAGCCCAAAGTAACACTTGTTGGTAAGAGTGATTCTCCGTTGGATTTCTAGACTGAAATTATTTTAATGCTGGTTCCCAAATAGACGAAGTCCCTTACAGTTTCAACGGTGCCGTGGCTACCAAGGCGCAGATGAGCTGATTCCATCTTTGATGACAGCAATTAAGTACTTCGTCTTGTCCTTTTCCACCGCAAGCCCCACTTTTTTCGCTTCTTTATCCAGTCCAGAGAAGGCACGCTCTTGTAAAAGATTATGGCATTGCTGTTACGCTCTGCTACTCGAATTATCCCCTCCAGCATCAGGTTAAAGAAATCACACGAAAGAGAGTCGCCCTGTCTGAAGGCTCGCTTGGTTTCAAATGTCTCAGAAAGGCCCTTCCCGATTCTGACAGAGCTGTCGGTATTGCTCAACGTCATTTGGCAAAGCCGTATAAGCTCTGAAGGGAAGCCAAATTCAGACATGGCGGCATATAGGCCACTTTTTCGCACTGTCAAAAGCGGCTGTAGAATCGACAAAGTAATGGTGCGCGTTGATTGTCTTATCATTGGTCTTATCCAGGATTTGGCGTATCGTGAAGATCTGGTCGATGGTAGACTTACCAGGCCTAAAGCCACCCTGATAAGGTCCAATCAGTTTATCTACGGTGGGCTTCAGTCTTTCACACAATACGCTAGAAAGAACCTTATATATATTAAGAAGACTGATTCCGCGGTAGTTGGTGAGGTTAACGTGATCGCCTTTCTTGGGGATTTTGGCAGAACACACTCAAGTTCCAATATGGAGGCATGCACTCGTCCGACCATATTCTGCTTAAGAGCTGATGCATGCTTTTTATCAGCTCTTCGCCTCCGCGTTTCAACAGCTCGGCGGGTAGTCTGTCTTTTCCATGCGCATCAGAGGCGTGTCCTCAGCGGCGGTACGCGCTGAGTGAGAGTTATGCTCCCATTGCTCGGTTACATCGTTAGGTCGGAGATTGCTCTCCGATAGCAGGTCGAGAGTCGAGTAGAAAAATTATCAGTCTGTGTCGTACGCAGGTTCTCGACTTCAAACTTGCCTTCCGTTACTGCACTGGTAAAAATGATTTCATAAAAGGTAGGAAACCTCCATACAAATTCAAGTAAATGAAGGGAACAATATTACACCAATGCCGCACTGGCTTAAAAGAACGAAGTTGTTATACTTAAATTTACTTTTAAGTAGGACTTGTACTTAAATGTAAGTTAAGTAATCTTACAGCCTCATTCTCTTTGGCGAACGATAAGCAAAACGAACGATAGTTGCTCTTGACGTTTCGTCGAACAGTTACTTTCTAATTAGATTTCGAAACTTTTTACCAAATTAAAGTGCTGTCATGTGTAATTTATGCAAAAGCTTATAAGAATCAGTTAAGTTTTTTTTAATTTTCCTTGTATTTCAAAATTCTGGGAACATTTTTTTTGTATGGTTGACATAAAAATTTCGGATTCTAACTAGAATGTGACTGCTAGACGAAATGTCAAGACCAACTATCGTTCGATTTGGTTGTCGTTCGCCAAAGAGAATGAGGCTGTTAAACTAAAAAAAATATGAAAGCTTTGATGTTATGGTCATGTTATTGTACAGTAGAAAATTTTTCATGGACTATTTGACCGATCGAATAATTTATTTTCTTAAATTATTCTATTTTTTGTTATTAACGAACAAACTGAGCAACAACTCACAAACAAACAATACCAGCTACCGTGATTGCAATTTCGTTCTTGCTTAAGGAACTAGACGTACGGCTTTGTATTTGTTGTTAGAAATTTTTCATTTTTCCCTTTATAGTGGTCATTGAACCGAGGAGAAATTAGGAATTTCTAACCGCAGCGTGTCATACTAGTTACACCAACACTGCTTGTTTGATTTCGTGGGATAATTGCTACTATGTTCGTTAATACGTGTATGTTTTGATGTTTTACAAAAACATACACGTATTAACGAACATAGTAGCAATTATCCCACGAAATCAAACAAGCAGTGTTGGTGTAACTAGTATGACACGCTGCGGCTAGAAATTCCTAATTTCTCCTTGGTTCAATGACCACTATAAAGGGAAAAATGAAAAATTTCTAACAACAAATACAAAGCCGTACGTCTAGTTCCTTAAGCAAGAGCGAAATTGCAATCACGGTAGCTGGTATTGTTTGTTTGTGAGTTGTTGCTCAGTTTGTTCGTTAATAACAAAAAAAAATAGAATAATTTAAGAAAATAAATTATTCGATCGGTCAAATAGTCCATGAAAAATTTTCTACTGTACAATAACATGACCATAACATCAAAGCTTTCATATTCTAGCCAAGGACCCGTGGCGCTGCAAAAAACATCGTAACAGATGATGCAGCTTAAAAAGCCCTAGTCACACATCGCAAGCGACAGATGTCGCTGCTGTGTGATCTAAAGGCAAAGAGATATGTATTCATACATATACAACAAAAAAAAAAAAAATAACATCAAAACATACACGTATTAACGAACATAGTAGCAATTATCCACGAAATCAAACAAGCAGTGTTGGTGTAACTAGTATGACACGCTGCGGTTAGAAATTCCTAATTTCTCCTCGGTTCAATGACCACTATAAAGGGAAAAATGAAAAATTTCTAACAACAAATACAAAGCCGTACGTCTAGTTCCTTAAGCAAGAACGAAATTGCAATCACGGTAGCTGGTATTGTTTGTTTGTGAGTTGTTGCTCAGTTTGTTCGTTAATAACAAAAAATAGAATAATTTAAGAAAATAAATTATTCGATCGGTCAAATAGTCCATGAAAAATTTTCTACTGTACAATAACATGACCATAACATCAAAGCTTTCATATTCTAGCCAAGGACCCGTGGCGCTGCAAAAAACATAGTAACAGATGATGCAGCTTAAAAAGCCCTAGTCACACATCGCAAGCGACAGATGTCGCTGCTGTGTGATCTAAAGGCAAAGAGATATGTATTCATACATATACAACAAAAAAAAAAAAAAAAAAAAATAACATCAAAACATACACGTATTAACGAACATAGTAGCAATTATCCCACGAAATCAAACAAGCAGTGTTGGTGTAACTAGTATGACACGCTGCGGTTAGAAATTCCTAATTTCTCCTCGGTTCAATGACCACTATAAAGGGAAAAATGAAAAATTTCTAACAACAAATACAAAGCCGTACGTCTAGTTCCTTAAGCAAGAACGAAATTGCAATCACGGTAGCTGGTATTGTTTGTTTGTGAGTTGTTGCTCAGTTTGTTCGTTAATAACAAAAAATAGAATAATTTAAGAAAATAAATTATTCGATCGGTCAAATAGTCCATGAAAAATTTTCTACTGTACAATAACATGACCATAACATCAAAGCTTTCATATTCTAGCCAAGGACCCGTGGCGCTGCAAAAAACATCGTAACAGATGATGCAGCTTAAAAAGCCCTAGTCACACATCGCAAGCGACAGATGTCGCTGCTGTGTGATCTAAAGGCAAAGAGATATGTATTCATACATATACAACAAAAAAAAAAAAATAACATCAAAACATACACGTATTAACGAACATAGTAGCAATTATCCCACGAAATCAAACAAGCAGTGTTGGTGTAACTAGTATGACACGCTGCGGTTAGAAATTCCTAATTTCTCCTCGGTTCAATGACCACTATAAAGGGAAAAATGAAAAATTTCTAACAACAAATACAAAGCCGTACGTCTAGTTCCTTAAGCAAGAACGAAATTGCAATCACGGTAGCTGGTATTGTTTGTTTGTGAGTTGTTGCTCAGTTTGTTCGTTAATAACAAAAAATAGAATAATTTAAGAAAATAAATTATTCGATCGGTCAAATAGTCCATGAAAAATTTTCTACTGTACAATAACATGACCATAACATCAAAGCTTTCATATTCTAGCCAAGGACCCGTGGCGCTGCAAAAAACATCGTAACAGATGATGCAGCTTAAAAAGCCCTAGTCACACATCGCAAGCGACAGATGTCGCTGCTGTGTGATCTAAAGGCAAAGAGATATGTATTCATACATATACAACAAAAAAAAAAAATAACATCAAAACATACACGTATTAACGAACATAGTAGCAATTATCCCACGAAATCAAACAAGCAGTGTTGGTGTAACTAGTATGACACGCTGCGGTTAGAAATTCCTAATTTCTCCTCGGTTCAATGACCACTATAAAGGGAAAAATGAAAAATTTCTAACAACAAATACAAAGCCGTACGTATAGTTCCTTAAGCAAGAACGAAATTGCAATCACGGTAGCTGGTATGGTTTGTTTGTGAGTTGTTGCTCAGTTTGTTCGTTAATAACAAAAAATAGAATAATTTAAGAAAATAAATTATTCGATCGGTCAAATAGTCCATGAAAAATTTTCTACTAAAAAAAATATATTTTGCACAGTTCTTATATTGACTTCAACGAGAATCGAACTCACAACTTTTCGAATAGAAAACACCTTTGTACTGTTTATGGAATTACACCACTCTTACTCACGTTGCCTCACCACATAAGGAAATATTGACTTATTTTGAATTTTTAGGATAACCCCTCCCGTGACACAACAAAACCAAGTAAGTGCCTCTGCCGTGACAAATGCAAAACCAAGTAAGTAGTTGGGAAAATAGCTGAGACTTACTTGGTTTTGCATTTGTCATGGGAGAAGCACTTACTTGGTTTTGTTGTGTCACGGGAGACCTGTAACGTAGCGTTACAATTGTACGACCCCCACTGTACCTAACTCCACTTGTTTAGGTCGGAGCCTAAAATATTTCTTTTGAACAAAAGGTACACCCTAATGCGAATATTAATAATGTTGCATATACATGCAAACGTTCTTTTGGATATCCAATATCCAGTGGAAAACCTCCGTGCGATCTCCGGTCCGGCAGAGCCGAGATCAACTTTCCAGTTTTATTCCATTTTTCACTATCGAAGAGAGAGGACCTGCCTGCTGCCGTTGTCACGTACACCAACTACATTTAAGGTAAACTATTGTATAAATTAACAAACAATAAAGAGACTTATTGTGATTATTAACACTAATCATTCTGCCTTGTTTCTTTGTTTATTTATTTACATTGCGATATTATACCTCCCGAGCGACGGTATAAACATTGGTCCTTCCTCACCGTGAGAAGGCACCAGCGACCTACCAACAACAAACCGGCCAAAAAATACAGTCCACCGCACAAAAAAAAGCTAATGTTCATATATCTTAATTTACGGGCAAATAAAAGCAGCAGCAGTTGAACAACAACAACCACTCAAACTAATTACATAGCGCAATTTAAGGAAAATCACCACCACAACAACAACACATAGCTGCAACAACATAACACAAGGTACGTGGTTATATTTTCAACCGCACAAATTTTTTTTCAAGTGAAATTTTTTAAGTGAATTTGAGGTTCGATTTTTTTGTTCAAAATTATATATTTAGCTGAAACAGCTTAAAGAAAAATAGTGCCAGTACAAATATTTCGAAGAATATCGGCCAATTACACTGCACTATTTTCCAGCTGATCTAACCTCACTTCACTCATTTCGTTTGTTTGTTTGTTTATAAACAACAACAACAACACATTTGGTTCACATAACCAAACAAATCACTGGCAATTTTACATTGCAATTTTTTATCTTTGAATTTTCACTTGTTTAAGATTTCGTTTACTGCACAATAATTTTTGCACATTATATTTGGTTTAAATAACCACACATTTCCACTTTTTTGTGTTAGGAAGACTTCGTTAGTCTTTTCCTTTATAAATCACGAATAAACAAAAAATATCACAAACGTTGTTGTTGCTACACATTTTATACATTGTTGTTGGGTGGCGAAACTGCATAAGCAAAAATACACTCACGCGCAAGTAAATAGCCTGCAATAAAAAATTAAAGAAATTTAAAATAATTAGCAATATAATTGCAAATAACAAAATACGTGAGTAATTATTCTATTTTGCGATAAAAAAGTGGTTGTCCTTTTCTCTTTATTTCAAAGGTTTACATTAAATCTAATCTGATTTTTATCTGTCTACCGATTTCGGCCAATTAAATTATAAAATTGAAAATGGAGTCATTTATACAAAGAGCGGAATCGATTACAGAATTCGAGACCGACTTCAGTGAGCAACCCATAAGCGACCATTCCATAATTTCTAGGAATTCAGCAGGGTGAACTAAAAATTAAATGGGAAAGTTTAGGGATGCTTATGAAGATGCCCTTGCCGACTTTGTAGGAAAAACAGCAGAAATAGCGTCCATTAAGAAAAAATACAAAGTTTCTTATGGAGCATATTTAAAATGCTTAACTACAATGGGCAAGTTGTCGGAACAACTCCAATCAAAGGGCAAAAAGGAGACCGACAGTGCGCCAATCAGCGAACACAAAATTCGCCTGCCGCCATGCGACATGGCAGTTTTCAAGGGTGATTATATCTCATGGCCTACGTTCCGAGATATGTTTACGGCCATATATATAGTTAATAAAAATCTAAGCCCTGTGGAAAAATTATTCCACCTCACCCAGAAAACACAAGGGGAAGCATACGACATTGTGAGCAATGCCCCACTTACAAATGCAGGATTTGACATAGCGTGGAAAAATTTAAATGAGCGTTATGAAAATAAACGCAGTTTGGTAAAGGCCCAATTAGACACCGTCTTCAGTATTAGGCCAATTGAAACTGATTGCGGAAAATCAATTAAGGATTTACAATTAAAATTAAATAATTGCATAACAGCCTTAAAAAGCCATAAATTGATTTGTGGGATGCACTTTTTGTATATTTGTGCGCAGAAAAGTTGCCCGAGAGCAGCCTTTCACTATGGGAACAGTCTTTAGGGAACAAGACGGAAATATCCAAATGGGAGGATATGAACAAATTCTTATCTGATAGGTTTTTAGCGTTGGAAAACGTATCCGGCCATAGAAGTAACCAGCCCTCAAAGACTTCAAAACCCCAGCCCCACAAACATTCCCCTGAGCCTCATCAAAAAAAGGTCGGGTCCTTCCAAACAAACTTAAAGTACTTTTTCTGCCAGATGTGCCGTACAAATAGTCACAAACTACATAATTGTGACAAGTTCAAAAAACTTTCTCCCTCTCGTCGAGTGGAGTTTATTAAGAAGAACAACAGCTGCCTGAACTGCTTGTCCTCACGACATACAGTTTCAAAATGTACAAATGGGTACAATTGCATGACATGTCATCATCGTCATAACACCCTCCTGCATATACCAAAAAGTCAGTCAAAGACATCCGCGCATAGTCGGAGCTCAGATGACGACGATAGAGCCTCAACTTCCAAACAGGCACAAGAGAGACAAAACTCTAAAACAAACGATAAGCAAGTTCAGTCTTGCCATGCCAATACAAGCACAGGTGTGCTTTTAGGCACAGCTCGTGTAAATATACACTAAAAAAATACCAGTTTTTCAGCAAGAGCTCTAATCGACTCTGGTTCAGAGTGCTCGTTTATGACTGAAAGACTAAAACGGCGAATTAACCTGCCATGTAAGAAAATTCGCGCCGAAGTTTCGGGAATAACAAACTCATTCTCTGCACAGGTCAAAGAGACGTGTTCAATAGAGCTGCGGTCCCTGATTGACCCATTATTCTCTGTGAACGTAAACGTCCTTGTCCTGCCACAGTTGACTGGAAATCTGCCAAATTGTCAAATCAGTGGAATGGCAAAACAGTCATTCCCTGACTTAGAGTTGGCTGATAAAAGATTCTATGTCAACGAGCCAGTGGACCTAATTCTGGGAGGAGACATTTACCCTCAGATAATATTAAACGGATTGCAGAAGGATGTTCTTGGTACGCTCTTGGCACAAGAAACTGTATTCTGCTGGATACTCACAGGCCGAGCAGATGCTCAAGAGCAACAAAACAAAATAGTCTCTTATTACAGTGACATATCGTTAGATAACCAACTAACAGCCTTCTGGGAATTAGAAGAACTTCCCAGGAGCAAACAACTAAATGAAGAAGAAAAATACTGCGAGGATCTTTATAGGAGTACAACCACGAGAGATAACTCAGGGAAATATACAGTCTCATTGCCATTTAAAAGATAATTCCCTGCGAACATATCCCTCGGGCCATCCCTCAAAAGGGCATGCTCGCAAAAAACCCTTCTCTTCAAACGGAGTACAATCGAGTTGTGACCGAATACGAGGAATTAGGACATATGGCAAGGATCACCAGAAAAGTGAATGGAGACTCCTCTGACCATTATTTTCTACCTCATCATGCAGTCATCAAAGAAGAAAGTACATCAACAAAAGTTCGAGTCGTATTCAACGCATCGAGCCCAACAGCAAACGGAGTAAGCCTGAACGATGTTCTTCACACGGGTCCAGTACTACAGGCAGACCTAACTCTTCTCATACTTCGCTGGAGACTTTACAAATATGTCTTCAACAGCGATATAGAGAAAATGTACCGACAAATTATGGTACACCCAAATCATACAAAATATCAGAGTATAGTATATCGTACCAGCCCTGACAACCCTATCAGTCTCTACGAATTAAAGACTGTAACATTCGGGGTAAATTGTGCTCCTTAGCTGGCAATAAGGACACTACTACAATTGGCAAAGGATGCAGAAGATTCCTTTCCAATAGCATCCACCATACTTAAAAATTGTATGTACGTGGACGACATTCTTGCTGGTGGACACTGCATCGACTCAGCAATTAAAGCAAGAGATGAAATCTCTCAAGTGTTGCAATCAGAAATATTGAAAGACATCCCAAAACAACATCGTCTATCCCAAGATTTCCTGGAATTCGAAGACGCAAGTTCAGTGAAAGCACTAGGAATCAGGTGGAACGCACACAAAGACGAATTTTATTTCATCACAAAGCCGATGGAAAACTGCAACAATTTAACAAAAAGGGCAATCTTATCAGCAATTGCAAAGCTTTTTGACCCAATGGGATGGCTTGCCCCAATAATAATTGTAGCCAAAATGCTTATGCAACATATTTGGCTAGAAGGAACAAATTGGGATGAAAATGTATCACCTAATACAAAAGAAAAATGGACAAATTTCATGAAAAATTATCACGAAATTGATAATATTCGGATACCGCGATGGACTTATTTTTCCCCATTCGACAATGTGGAAATACACGATTTCTGCGACGCATCGGAGAAAGCATATGCTGCGGCAGTATACCTTCGCGTCGAAAAAGACGATCAAGTCTTGGTTAACTTACTTTTAGCCAAGACAAAAGTAGCCCCAGTAAAAACAATTTCACTTCCCTGACTGTTCGTGGTCAACTTTCGTAGCACAACGTATCACGAAAATCGTCGAAAAAGTCGGAAACGACAAATGGAATCATGTGGACTCGGGAACAAATCCAGCCAACATGGGTAGCAGAGGACTCCCAGCAAATGAACTGGTCAACAATTCGTTGTGGTGGCAGGGACCTTCTTGGTTACAAGAAGACATATCAAAATGGCCCACACAAGAGACAACATATAATACAAATATCGAGGAAAAAAGAGTGCAAGTGCATGCAGCAACGACCAAACAGGATGTAAGCGATATTCTGGATAGATTTTCGAATCTATTTAGAGCTTTAAGGGTAATATCTTACGTTTTAAGATTTTTCAAAAGAACCCATAGGCAGACAAAAGATTCCTTTAATAAAACGTCGTATGAGATTTCATCAGATGAAATCAAAACAACGACACAATGTTTAATTAAAGTCGATCAACAGAGAGTTTAATGTACCGAGTACAAAAATCTAAAGTCTGGAAAACCGGTCGATTCAAAAAGCGAAGTGCTTCCTCTTAACCCTTTCTTAGACAAGGATGACATTATAAGAACCGGAGGTCGCCTAGGCGCCTCTCAGGACTTAGCGTATAGCGAACGTCACCCAGTCATCCTACCATACAAATGTCAATTATCCCGTCTCATTGTTAAGTTCATCCACGATATTTCTTTCCATGGAGAAAACCAACTAATGTTAAGACTTATTAGAACCCAATATTGGATACCGAGGGTTAAAAATATGATACAGTCCACTATCCATAATTGTAAGGTCTGCACGATCTATAGGAAACGCGTACAAACCCAACTTATGGGAAACCTACCACAGGAACGCACCACATTTTCCCGTGCATTCACGAATACAGGGGTAGATTTTGCAGGACCATTCGAAATAAAGAGTTACCGAGGTCGAGGTTGTCGAATTTCTAAGGGTTATGTCTGTCTGTTTGTCTGCTTTACAACAAAAGCAATACACCTAGAAGCCACAACCGACCTCAGCACCCAATCATTTCTAGCCGCACTCTCTAGGTTCATTACGATCAGAATTTAAGGCATTTTTAGCCAGATCACGTGAAAGCGCATTGTCGAAATACGCTCACCAACTTTTAGCATGGCATTTCATACCCACTGCCTCTCCGCACATGGGAGGTCTGTGGGAAGCAGGAGTAAAAAGTTTTAAAAGCCACTTTCGAAAAGTGGCAGCTGGGTATAAATATACTTTTGAGGAGTTTTCGACCCTATTATGCCGAATAGAGGCCTGCCTCAACTCAAGACCCATAAGCCCTTCGTCTAATGAATCGACCGACTTGGAACCCTTAACGCCAGGTCATTTCCTAATAGGCGGACATCTGCTCGCGCCACCAGAAATAGATTCCAACGAGAATCCTGCCTCCATAGTAAATCGATGGCAGAAATTGAAGGCGTTACATCAAACCTTTTGCAAAAGGTGGAAAAGAGAATATCTCTTGGAGTTACAGAAGCGGGTCAAATGGAAACACCCGAAAGCTAATATTAAATTAGGCGACCTAGTGGTCTTAAAAGAAGATAATTTAGCTCCAAATGAGTGGAGACTAGGAAGAGTGGTCAAAATCCACAAAGGCCCAGATGATCTCGTGAGAGTAGTCGACATAACGACAGAAAAAGGAGTTATCACAAGACCACTAACCAAACTGGTCCTACTTCCACCCGAAAATTACCAAAGTGGAGACGACTCCACTAATAGTCAAATTGTATCTTAAAATTAGTATATTCCACTTCATGAAAGTTGGTAATGCCACTTTGAATTACCAAAACCAACATAAAAAACCATTAAAGTGTTTAGAAATATCTTTATTTGAATTATTAAATTTAAAATCATAAAATGAAAATTTGTGGATAAGCGAACTTATCCACGAAGAAAATAAAAAACAAAACAAAAATCCCAGAAAAGTAAACCCAAATCAAAAATCCCCAAAATAAAAAAAAAAACAAGTAAGGAAAGCTGTCTTCGGCTGTGCCGAAGGCTAAATACCTTTCATGAATAAGCGTCACGATTTTCACTGTTTTATCCCCAGTACAGCCTGTGTGAATTTAACTTTAGCTCATACCGAAATTATCGGAGCTATCGACTATATGGGGACAATGTGTTATCGTTTATTTTTGACATCGACATTTCACATTCTAAAATAGCAACATTTACGAAATTTCACTTTCCTAGCGATATAATTACAGGAGTTATCCACCAAAATCCGTTTATCGGAACAATCGATTGTATGGGGGCTATGTGAAATATTTATCCCATTTCAATGATTTTCAACACCGATATTTTACATATAAAAATAGCGATGCTTCCAAAATTTCGCGTTCCTATGTGTTTAATTACAGGACTTATAGCCCAAAATCCGCTTATCGGAATAATCGATTGTATGGGAGCTATGTGAAATATTTATGCCATCTCAATGATTTTCAACATCGATATTTCGCATATAAAAATAGCGATACTTCCAAAATTTCACGTTCCTACCTATATAATTACAGGAGTTATCTACCAAAATCCGTTTATCGGAACAATCGATTGTATGGGGGCTATGTGAAATATTTATCCAATCTCGATGATTTTCAACATCGATATTTCACATATAAAAATAGGAATACTTACAAAATTTCACGTTCCTACGTGTTTAATTACAGGAGTTATAGCCCAAAATCCGTTTATCGGAATAATCGATTGTATGGGAGCTATGTGAAATATTTATCCCATCTCTATGATTTTCAGCATCGATATTTCACATATAAAAATAGCAACACTTATAAAATTTCACGTTCCTTCGTGTTTAATTACAGGAGTTATAGCCCAAAATCCGTTTATCGGAATAATCGGTTGTATGGGAGCTATGTGAAATATTTATCCCATCTCGATGATTTTCAACACCGATATTTCACATATAAAAATAGCAACACTTATAAAATTTCACGTTCCTTCGTGTTTAATTACAGGAGTTATAGCCCAAAATCCGTTTATCGGAATAATCGGTTGTATGGGAGCTATATGTTATATTGGTCCGATCTTGCTGGTTCCGACAAATGATTCCTATATTGGAAAATGGTGGCCGCATACCAAATTTCAGCCAAATATCTCAAAAACTGAGGGACTAGTTTGCGTTCAAACAGACAGACAGACAGACGGACATGGCTAAATCAACTCATCTCGTCATCCTGATCATTTCGGTATACTTATTGATGGGTCTATCTCTTCTTCTTCTCATATTTACAAACATCGGACCAAAGTTATAATACCATTTCATGTTCATGAAAGGTATAAAAATATAAACAAAAATATACAAAACTACATAAACAAAAACTAAAACCTACAAATATACATACACAAATCTACATGTATAAAAACTCACGACCATAAAATCCATAAAAATGTAGTTTTTTCATAATCCGGGATTTCTGTCCTTCAATTTCCTAAATATAAAAAGTTTTAGTTAATATGTTCAAGTTAAATGTCTAATTAGACCAATTTGACAAAACTTTACAGTTCGCAACATAATCGCATTGTTGGTACTTTCTGTAAAGTTTAATTAAAATGCAAAATGTCAAGTTGCTTTAATTAGACAAATAATTCATATAAACATATCAGCACACCCTATTGTGCATTTTATTTTCGCGCTGAAATTTATTTTTTTTTTTCGGCACACCCTAGTGTTTAAAATAAAAAAAAAAAAAATGTTCAAAATATATTTTCTAAAATGTCTTCACTGACAATTAAAAGGGAAATAGTGAAGACATATAGAGCTTCACTAGCCATTTTGGCATTAGTTCACTTTACGTGTCAACTGCTAATAAATTAGCTAAAATTATGTGAGATAGACGAAAACCGTAAACTTATCAAAAAAAAAAAATATTTTACAGAGGGGCGCACCCTAATGTGCAACACCAAATTTTGAAGGGCGGTTTACGAGGGAAGCACTCGAGATTGTGCAATATTAATTTCTTCCCAGTATTTCTGGGCAGAAAAATTTTGAAATTTTTTGGGACGGCCTAATGTGATTAAAACAATCACATGAAAATATGCAACTTTCATTGCAATTTTTTTTTGGGAGTTCTGTCTACACTTTTAACTTCACATACTCACGCATATAACAAGGGAAATCGTCGAAGGTGGGCCCAGCTCCTCAGCACCACCGGCATGCCATGCAGGCAACAACAAAAGTCCGGCTTAGGGGCTGCAGCGCATCCGCAGTACCCCGCCAACAATACTTCAGGTTTTTGGCCTCCACGCATTTACTAGTGCTCTTAGCACTTCCCATCATTTTATCACATCTGAAAAGAAAAGAAAATATTAGTATAATACACAAAATTCAATATTTTACAATTTTACAAAAATGTTTACACTTTACTTACCTCATGTTTATTATGTAATGACAATTTTTCATTCAATTGTCATTTTCGTCTTACTTGTCATCAACTGTCCGCCCACACAGTGTTACCATACAACACTCACTTTTAACCTTAAGGGCCGTACACACTACGATTTTCGTTTGTAAGTGTTTGCGGAAACAAGTTGTCAAAAAATTTCGGCCGATATGGGAAAGTGTGGTATCAAACGACGCGTATGCGTACCGCGATCACAAAACCAAAACCCGAATCGAAATCCGGGTACCCGTTCAAAAGTTACGAGTGAAAAACCGGTTACTCATTGTCAAAAAAATTCACCAATATGGTCGAATGGGGTGTCAAAAAACGCGGATTAGTGTCAGGATAATGAATCAGGGAGCGGAAATAATTTTTTTTCACATCCCAAAAGATTATTAGTAAAAATCGCAAATTTTCAAAACATAAAAATTATCAAATTGCGAAATTTTTCGTGGGTGGCAGGCATATTTGTGACAAATCAGTCACAAATATGAAGATAAAAGGTAAAAAATTAACAAATTAAAAAAAGTCCAGTTTTTATCGGCCTATAAATATAAAGATCTGGCAACAAAATTGTCATAAATCAAAAATTGAATTATAAAGCATAGCAAAATCTGGATCGAACACTCGGCCTCTTCGTCCAGATGTTAACTGAATAAGAATAAAAACGAGCATGGATCGGACACACGGCCTCTCCGACCATACTGCCGCTCGTCACAATATCAGGGAAGACTGGCCACACGGCCGAGCCAGCTTCCTTTATAAATAATTAAATATTATATACATTTTAAACTGTATCTTATACTAAAATTCATTATAGTTTTATAAAGTGCGTTGAAATATAACCCGTTCTTGTTTTCAGCCTTAATGTTGTTTTTTTTTTTTTTTTAATTTTACAGCAGCGTATAGACTGAAACAAGTCCGGCGAAAATACTGCCAACAAACTCACATCAATTTAAATTAATTGAAATTTTATTATTAGCTTTAAGTGAGCGAGACAACTCCGGCATGGCATTTCCTTTTCTTTTAGATCTTGCTTATCGCAAGGGGGCCGGCATGTTTAGGTCGGAGCGTAAGATATTTCTTTTGAACAAAAGGTACACCCTAATGCGAATATTAATAATGTTGCATATACATGCAAACGCTGTCATGTATATGCACACATACACAAAAGAAAACACGGGTAACAGAGTTTTCTTTTGGATATCCAATATCCAGTGGAAAACCTCCGTGCGATCTCCGGTCCGGCAGAGCCGAGATCAACTTTCCAGTTTTATTCCATTTTTCACTATCGAAGAGAAAGGACCTGCCTGCTGCCGTTGTCACGTACACCAACTACATTTAAGGTAAACTATTGTATAAATTAACAAACAATAAAGAGACTTATTGTGATTATTAACACTAATCACTCTGCCTTGTTTCTTTGTTTATTTATTTACATTGCGATATTATACCTCCCGAGCGACGGTATAAACACCACTAATTCCAACTAGCGCCGAAAAGTATGCCATAAAACTCGCTACTTTGCAAAGTAATCAACAGCAGCCGCCACTTTGCAAATGATCAACAGCAGCAAGCACTGCAATAGCATGGCGATCACCAGCAGCCAATACAAATGTTTCTTTCGTTCATAACCACACACTATCAAAGAGGGTCGAAATAATTTATTATATTTAAATTATTTCCACCCTCTTTGACACTATGGCAAGCGGCGAACAGGCAAAAATTCTCAAGTAATTTATACACAGAGCCAACACTGCCTAATAAAATAGAAAAAAAGTCATATGATATCTCTATAGATTTTCTTCAAGAAGAAGTTCTTTTCATTTTTGAAGAGAAAATCTTATTAATCTTTACAAAAAGAAATCTTGCAAAAAACGTACTGATTTCTGTTTGAATGGCGTCTTTATTACGCTTCAATACAAAGTTACACACATATGCATGAATGCGCGTCATAGCTGTTTCTTAGTATTAATAAGATGATCTTAGGGTTCCTAACAAGAAGATATGACTTATTAACAGATTTCCGCATAATTGTATGTGTTAATAAGATTTGACTTATTAATGTTTTCAAAGGGAAATCTTGCAGAAAACGAACTGATTTCTCAGGGTTCCTAGCTAGAAGATATGACTTATTAATGTTTTCAAAGGGAAATCTTGCAGAAAACGAACTGATTTCTTAGGGTTCCTAACGAGAAGATTCGACTTATTAATGTTTTCAAAATGAAATCACATATTATTGAGAAGATCTTCTTTTTAATATTTCAAATAAAAAAAATAAAAATTATATTTCAGAGTTCTTATATTGTCTTCGAGAACTTCAGATTATCAGTTACGATTCAGTTTTAGATTTCTCTTGTATTGCATTTGCCTTCTTATGTTGCCTTTTTATATTTCCTTCAAGCCATCTCACCGCACTCTTCCTTACATTGCCTTCCACACTTGCCATATTGCCTCCACCGCGAATCGAACTAACCACATATTGAATGCTGAACACAGCTGCTTACCATCGAGCCATCGGGTACTTCTGCTTCTCAGCGTATAATTGTTCTACATGATGTCTGCTGATGATGATGCAAGATTTCCCTTTGAAAATATTAATAAGTCAAACCTTCTTGTTAGGAACCCTAAGATCGTCTTATTAACACATATGTACAATTATGCGGAAATCTGTTAATAAGTCAAATCTTCTTGTTAGGAACCCTAACATCGTCTTATTAACACATACAATTATGCGGAAATATGTTTTCCCTTTGAAAACATTAATAAGTCAAATCTTCTTGTTAGGAACCCTAAGATCGTCTTATTAACACATACAATTATGCGGAAATCAGTTAATAAGTCAGATTTTCTTGTTAGGAACCCTAAGATCGTCTTATTAACACATACAATTATGCGGAAATCTGTTAATAAGTCAAATCTTCTTGTTAGGAACCCTAAGATCGTCTTATTAACACATACAATTATGCGGAAATCAGTTAATAAGTCAGATCTTCTTGTTAGGAACCCTAAGATCGTCTTATTAACACATACAATTATGCGGAAATCTGTTAATAAGTCAAATCTTCTTGTTAGGAAACCTAAGATCGTCTTATTAACACATACAATTATACGGAAATGTGTTTTCCCTTTGAAAACATTAATAAGTCAAATCTTCTTGTTAGGAACCCTAAGATCGTCTTATTAACACATACAATTATGCGGAAATCAGTTAATAAGTCAAATCTTCTTGTTAGGAACCCTAAGGTCGTCTTATTAACACATACAATTATGCGGAAATCAGTTAATAAGTCAGATCTTCTTGTTAGGAACCCTAAGATCGTCTTATTAACACATACAATTATGCGGAAATCAGTTAATAAGTGAGATTTTCTTGTTAGGAACCCTAAGATTGTCTTATTAACACATACAATTATGCGGAAATCTGTTAATAAGTCAAATCTTCTTGTTAGGAACCCTAACATCGTCTTATTAACACATACAATTATGCGGAAATATGTTTTCCCTTTGAAAACATTAATAAGTCAAATCTTCTTGTTAGGAACCCTAAGATCGTCTTATTAACACATACAATTATGCGGAAATCAGTTAATAAGTCAGATTTTCTTGTTAGGAACCCTAAGATCGTCTTATTAACACATACAATTATGCGGAAATCTGTTAATAAGTCAAATCTTCTTGTTAGGAACCCTAAGATCGTCTTATTAACACATACAATTATGCGGAAATCAGTTAATAAGTCAGATCTTCTTGTTAGGAATCCTAAGATCGTCTTATTAACACATACAATTATGCGGAAATCAGTTAATAAGTCAAATCTTCTTGTTAGGAACCCTAAGGTCGTCTTATTAACACATACAATTATGCGGAAATATGTTTTCCCTTTGAAAACATTAATAAGTCAAATCTTCTTGTTAGGAACCCTAAGATCGTCTTATTAACACATACAATTATGCGGAAATCAGTTAATAAGTCAGATCTTCTTGTTAGGAACCCTAAGATCGTCTTATTAACACATACAATTATGCGGAAATCAGTTAATAAGTCAGATCTTCTTGTTAGGAACCCTAAGATCGTCTTATTAACACATACAATTATGCGGAAATCAGTTAATAAGTGAGATTTTCTTGTTAGGAACCCTAAGATTGTCTTATTAACACATACAATTATGCGGAAATCTGTTAATAAGTCAAATCTTCTTGTTAGGAACCCTAAGGTCGTCTTATTAACACATACAATTATGCGGAAATATGTTTTCCCTTTGAAAACATTAATAAGTCAAATCTTCTTGTTAGGAACCCTAAGATCGTCTTATTAACACATACAATTATGCGGAAATCAGTTAATAAGTCAGATCTTCTTGTTAGGAACCCTAAGATCTTCTTCTTAACACATACAATTATGCGGAAATCTGTTAATAAGTCAAATCTTCTTGTTAGGAACCCTAAGATCGTCTTATTAACACATACAATTATGCGGAAATATGTTTTCCCTTTGAAAACAGTAATAAGTCAAATCTTCTTGTTAGGAACCCTAAGATCGTCTTATTAACAAATACAATTATGCGGAAATCAGTTAATAAGTCAGATCTTCTTGTTAGGAACCCTAAGATCGTCT
The DNA here is from genome assembly GCA_964058755.1 of Campiglossa producta. Taxonomy (NCBI): domain Eukaryota; kingdom Metazoa; phylum Arthropoda; class Insecta; order Diptera; family Tephritidae; genus Campiglossa; species Campiglossa producta. Next base: position 23,672,943 of record CAXKVI010000006.1, on the reverse strand, counting down.
TATTAACACAAACAATTATGCGGAAATCAGTTAATAAGTCAGATCTTCTTGTTAGGAACCCTAAGATCTTCTTCTTAACACATACAATTATGCGGAAATCTGTTAATAAGTCAAATCTTCTTGTTAGGAACCCTAAGATCGTCTTATTAACACATACAATTATGCGGAAATCAGTTAATAAGTCAGATTTTCTTGTTAGGAACCCTAAGATTGTCTTATTAACACATACAATTATGCGGAAATCTGTTAATAAGTCAAATCTTCTTGTTAGGAACCCTAAGATCGTCTTATTAACACATACAATTATGCGGAAATCAGTTAATAAGTCAGATCTTCTTGTTAGGAACCCTAAGATTGTCTTCTTAACACATACAATTATGCGGAAATCTGTTAATAAGTCAAATCTTCTTGTTAGGAACCCTAAGATCGTCTTATTAACACATACAATTATGCGGAAATATGTTTTCCCTTTGAAAACAATAATAAGTCAAATCTTCTTGTTAGGAACCCTAAGATCGTCTTATTAACACATACAATTATGCGGAAATCAGTTAATAAGTCAGATCTTCTTGTTAGGAACCCTAAGATCGTCTTGTTAACACATACAATTATGCGGAAATCAGTTAATAAGTCAGATCTTCTTGTTAGGAACCCTAAGATCGTCTTATTAACACATACAATTATGCGGAAATCAGTTAATAAGTCAGATTTTCTTGTTAGGAACCCTAAGATCGTCTTATTAACACATACAATTATGCGGAAATCAGTTAATAAGTCAAATCTTCTTGTTAGGAACCCCAAGGTCGTCTTATTAACACATACAATTATGCGGAAATATGTTTTCCCTTTGAAAACATTAATAAGTCAAATCTTCTTGTTAGGAACCCTAAGATCGTCTTATTAACACATACAATTATGCGGAAATCAGTTAATAAGTCAGATCTTCTTGTTAGGAACCCTAAGATCGTCTTCTTAACACATACAATTATGCGGAAATCTGTTAATAAGTCAAATCTTCTTGTTAGGAACCCTAAGATCGTCTTATTAACACATACAATTATGCGGAAATATGTTTTCCCTTTGAAAACAGTAATAAGTCAAATCTTCTTGTTAGGAACCCTAAGATCGTCTTATTAACACATACAATTATGCGGAAATCAGTTAATAAGTCAGATCTTCTTGTTAGGAACCCTAAGATCGTCTTCTTAACACATACAATTATGCGGAAATCTGTTAATAAGTCAAATCTTCTTGTTAGGAACCCTAAGATCGTCTTCTTAACACATACAATTATGCGGAAATCTGTTAATAAGTCAAATCTTCTTGTTAGGAACCCCAAGGTCGTCTTATTAACACATACAATTATGCGGAAATATGTTTTCCCTTTGAAAACATTAATAAGTCAAATCTTCTTGTTAGGAACCCTAAGATCGTCTTATTAACACATACTATTATGCGGAAATCAGTTAATAAGTCAGATTTTCTTGTAAGGAACCCCAAGATTGTCTTATTAACACATACAATTATGCGGAAATCTGTTAATAAGTCAAATCTTCTTGTTAGGAACCCTAAGATCGTCTTATTAACACATACAATTATACGGAAATATGTTTTCCCTTTGAAAACATTAATAAGTCAAATCTTCTTGTTGGGAACCCTAAGATCGTCTTATTAACACATACAATTATGCGGAAAGCTGTTAATAAGTCAAATCTTCTTGTTAGGAACCCTAAGATCGTCTTATTAACACATACAATTATGCGGAAATATGTTTTCCTTTGAAAACATTAATAAGTCAAATCTTCTTGTTAGGAATCCTAAGATCGTCTTATTAACACATACAATTATGCGGAAATCAGTTAATAAGTCAGATCTTCTTGTTAGGAACCCTAAGATCGTCTTAGGTAGGTAGGTAGAAGTGGCTGCCGCAAAGGCACACCTAGGCCAGTAATAAAAGGCCCGTTGTGATACCACCAAACTCTAGGAAAGTCAGTCCCGGGGCCCGGCCATATGGAAAATCCCAGTGCTGTCGGGACTCTCCATATAGCCGAAACCCGGGACTGACACTCCTAACCGACACCGCTACCCCTCCTCGAACCATTTTGATAACTTGATGAAGGCCATCAAGTCCTTTATGTCTAGCTCCGCGACCTGGCTTAAGCTAACCAGGAAGGGAACTCCCAGAGAGCGCCTTCTCGCTCCGCTTAAGGCCGGGCAGTTGCAGATGAGGTGCTCCACCGTTTCCTCTTCCTCATCATCTTTGCAACTCCTGCAGCATCGTCGGTAGGGAACGCCTAGCCTTGCTGCGTGCCTACCAATAAGGCAGTGCCCGGTTAAAACACCTATTAATATGGAGATTTCCTTCCTTTTTAGGTCGTATATGTGTCTAGATCTTTTAAGATCGCATTTTGGCCAGGTTTGCTTGGATATCCGGCACCCTGGGGCTTGTAGCCATCTTTCGTTGGCTTCCCGGAGTGTAAGATCCTTCAGCATTAGCTTGCACGTGGCAAACGGCATACCTATGCGCTCTTTATCTTGAAGAATCTGCTTGGTCGTGCCCTGCCTGGCAAGTTCGTCTGCCCTACAGTTTCCCTCAATGTCCCTGTGTCCCGGGACCCAAGTGAGGTTCACGCGGTTCTGTTGGGCCATCTCTTGAAGAGATCGACGACAGCTGAGCGTCAGTTCACAGTTGAACGAGTAAGAGCCAAGGGATTTGATGGCCGCTTGGCTGTCGCTGAAAATACAGATATCCTGTCCGATGGTGCGTTCACCTATCCAAGTCACGGCGTCCATGATTGCTGAAACTTCAGCCTGGAAGACGCTGCAGTGATCAGGTAGTCTAAAGGAGAGTTCTAGGTCCAAATCCCTTGAGTAAACCCCTCCTCCGACTCTGCCGTCTAACTTCGAGCCGTCGGTGTATATAAAAGTGTCGCCATTAGTAGCGGGACACCGATCTATGTTTTCCCAGTCTTCCCTGCTGGGAATGTTTATTCTAAAACAACAATCTCCGACTGTTGTGGTCGCACACCGATCTGTGCTCAGAGGGAGAAAGCTGTAAGATCTTAGAATACAGGAGTGTCCAATAGTGCTTGCGCCCCAGACGGACGTTTCCCTTAGACGCACAGCCGATGCTGCTGCTGCCCGGTACGCTTCCAGATCGAGTGGCAAAAAGCCAAGAATGGCCTGGAGAGCTTCATTGGGCGTTGTTCTCAACGCGCCGCTTATACAGATCATGCTAGATCTGTGGACTTTACCTAACAGATTTAGGTTTGTTGCCTTTCTTAGCGCAGGCCACCATACCACGACTCCATACAGCATAATTGGCTGGATTATCGCAGTGTAGATCCATCTTCAAATTTTGGGGCTGAGCCCCCATTTTTTGCCAATGGCTCTTTTACACGTGTAAAGTGCAATGCACGCTTTCCTCTGGCGCTGGATGACATTCTCCTTCCAGTTAAGCTTTCTATCTAGAACTGTGCCTAGGAATTTGGCTTTGTCAGCTAAGTTCAGGCGCACGCCATCTAGTTCTGGTAGGTTCAACGGTGGTATCTTGTACCGCCTGGTATAAAGGACAAGCTCCACCTTTCCCGGGTTGATGCTAAGTCCGCAGCGAGAGGACCATGAAGAAACTTCTCGCAGTGCTACTTGCATCAGCTAAATCGTCTGCATATGCCACTATCTTCCCGCCCCCCCCCCCCCCCCTCCACCTTGTGTCTCGTAGCAGCGAGTTTACGGTGAGGTTCCATAGGAGCGGGGAGAGAACACCACCCTGAGGCGTTCCTCTTGTGACATAGCGTGAAAGATCAACTGTTACCAGTGAAGAAACTATTTTCCTTCCCTTTAGTAGTTGATCAATTAGTCCAATAAGAGACCTATTTATGCCCAGGTTTGTTAAAGCAGTGTTAATAGCCTCCGGCCTTATATTGTTGAAAGCCCCTTCGATGTCCATAAAGGCCACGAGACAGTACTCCTTTTCATGCAATGATTTTTCAACAATAGACTAGGTTGTGGAGCGCAGTTTCCGTTGATTTAGCATTTAGCTGATATTTCCAGCGTGTTTATGAGTTGTGCGGGGAAAATCCCGTCTGGCCCAGCTGCCTTGAACGGCTCAAAGCTTTTCATTGCCCACCTTACCCTTTCCTCCGTAATGGGTATGTTTACTGCCAGGTTTGTTGCAGATGCTACAGGTGCATCATACAAGTTCCCCGGAAAGTGTGTGTTCAGGAGCAGCTCCAGGGTTTCCCCTTCCGTGCTGGTCCAAGATCCGTCAGGCTTCCGTAAATAGCTAATGGCTGTTTGAGTTTTTGATAGCACTCGTCTAAGTCTCGCTGTATCATCGACTTTTTCGACCCCGGTGCAGAAATTTCTCCACGAAGTTCTCTTCGCTTGCCTTAGAGCCTTTTTATAGGCCCTCAATGTAGCTTTATATTCGAGCCATTCATGCTCCGTACCGATGCTCTTGGCCTTGTTAAATTGCTTCCTGCATGATATACGGAACGAATCCAGGTCGTAAGACCACCAGTGGGGTCTATGTTTGCCGCGTGGTTTTGGTACTGGACAAGCCTGCTCTAGGGCATTTGAGAGCGCCGTTGTAAAGGTCGTTACCAGATCATCCAGTTCTCCCACTGATGAGGGGGCTTGTGGAGGTAATACTGGTAGGTCCCTAGCTAATATTTGGTTATGTAGCTGCCAGTTAGTGTTGCGTGGATTTCGTTTCATAACTGGCTGCTCAACAATAAAGTCTAACACAATTTCTATTTACCGATGGTCAGAAAATGAATGCTCATCAAGAACACGCCATTTTCTGACCCACTCGTAAGCGCCTTCGCTACAAACAGTGAGGTCTATAACCTCCCTACGAGCTTTAGTTATAAAAGTAGGCTCGTTACCCACGTTACAAACCACCAGGTTAGTTGTTAGTAGGTAGTCAAACAGAGACTCGCCTCTAGCGTTAATATCGGAGCTTCCCCACTGGACGTGATGAGCATTAGCGTCAGCTCCAATAATAAGATGGCCCGTACAGAAATTATCCACCAGATCTTTCACCTCCTTTTGTGGAGGAGGTTCTTCGGCGTCATAGGGCATATAGACCGACGCCATCGTTAGGCTGGTGCTGCCGACTGTTAAGCTGGCAGCTGTAACGTCACCATTTGAGTAGTTGGGTAATAGAAAGGTGTTTAGCTCAGACTTTACCAAAATACAGGTTCTGACCTTGCCCTCATCATTGGCTTGGATGAGCTTGTACCCCTTAGTCCCCAATCCACAGATCCTAGAGCTATTGACCCAGGGCTCTTGGATAAGGACCACGTCTACGTCGCCTTTAGAAAGACGACTGCTTAAAACAGCCGAGGCTGCTTTAGATTTGTGCAGATTTATCTGAAGCACCACCAACATGAGAGAGCTCAGACTTCCCTGCCGCCAGCGTGTCGTCGAGGCCTGTTGCGGGGGCTGTCTCTCAACGAGGAGTTGTTCAGAGCACCTGCACGATTTGGCGTGCCGGGAACCCTGCTGTCTGAAGCAGCATCAACGTTAGTGTGCTCAGGTTTAGCCACGATCGTGACGTCGAGGCCTTCTTCGTCAAGCAGGCTTTCTTCTATCGCCGAGTTGTTCGCAGCACCATCGCAATTTGACGTGGCGGATAACATACTTTCCGCGTCGGACTCCTCTGCTTCCCCTTCCGATGCCTCGATCTCCGAGTCCTCCGGAGCGTCCGGAATAGCAGCGCGCTGTGCATCGCCACGGTATACGTGGATCACGATCTGACCCAAGCCGTAATGCACTCGTCCGTTGCACCGTTTAAGGGGCTCGAGCGCCTCCTTATTCAGAGTGATAACCACCTGTCTATTGGGCCCAACCACATCATCGACCAGATTGACGCCCCAATCCTGCGTCGGGAGAGATGGATTCCAGACCTGCAGCATCTCAAGAATATTCTCGGGTTCTGCAGGGACGGCAGGAATCCATGCCCTTGCCCTTGGCCGAGCAGGAATGTCCTTCCAGTCGACGACATCTAGTCTTGCCCCTGGGTAGACTTCACCCAGTCTTGCAACTGCTGCCTTATACAGTGCGACAGTTCTTGCATCCTCGCACGCGAATATTTTGATCTGACCTTGGTGCCAGCCCGCGTCAGTACCTCGCGGCGGACTACCCGGAGACTCACGCATTAAGTCGAGGAGGGCCCTGCCCATTTCATTCCGGACATACAACCACCGGTCTTTGGGGATGGACCAACGGTCGTTACCTCGGTCAATGAAACCTATAAGGATTCTGTCCTTGGTTACTTCAGCAAAGCTGAGTTTTCCCACTACGGGGTTGAACTGATGCCGCTTCGGATGGGGGTTTACCTCTCCGTCCGATCTCTGGCGTTTGAAAGGATTACCGTTCACCCTCTTAGGCACATAGGGCCTCTGGAAATTTGGTATCAGAGCTTTCGCTTCCTCCACCATCTTCCTTTCTTCCGGCGACAGCTTCTCCTGCGATGCTCCCTCATAGTTTTTAAGGATCCTTGCGGCCTTTCTTTTATCCCAGTACGCAAAGCGTCGGGGAAATGCCTCTTGGAGGGGATTCAGACTCGTAGTTGCCATCGCGGTCTCTCCCTTTGCGGCGTCGTCCTTCTCTTTCGAAACTCTGAAACCAGGTCGTGAGACCATTGCCCCAGATGTGAAGAGATTGGGTTTCGTACCAGCGCTTGATGGAAGTTTAGCTTCCGCGGTTTTCTGCTTGACGGCGTAGGCAGCCGCACTGCTGCTTGCTCCCATCAAGTCACTCTTACTTGATAGCAGTTTGGGGGATGACTGGCCCGTAGTTTCCATCGCTGTCGGCCTCCCAGTTAACTTTGAGGCGGAGTTTGTCCTCCGGCGTTGTGTTTTCGCTTGCTCCAGCATAGTTCTTCTCTGCTGCGGAGTAAACGAAGTCGTTAATTGCTTTGTATTTTGTGTGTTCTTCATCTTGTTCGTACGACCCCTCGCCGGACAAGGCCAGCTTAGGGTCAAGGGTAGTGTAAGGGGAAGTGTGTCGTCCGCCGCGGCAGAGCCCCATACCGCGGTAAGACCATAGTTACTCCCTGAGGCGGCCCGGTATCAGTGAGGCTCCGTTCGACTACAGCCACGATTTGCCTCCCGGCTGCAAACGTCCAATGGGCACGGTATCGCATAACACCCTGGATTGGGAGGGAAAAGTTTTGCACATTTATATACCGAGCCGCTTGCTTCAAGACAGACGCTCGCTTACAGCCGCACCTCATGGTGTACAGACGCTGCGAAAAAGACCCCGGTGAGCCCTTAAACCAAGTATGTCAGAGTGGCCCCACCGGGGCTCCCTCTCTTTCTGCCGCGAGCCTAGGTAGCTCAACGTTGCCCAGAGTGCACGAAAGAGGACGCAAGAGTCGGGATTGAGCGCGGTCACTCAGCAACCACACCCCATTAGATCGTCTTATTAACACATACAATTATGCGGAAAGCTGTTAATAAGTCAAATCTTCTTGTTAGGAACCCTAAGATCGTCTTATTAACACATACAATTACGCGGAAATATGTTTTCCCTTTGAAAACATTAATAAGTCAAATCTTCTTGTTAGGAACCCTAAGATCGTCTTATTAACACATACAATTATGCGGAATTCAGTTAATAAGTCAGATCTTCTTGTTAGGAACCCAAAGATCGTCTTATTAACACATACAATTATGCGGAAATCAGTTAATAAGTCAAATCTTCTTGTTAGGAACCCTAAGGTCGTCTTATTAACACATACAATTATGCGGAAATATGTTTTCCCTTTGAAAACATTATTAAGTCAAATCTTCTTGTTAGGAATCCTAAGATCGTCTTATTAACACATACAATTATGCGGAAATCAGTTCATAAGTCAGATCTTCTTGTTAGGAACCCTAAGATCGTCTTATTAACACATACAATTATGCGGAAATCAGTTAATAAGTCAGATCTTCTTGTTAGGAACCCTAAGATCGCCTTATTAACACATACAATTATGCGGAAATCAGTTAATAAGTCAGATCTTCTTGTTAGGAACCCTAAGATCGTCTTATTAACACATACAATTATGCGGAAATCTGTTAATAAGTCATATCTTCTTGTTAGTAACCCTAAGATCATCTTCTTGTTAAGAAACCTAAGAAATCAGTCCGTTTTCTGCAAGATTTTCCTTTGAAAACATTAATAAGTCAAATCTTATTGTTAGGAACCCTAAGATCATCTTATTAAAATAAGAAGTTTTTCTCTTTCAGCTTTTTTTCCATATTTTGACAGAAATTTCGAGAAGATTTTTTTATTAATAACACATATAAAAAGAAATCGCAAAGAAAAAAGAAGAAATTGCACTTGATAATATCAATAAGAATTGCCTCATTAAACCAAATAGATTTGCGTATGGTTTTTTTTTTTTTCGTTTCCGCCGTCTTGACTACCCCTGAGGCTGAAAGCCGTTCATAAAGACAATCTTATTAATTTTATTAGGCATTTTTGGCTTTGTGTAATCACCCCCGCTTATGTTGTCGATTTTGTGCAAGACAAAATCATTCACTCTAGGTGAGTCAGCGGCAGTAGTCGCTTTCGGGCTTATCGCTCCGCTGACTAGCCAAGCGGAACGGTCGTGCCGCTTCGGTGGCGTACCGACGCTTCACTTGGCTCTGGCCTAAAGCCCTATATACACTTATTTTTGAGCGTGAGCGTGGGTGAGCGTGAACAATTTTCTTTTGTGTAATATGTTGATATTACTCCACTTTTCCAAAAAAAAATAATCCGTAAGTGGATAAACAACTAAAATATCTAATATCAAATTACTGCATTTAAACTTAAGTGAAAGTGTTAAATATGCTTTAAAATGCTTATTTTACTATCTCACATGGAATTGTGTGCGAACGCAAAGGGCACAAACCCTTCGCAAGGAGTGTTGAAATTTGGCAATTACCACGCCAAACTGTGATTTTTTTTTCATTTTTTGGAGAATTGAACTCATTTGACAGGTATGCGTGAACGCACAAAAGAATTGATTTCGAATTCTTTTCCTTTGCGTACGCAATAGAAAGTCTCCACTCATTCACGCTCACGTTCGCACGGAACTGTATGAGGGTCTTAAGGGTGAGATGGGTTGAGTGGTGTCAGGGAGTATCTGTGCTTTATGCACAGCGCCCGGCCAACAAGCCATCTTACCCAAAGCCGGTACACCGCAACCCCCCTCTCGTGACACCTACATAGTTAGTGTGCGAATACGAGTGGGGGATGGAGGTATCCAGCAAGGGCCAGCACTGAGTGACTAGGTTACTTTTTGGTTTGGGCGAGTCGATGGAGTTGTTGCCTTATGGCTTTCTCGCTCCATCGACTTAAGTGGGAAGACCGTGCCGCTCCGGCGGCGTACCGACTTCCACTTAGCTTTGGCTCTGGAGCAGACCGATGGGTTTGCTGGGGGATAGCGTTGTGCCTTTAGGGTGCACCCCCCCTTCAGCTCTCCGATCGACCTGCGAGTCCCAGCCGGTACAACTCTGTCTCCATACAGACTGCACTCAGAAGCAGTTCAGTAAAAGGGTTATTGAAGTAATAAGCACTTTCCTGAATGATTCCACATATTCTGAAACGCTCGTGCCTCAGCTTTTTTTTTTTTTGATTTCAATGAAGGTAATTATCAATATTTTATAATTTTTCAAACTACATAACTATTATTTTGGTGCCAGAAGAAGATGAGGAGGCGTTAATTACCAGAACATCAATTTTACCAAAAGTGTCAAATGGTTTCAAAGAAGTGGTTAGCAATAAGCTATACGCGTATTTGAACGACCCGATTCCAGGTCCTGAAATTTGCCACAAATATGGTGCACTGAAGGAAGCGTGTCAAGCGTTCAATACCCCGCTTACGTCATCAGTGCTGCGAAAGGCTGTTTTCACTGGCTGGCATAGTCAATAAACCAAGACGGAATTCATGGTCTGGCTTTCCTTTTGAAAAGTTGGTACTAATAAAGTCGAATATAAACTTTTTGTGATAAAAAATAAATCAGCATATGTATTCTTTTTTCAGAATGTCGCTTTAATTTTTATACTTTAACAAGTATTTACCCTGCAAACCATTGCTAACCGCATTGCAAACACTCACACATTTTTTATTTGACAAATTTCCTAAAATTATGTTAACCTTAAGCAACCAAAAAAAAGTTGTTCTGAATTAAATTAAAATGTGGGCCTATAAATACCAGAACTCCGTTTGGTAATTGTCTAGTTTAGCGGTCAACTGCTAATAAATTAGCTAAATTTATGGGAGGGGGCTCAAAATACGGGATTTGGCTTCAGGATCACGAATCCGGAAGCGCTTTTTTAATATTTTGCTTCTCTGAAGAGATATTTGCAATCAACGTTGCAAGTTGTAATTTTATTACGTTGAAAAGAGCGCGTACCGTGGCAACCACCCGGACTTGGCATGGCGTAGCCCAGGGTTATTTTTAAAATGTTTTTATTAGGTCGCTTTCGTCGTTCTTGTGTCCGGATTTTTGCATTCCTGTTGTGCTAGGGTCTTGAAATTTTCACCACAGTTCAGGTCACGCCTCTGCACACGCCTCTGTGTAACGAAGAAAGTGCGCACAGTAACGGAAGGAAAGTTTGACGTCGAGAAGCTGCGCATGACACAGACAGCTGATAATTTCACAACTCGACTCTCACACCTGCTAGCAGAGGGCAATCCTCGACCTAACGATGTAACCGAGCAATGGAAGCATATCTCTCACTCATTACGTACCGCCGCTGAGGCCACTATAGGGTTCCAGCGAGCCCGCAAAAACAACTGGTACGATGAGGAATGCAGCACTGCCTCGGACAAAAAGGACGCTGCCTACAAGGAGACGTTGCGAACGGGCGCAACCCGCAGTGTATGGCAACGCTATCGTGAGGCAAAGAAGGAAGAGAGACGCCTTTTCAGAAAAAAGAAACGTGAGGCCGAAAGGCGTGAGTGTGAGGAGCTTGAGATGCTGGCTGACAGGAAAGATGCCCGAAAATTCTATGAAAAGATCCGGCGGATGACGGAAGGTTTTAAGACCGGGGCAAGCTCCTGGAAGGACAATAATGGCGACCTGGTAACCGACGTACAAAGTGTACTTAAATTATGGAGGGAGCACTTCTCCTCACTGCTAAATTGCGAGGGAGACGTCGAACCCGATCCCCCAATCCCTGACGATGGAAAAGTCGTCCCACCACCTGACTATGATGAAGTGAGGATAGCTATATCCCGGCTCAAAAACAACAAAGCGCATGGAAAAGACGGACTACCCGCCGAGCTGTTCAAACACGGAGGCGAAGAGCTGGTAAAAAGCATGCATCAGCTCTTATGCAGAATATGGTCACACGAATGCATGCCTCCGGATTGGAATTTAAGTGTGCTTTGCCCAATCCACAAGAAAGGCGATCCCGCTAACCGCACCAACTACCGCGGAATTAGTCTTCTTAATATTGCATATAAGGTTCTTTCTAGCGTGTTGTGTGAAAGGCTGAAGCCCATCGTAGACAAACTGATTGGACCTTATCAGTGTGGCTTTAGACCTGGTAAGTCTACCATCGACCAGATTTTCACGATACGCCAAATCCTGGAGAAGACCCATGATAAAAGAATCGACACACACCATCTCTTTGTCGATTTCAAAGCCGCTTTTGACAGCGCAAAAAGGAGTTGCCTATATGCCGCCATGTCTGAATTTGACTTCCCTGCAAAGCTTATACGGCTTTGCCAAATGACGTTGAGCAATACCACCAGCTCCGTCAGAATCGGGAAGGACCTCTCTGAGCCATTTGAAACCAAACGAGGCTTCAGACAGGGCGACTCCCTTTCGTGCGATTTCTTCAATCTGATGCTGGAGAAGATAATTCGAGTAGCAGAGCTAAACCGCAATGGTACAATCTTTTACAAGAGCGTGCAATTGCTGGCGTATGCCGATGATATTGATATCATTGGCCTTAACAACCGCGCCGTAAGCGCTGCCTTCTCTGGACTGGATAAGGAAGCGAAAAAAGTGGGTCTTGCCGTGAACGAGGACAAGACGAAGTATTTGCTGTCATCAAAGAAAGAATCGGCGCACCTGCGCCTTGGCAGCCATGTCACTGTTGATAGTTACAAATTTGAAACTGTGAGGGACTTCGTCTATTTGGGAACCAGTATCAACACCGAAAATAATATCAGTCTAGAAATCCAGCGGAGAATCACTCTTGCCAACAAGTGCTACTTTGGACTGAGTAGGCAATTGAGAAGTAAAGTGCTCTCTCGAAGAACAAAGATCACGCTCTATAAGTCTCTCATCATACCTGTCCTGATGTATGGCTCAGATTCATGGACAATGTCAAGAGAAGATGAGATGGCCCTTGGAGTATTTGAGAGAAAAGTTCTCCGGAAGATTTATGGGCCTTCCCGTGATGCCAACGGCGAGTATCGAAGGAAATTTAACGATGAGCTGTACGAGCTCTACGCAGATCTGACCATAGTCCAGCGAATTAAAGCCCAAAGACTCCGCTGGCTGGGCCATGTTATGCGAATGGACAAAGAAGCTCCAGCACAGAAGGTTTTCCTATCGTCGCCTGAATTTGGCAGCAGAGGAAGGGGGAGGCCTCGACTGAGATGGAAACAACAGGTGGAGGATGACTTGAACTCCCTTGGGGTTTCCAATTGGCGTCAGTTATTGCTAAAAAGGAATGACTGGCGTGCTTTGATATGCAACGGCCAAAATTGCTTAGGCGGTTAAGCGCCAATAAATGATGATGATGATCTTTAGCGTGCGCCAATGTTTTTATACATTTCAAACTCCAAGTACTATTTAATACCAACTCAGAAAGGTTTTCTGCACATAAATACCATGGATTCCGCCCCAATTGTTGTGTACCTACAACTAGTGAAACGCACATGCCGAGTTCTGCTTTACAACTGAGTTTATTTCATTTCGCTATACATAATTAGCAATCGGTACAAGAACAGTAGGTAGAAAAATGTACGACGACTCTCTTGCGTGTATGTACATATATATACCCAACATCTCCCCTCTGAGTCTTGGTACGTAGGTAATTACAAAATTTCTTAGTTAATTCATTGTACAATATACATACATATTTACATAACAAATAATAGCTATCACTATTTTACTTGTTGCATTAACGGTTTTTATACCTTTCATGAACATGAAATGGTATTATAACTTTGGTCCGAAGTTTGTAAATATGAGAAGAAGAAGAGATAGACCCATCAATAAGCATACCGAAATGATCAGGATGACGAGATGAGTTGATTTAGCCATGTCCGTCTGTCCGTCTGTCCGTCTGTCTGTCTGTCTGTCTGTCTGTTTGAACGCAAACTAGTCCCTCAGTTTTTGAGATATTTTCCAATATAGGAATCATTTGTCGGAACCAGCAAGATCGGACCAATATAACATATAGCTCCCATACAACCGATTATTCCGATAAACGGATTTTTGGCTATAACTCCTGTAATTAAACACGAAGCAACGTGAAATTTTATAAGTGTTGCTATTTTTATATGTGAAATATCGATGCCGAAAATCATAGAGATGGGATAAATATTTCACATAGCTCCCATACAATCGATTATTCCGATAAACGGATTTTGGACTATAACTCCTGTAATTAAACACGTAGGGACGTGAAATTTTGTAAGTATTGCTGTTTTTATATGTGAAATATTGATGTTGAAACTCATAGAGATGGGATAAATATTTCACATAGCTCCCATACAATCGATTATTCCGATAAACGGATTTTGGGCTATAACTCCTGTAATTAAACACGTAGGAACGTGAAATTTTGTAAGTATTGCTGTTTTTATATGTGAAATATCGATGTTGAAACTCATAGAGATGGGATAAATATTTCACATAGCTCCCATACAATCGATTGTTCCGATAAACGGATTTTGGTAGATAACTCCTGTAATTATATAGGTAGGAACGTGAAATTTTGGAAGTATCGCTATTTTTATATGCGAAATATCGATGTTGAAAATCATTGAGATGGCATAAATATTTCACATAGCTCCCATACAATCGATTATTCCGATAAGCGGATTTTGGGCTATAAGTCCTGTAATTAAACACATAGGAACGGGAAATTTTGGAAGCATCGCTATTTTTATATGTAAAATATCGATGTTGAAAATCATTGAAATGGGATAAATATATCACATAGCCCCCATACAATCGATTGTTCCGATAAACGGATTTTGGTAGATAACTCCTGTAATTATATCGGTAGGAACGTCAAATTTCGTAAATGTAGCTATTTTAGAATGTGGAATGTCGATGTTAAAAATCAATGAGATTGGACCAATATAACACATCGCCCCATATAATCGATAGCTCCGATAATTTCGGTATGAGCTAAAGTTAAATTCACACAGGCTGTACTGGGGATCAAACAGTGAAAATCGTGACGCTTATTCATGAAAGGTATTTAGCCTTCGGCACAGCCGAAGACAGCTTTCCTTACTTGTTTTTTTTCTTTTGTGTATATTCATATGTATGTAAATATATATTTACTATAATTAATACATTTTCTTATTTTTTTTTTTCAGTATTAATTGTGAAAGGCAAATTTTTTGAATGTTACAAAAATTAAAATTAAATAGAATATGGGTAAACAACACAAACCAGATCGTTAGTTCATCGGCTTGTACCTATCTGGTTGCGTAATTATTCGCCCGGACCTTTTTGTTGTCACATATCGGGGTATGTTTGGTGCCATGTCACCTTCCGATGTTACTCCTGCATTTGTTTCTGTCAAGCCTGGTGGCGAGGAACTTGGGAGTGCTGCAGGTGGTGTCATTTGCACGTCTTGTACTTCGCCAGGAGCGTAAGGCATGTCTTTCATACCGGAGGGAGTAAGATGGAAGGAAGTTCGGCGAAACTCTCCTCGATCTGTGGAAACTATATTTTACCCCAAAGGCTTAAATCCCTAATCCAAACAACGTCGCCTTCTTTGAATGGTTCTCGCCTTATTATTTTATGCCTGCTCTTGTAGTTGGCGGCTTGCTGTTTTTTCGACTCCTGCTCTTTATTTATTGTTGCCTTCAAATCATATTTTGGTTGAAGCTGTTCATCAACTATCGGTAAAGTGGTACGTATCTTTCTACCCATTACAAGCTCTGCGGGTGATAAGCCATTTGTTAAAGATGTCGACCTATATTCCAAAAGGGCTAAGTATGGATCTTGGTTCTTTTTCAGCAATGATTTTATATTTTTTACTGCTGATTCAATAAATCCATTGCTCTGAGGATAACGCGGAGATGATGTGATGTGCTTAAATCCCCATTCCTTAGCGAATTTACCAAACTCCGAAAGATTTAGAGTTTGAAATTGTGGTCCATTGTCTGATCTCACGATTTCCGGTATTCCATGTCTACAAAAAAATGATTTTATGTGTTTAATGATACAGTTTGTCGTCTGATTTTCCAATAGTGCTATTTCAGGGTATCTGGAAAAGTAGTCGCTCAACTCCTATGATTTGCCAGGGGCGTTCTGGGAATTCTGTCATTATAGCGCTTTCATGTCTCGGTACAACGTTTTGTATACATATTGAACATTTTTTACGTAGTCTTCAACATCTTTCCAACACCCTGGCCACCAAACTGATTGCCTGGCCCTAGCTTTACATTTTAAAATACCCATGTGGCCGGCATGGACCCGCTCTAATGTATCTTGGCGTAGCTCTGCGGGAATAACTATTCGACATCCGCGCATTAAAACATCGTTGTTTATTGACAAATTGTATCGATCGTTGTAGAAATTACGAACTTTTGGTTCTATTCTGTGCCTATCGGGCCAACCATTTACACTGTAGTTAATGACTTTTGATATAGCCAGATCTTGTTTTTGGTATTTCTTAATAATGTCTAATTTTTCTTGAGAAACCGGCAGAGTACTAGTTATTGCATTTACAAAGGTACACAGATCAATGTAATCGTCAATATTTGAATATTCAGATCGATCCTGGATCGGAACTGTTCCTGGTATGCCCTGCAATATGGATTGCATGCGCTTCTGATATATTTCCGGAGCAGACGATATTCCAAAGGGTAGCCTTAGGAAACAATATCTACCGTATGGTAGTCAATTTCTGTGACGGTTGTTTTAGTTTAATTTGCCAAAACCCTGAATTGGCGTCTAATTTAGAAAAAATCTTAGCTCCAGAAAGTTGAGCTAGTGTGTGGTCGGCAATTGGCATGGGGTGAATTTCACGCTCAACTGCACAATTTAACTTTGTAAGATCTACACATAATCGAATGTCGCCTTTACCCTTCGGGACAATGACCATCGGTGCACACCACTCAGTTGGTTCGTCAACCGGTTTAATCACATTTCTTTTAACCATTTCGTCAAGCTTTTCTTTTAAAGTGTCTTTTAGTGCAACTGGTACACGACGTGCTGCAAAAATCTGAAATGGTTTTGCATCGTTTTTTAACTTTATTTCACATTCGAAATTCTTTATACACCCCAACCCTTCAAAAAGTCCAGGATATTCTTCCAAGACCTTAACCCTGGAAACGAATTTCTTGTCATTTTTTTCGAATATGCTACACAATTCACTCTTAGTAATAACTTTTAACTGCAAGCTGGATTGTAGGCTTAGTAGGGGTTTTCTAAGACCCTTGATCACATATATGTGGCTTGATGTCATGTTGTTTCCGTACGCCAGCCTTGCTTTGAACATACCAATAACATTTAATGCACGCCCATCAGGGCCTGCAATCTTTCTGTCGGAAATTTCCAATTTGGTCTTGTCGAACGTCATTTTAAACTGCTGATCGGTTATCACGTCAACCGGTGAACCTGTGTCAACCATAAAGGTGACCTTTGTGTTATTTAAAAGAATCTCTACGTCCCATGACTTATTAAGCGCATCATTGTTGATGCTGTTAACGTTAAGCATGCCTAAAAAATTGTCTCCTAAATCGTCGTTTACGTTGTTCACCTTTGCTTGCTTATTTTGACAAGCATACACTTGCGAAGTGATTTAGTTTGTCGCATTTGTTACACCTTTTCCCTTTAGCTGGGCAGTTTACCTGTCGTTCATGAAAAGTGGCGGAGCCGCACCACGTACATTTACCTCTATTATGTGATTTCTGGTTCACATATTCACCGGCTATCTTTTTCTGTTTTGTGTTTTTGTTCGTGTGAGAGGTTGTTGTGAGTTTATTTACCGACGATGTTAAGTCTAGTTGTTGCCTTCTAACGGCTTGGTGTTGCCTCACTTCTATTATCGCCTTTTCCAAGGTTAGATCGGTCACTAGCTGAAGTTTTTCAGACAGCTTGCGGTCGCGTACACCAACAACAATCTTGACGCGTATCATTTCGTCTCTTAATGTACCGTATTTGCAATTTTCGGACAGCAAGTACAGGTCTGTGATGAAGTCTTCTATCAACTCACCTTCAAGTTGACATCGAAGGTTGAATTTAGCTCTCTCGTATATCACGTTGGTTTTAAGTACAAAGTGCTTTGTGAATGGCTCCACTACTTTGGAGTACACCTTCTTTTCTGCCGCTGTCAACGTGAAGGATAAACATATGTTATCGGCTTGATCCCCCATTAGGTACACCAATGTGTTAATTTGTTCCTCTTCCGATGCATTATTTAGTTTCGAAGCTATGCGGAAACGTTCAAATCGACGAAGCCATCTGGGCCACTCGCCTGGATTGCTGAATGAGAATGCATCAGGGGAGCGCACTGTAAAGCTACTTCCCAAGCCAGCTGGAGGATCTGTCATTATTACGTAGTATTGTTATCCGCGCGCAATTCTTCCGTGTTAAAATTTGTATTTATTAATTACTTTCCGAATGTGGGTTCTTTAAACCGCTGCCACCATGTTGTGTACCTACAACAAGTGAAACGCACATGCCGAGTTCTGCTTTACAACTGAGTTTATTTCATTTCGCTATACATAATTAGCAATCGGTACAAGAACAGTAGATAGAAGAATGTACGACGACTCTCTTGCGTGTATGTACCTACATATATATACCCAACAGTTCTTGTGCCCGGATTTTTGCATTCCTGTTGTGCTAGGGTCTTGAAATTTTCACCACAGTTCAGGTCGCGATGAAAATGCAATATTATGAAAAAAAAACCGATAGGTGGCGCATGGGTCGCTATATTTTCAAAAATCGCATTTATGGTCCGATTTGGCTGAAATTCGGAACATGCATTACTACTATGAAAATAAATATTTTCCTAAAAAAATTCCGCTGGGTGGAGCTGAGATCGGGATAATAAAAACTGAAAATCCTAATTATGGACCGATTTAGCTGATATTTAGCGCGTGTATTACTTAATCAATTTCCAAATGTTCAAAAAAACAAGTAAGGAAGTCTAAGTTCGGGTAAGCCGAACATTAAATACCCAGTGTATGGAAACAATAGTAGTACCTATAAGTTATATATTTTCTATATATATTATAATTTGGGTACCACGCCCACTTTTTAAAATTGAACAAAAAATCATAATATAATGATAAGAGAGATTCGCCTATCAAATTATTTCATTTTATCAATTTCAACTACCGATATATGTCAGTTTATGTGAACATCGAAATTTTCGATATCGAAAACGGGGGCGTGGTTATCATCCGATTTCGCCCATTTTTAATAGCCTAATTAACCTTGGCCAGAAAGTAAGGTTTAAACCAAAATTAATGCAAATATCTAAATTTTTAGTTAAGTTATGTCAGTTTATGTGATTTTCGAAATTTTCGATACCGACAAAAGGGACGTGGTTATAATCCGATTTCACCCATTTTCTCTAGCCAGCTACCTTGGCCATAAAGTAATCTGTATACCGAATTTCATGCAAATTCCTCAATTTTTACTCAAGTTATGTTAATTTGTATGATTTTCGAAATTTTCGATACCGAAAAAGGGGGCGTGGTTATCATCCGATTTCGCCCATTTTCAATAGAAACCTACCTTGGCCAGAAAGTAACCTGTATACAAAATTTCATGCAAATATCTCAATTTTTACTCAAGTTATCGTGTACACAGACGGACGGACGGACGGACAGACGGACGGACATTGCTTATTGAACTCCTCTTTTCAGCCTAAGAACTTTCATATATGGAACTCTATATCTATCTCGATTATATTGTGCCGTTACGTACTACCGTTATGTGAACAAAATTAATATACCCTTGTACTAGTACTAGTACACTGGGTATAAAAACGAGAAAACATAAGGTAAAAATCCAATATCCAATAATCCATATATATATTTATGCGCTAAGTCAAAAAAAGGTCCAAAAAACAAAAACTCCAATTACAGTAAATATATTTCGTTTACCAAAAACACATAAGAGATCGATAAAAATACATTAAAACAGCCAAAGATTCATCAAAAATTTCGTAGCTAAAACGCCAAATGAACTTTCATCTTTATCGGGATATTCCACTCTAAATATTTGTTTGGATTTCTCCTTTAGTATTGGCCCAGTTAATGTACACTTCTTTCGCGTTGATTTAAAAACCACTCATAAAGAGTTGCTTCCATTTTTGGATATTCAGCGATATGCAATGATTTTATTTAGCCTCTTGATAGGTATTAGAAACAGCGCTTAAAATTGATGATTTCATAGATTTGATATAGGTGATTGCAGATGGCGCCACATCATATTCTAGGGCTAACCGCTTCCCTTGAATACCTTGGTCAAGCTTTTCCAAGATCTGCACTTTGGTTTCCAAAGACAAAGTATTTTTCTTACGTTTATTTGGCATTTCAGCGAACGACTTTGACTTTTAAGCAAACAATGCCGAAACACGTGCACGCGTATCGAATTCAAACAAAAACTGACAAAAACTGTACAGATAGCGACGAAAATCCAACGACTACGGAGGGTAACATGAATAAATTGGGGACTCGCCTATTTATATCTCATTTTGCAACAAAAAAAAACAAAATACGCTCGCAAATTAGAATTTTAGATTCTAATTTCAGAGCGTGTAATGTATTCAAAAAGTTGATTCTAATTTCTGGAAATTCTAATTAGTGAGAGTTCTAATTTGTGAGCGACTACTTTATATACAATTTCATGCAAATATCTTAATTTTTACTCAAGTTATCGTGTACAAAGACGGACGGACGGACGGACAGACGGACGGACATGCCTGAATAGACTCCTCTTTTCAACCTAAGAACTTTCATACATGGATCTTGATTATTTTGCGCCGGTACATAGTACAGTTATGTGGAAAAAATTATAATACCCCTGTACTAGTACGCTTGGTATAAAAATGCCTCCCTTAAAAGTGGGCGGGGCCACGCCCACTTTAGAAAATTTATCAAAAAATCATTATATCGTCCCCTTTTTGCGTTTTTATCGTAACCACCATTTTTTCGAAATTTACTTTTTGATGCAAATTTGTTCATCATCCCATAGCGCATCATCTGGTAAAATTTTATAGCTGAAATCCTCACAGTTATGTCAAAAAATGGCTATCTTTTTTATCGTATCCACCAATTCATAAATGAAAAAAATAAAAAAAAAATTTAAAAAATGCTCTCCTGTAAAATTTCCTTTTTGGCGTTTACGATAAAAACGCAAAAAGGGGACGATATAATGCGATTGTATCCATTTTCATCAGGTATACTCCCAACGATACTAGTATGCTTTTTGCCAAATTCCATCGTCCTATCGTAATCAGTTTAAAAGTTACGACCAGTGAAATTTTCAAAAATGCCTTCCTTAAAAGTGGGCGGTGCCACGTCCCCTATAAAAAATTTATGGAAAAATCATAAGAGAATTACCAGGGGGATTCACCTATAAAATTATATCATTTTAGCCATTTCAGCTGCCGAGATAAGTCAATTTGTGAGATTTTCGAAATATTCGATATCGAAAGTGGGCGTGGTTGAAGGGCGATTTTATCCAGTTTCATCAGGTATACTCCCAATGATACTAGCATGCTTTGTGCCGAATTCCATCGTTCTATCGTAATCAGTTTAAAAGTTACGACCAGTCAAATTTTTCAAAAACGCCTCCCTTAAAAGTGGGCGGTGCCACGCCCACTATAAAAAATTTATGGAAAAATCATAAGAGAATGACGGGGGCGACTCACCTATAAAATTATATCATTTTAGTCATTTCAGCTGCCGAGATAAGTCAATTTGTGTGATTTTCGAAATTTTCGATATCGAAAAAGGGGGCGTGGTTATCATCCGATTTCGCACATTTTCAATAGCAACCTACCTTGGCCAGAAAGTAACCTGTATACAAAATTTCATGCAAATATGTCAATTTTTACTCAAGTTATCGTGTACACGGACGGACAGACGGACGGACGGACAGACGGACGGACATGGCTTAATCAACTCCTCTTTTAATCCTAAGAACTTTCATATATGGAACTCTATATCTATCTCGATTATTTTGTGCCGTTACAAACAGCCGTTATGTGAACAAAGTTAATATACCCTTGTACTAGTACTAGTACACTGGGTATAAAAACTGGACCCGCTGGGTCACGCGTGAGTCGCTCTATTTAAAAAATGCGAAGGTCTGTTTTCGATGTCGATTCATTTGTTTTTCAACGAACTTCCCGTTGAGGTAGAATCTTGAAATTTTCATCGTCGTTTAGTTTTCTGTCCCCGAGGGGCGACCCAGTTTAGAAAAATTCTTTTTCTAAATCATTTTTGATGTTACTTTTGCCGGGCATCGAACCGCCACGACTTGGTGTAGAAGGCCGAACACTTAACCGCTACACCACGGCGGCCGCCGTGTGTAAACACCTCGAAAAATTACCCAATTCGATGACGCTGTTCGACATGCAGTTTTTCAAAGCAGTCAATGCACACTAGACAAAAATAGAAGAATATGCTAAAAAATGGGTCAAAAATTTAATTAATGGGAATTTAAAAAAAAAAAGTATTCACATAAATGTATCTATATCGTTCATCTAAATGAGCTGTTAAATGTATATATTTACGCTTTCGTTAAGTTATATGGTTACACTCAGGGGAAAACACCGTTCTAAAATGCAGCACCACAGGTCTCAATTTTAGATTTTCGTGTTCTTGATTTTTCGGTCTTAAAAAAAGAACACATGGTCTTGAAAATATACAACTGTCGCGCACTCGATATTTTCCCGTATATGCGCGACCACGATTGGTTACTTACGTGTTCAGGATTTTCGTATTAATCAAAACACTAGATTTATGAATATATAAGTTAGTTATTAATTATAATATTAGGTATTTCAGAAAGTTTACAAAGATTAAAGGCAAAAGTAATGTGCACGCCGCGCCGCTTGTATTCAACTGTGTTCTTTCTCGGGTGTGTTCGTACATACCCACGCCAATGGGTTCGGGCTGACAGTGTTCGGATTTAAGTGGTTAGGCAGGGACGCAATTATGCGGCGTGACAACTCGGCCTTTCCTGACCTGAATCGTCCTCGATTTCGTCGTCGCTTTCAAGTTCAGGGCTATTTCTACACCACGGCTTGATTTTATCGGAGGAATATACTGAACAAAACTTTTTATTTGTTACTTGGGCGCCGGGAATATCTTCCAACAAATATCGATCATTCCCTAAAACTTTGCGTACAGTATATGACCCCCGGTATTTCGGCTCAAGTTTCCGTGATTCGCCCGTAGCAGATGGTTCATTTTCAATTACTACGAGATCGTCTTCGGCGTATGTTTTTGGTTTTTGATGACGTTGATCAAATCGCTGTTTCCATTTTTCGCTTTCTTTCGATATATTTATTATGGCTTGATTACGTTTCTCAGCAGAAGTTAACGAGAACGTTTCGCTTTCTAAGTCGTCATGAACAGCAGCAAGTAGCTGATTTGTCACAACGTCACGCAGTTTAAAATCGAAAACCAATTCATTCGGACTAAAACCTGTTGTGGAGTTTCGACGAGAGTTGATCGACCATTGGAGATCTCTTAGCTGTAAATCCCAATCTTTCGGATGTTCGGTTGTTGTTCGCAAAAAAGTTAAAATGCTTTGATTCGCACGCTCCACTTGGCCATTTGCGCGTGGAGTTCGAACTGCTGTTTTAGTGTGATGAATGTTGTGTTTGTTGCAAAAATCTTCAAATAGTTTGGAGGTAAAAGATGTACCTCTGTCAGTTACGATTTGGGATGGGAGACCGAAATACGAAGTTATTTCGTTTAGAGTTTTAATAACGTGAATGGTTTTCGTATCACGAACTGCGTTCACAATCAGGAATTTGCTAAAGGAGTCGGATATCGCTAGTACATAACAATTGCCACGCTTGCTACGTATAAAAGGACCCATGTGATCCAAATGGATGCGATAAAATGGCAATGGTTTAATTGATTCGATGTGAAGTTCACCTTCACACTTCCCTGGGCGTTGCTTCTGATAGCAGCACTGGATACAAGCTGCAATAAAACTCTTCACCAACCTCCTCATTTGCGGAAACCAATAGGTCTCCTTAATTCGGTCGAGCGTTTTTTCTAGCGCCGTATGGCCTCCCTGGTCATGGCAGAATTGGACAATCCGCCAACGAACACCTTTTGATACTACAAATTTTAGACCATCGGGTTGTTTTTTGTATAAACGATGGTTACGTAGTTGGTACTCTGATTTTACATTAGTTTCATCCGGTGATTTAATTGTACCATTCAAAATATGTATGTATTGACGCAGTTTTTCATCTTGCAGCTGCATGGTAAGCAGCCAGTCGTTAATATCAGTGATTACGTTGAAGACAATGCCAGCAGGTTCAACCTCTCGCGCAGGTTGATCCGGCATTCGACTCAAGGCGTCGACGTGTTGTAAACGGGTTCCCTGACGATGTATGCATGAAAAGTCGTATTCGAGTAGTTTTAGCCACCAGCGAGCGATTTTGGGTTTCATTTCCTTGTTGTCTTTTACATGGGCGATCGCTGAGCAATCAGTTACTAAGTACGTAAATACGAAAACGTTCTAGTGACTCTACTACGGCGAGAACCTCGAGCTCATAACTATGATATCGGCTTTCGGTCTCTGTACAATGGCGACTGTAATAGCAAATAGGATGCCATTCACCACCACCTACTGATTGTAAAAGTACACCAGCCAAACCGACGCTACTAGCGTCAGTGTGTACCTCATGCTGTGCGTTAAAATCATATAACGCGAGGACGGGCTCTTGCGTAAGGACGTTAACGAGAGTTTCGAAGGCGCTCTGTTGCTCGGGACCCCATTTAAAACAATCTTGATTTGCTTTTGTAAGTAGGACAGTTAACGGTTTAGAAATTATAGAATACTCGCGGACAAATTTTCTAAAGAAACCAGTAAGGCCTAAAAATCGTCTTACCTCAGATACATTTGATGGTGATTGAAAATTTTTGATAGCAGTTACTTTATGCATTCCGGGAGTTATGCCGTTTGCGGTTACGATATGTCCGAGATATTCGATTTTTGGCGCGAGAAATTTGCACTTATCGGGACGAAGTGTAAGTCCTGCTTCTTTGAGAAGCTTTAAAAACCGTTCTAACCGTAAAGGGTCGAATACATAAAGCTTTGTTAACCTCGCCTGACATTTGCTACCTCAAAACTTTGCGTCCAACTTCAGAGGTATGCTACAATGAACGCCTTGAGGCTTCTCTTTTATACATTTGTTTTCGTTATTTTTTTCTTTGCATTCGTAGTGTTTTAGTTAATTTATAAATTTAATAGAGAAAAAATGAATTAATTATTATTTTCTCCAACATTTTATTCTTTAATTGAAGCAAAGTCATCAACATCTGATTGTCAAAGCAAGCAAAGCAAGCAAAATTTGAGAGTTTGCCAAAGTTCAACCTCGCTTCAACTTTGAGGTCTCCAATTTGCCATGCTTGGTTTAAATACGTATACTGAACTTTTCTGTCAAAGTCAAAGTTTGAGGTAAAGCCAAAATAAAGTTTTATGTAACTGACCCATAAGAGTCCTTCACCAATTGTTTTGCTTGGAATCACGATATCATCCAAGTATATTAACACTTCATCCGTATTCATTTTAGACGCGAGTTTGTTCATAATGCACTGAAAAGTTGCTGGTGCATTAACGAGCCCGAAAGGCATACGGTTAAATTCGAAATGTCCTTCCGATGTCACGAACGCGGTATATTTCTTACACGATTCTTCGATTTCAATTTGATGATAACCCATTCGGAGGTCGAGCGTTGTAAAGAACCGATTTCCCGCGAGTTTGGCAAACTGTTCCTCCATGTTCGGCATGGGAAAAGGTTGCTTTAGCGTAATCTTATTAAGACAGCGATAGTCAATACACAAACGATGTTCTTTATTCTAGGTCGGATTATGTTATTTTCTAGTAAATCTGTTATAATTTCGGATATTATAGGACGTTTTGAGAAAGGCACACGATACGGTTTCAGCTGGATAGGCTGATTATTGTTTAATTGTATTGCGATATTATTTGCAAAAAGCGCACGGTATTCATGCATTATAGAATCAAACTGTCGTTGTTCATTTTCATTTAAGTCTTGCGGCTCACTTATATTTCGAATTTGCTCGACGCGGCATTCAACGTTTTCTATTATAAATCATTTGTCGGTGCCACAAAGAACATCCTTTCCAAGGAGTACGTTTTCCGATATAAGCTCATCACTTACAACAATCATATCGGTTTCAATCTTTTCATTGTCGATCATTAATATTACACTTATTTTACGTGTAGAAACGTATTCCGCACCACCGAAACCGCTGAGCACTGTTACCGCACTTTTGGATGTTGCTATTTTTTCAGAAAATGTTTTACGCACAAGAGTACGGGTGCTACCCGGGTCTACGAAAGCGTTTGTAACATTACCGTTCACACATATTTTCTTAACGATACCGGAATCGCATTTTTCTGTTGTGTGATCAACCTTCAAATCACAAATTTTATTCACAGATGCTTTTTTTACATTCGGACACTCTTCACTTTTGTGAGTTGTGCGCTGGCAATTCGCGCACCTTGGCTTCTTTTGCGGCTCAGGACATTTAACGGCAAAATGCCCGAGTTTACCACAGTTAAAACACTTTGTATTGTTATTTATTGGTGGTTGATTAGCACTTGCGGCGGTAGCGGAGGGTTTAGCACTTATAACTTGCGCCTTTGTTGCGTTTGTTACGAATTTCGGTTTATGGCTAACATCGTTATACACGTTATAGTTCATTATGTCTTTAAGCAAGTCTTGACAATTTCTGTATTCGTTTGAAATTTTGCGTTTAAGATCATTATCGTTTATCCCGTTTATTATATGTCGAGCGATACTGTCTTCCGTCAAACTACCTTTGTTACCGAGCGCGAGCATTTTATAAAAATATTCGACCGGTGATTCGTTTTGATCGCGTTTTGACCGAGAAAGTTTAATATGAATGTCAGCTTCATTTGTTAAACACGGAAAATCGCGTAAAAATTTGTTTACAAATTGTGCCCAGTTTACGAAAGCGCACTGTTGTGAATCAATCCATAATTTTGCAGAACCGCGCATCTTTTGCTGAACAGCGAAAATTATTGTGCTTTCGTGCCACTCGTAGGCATTTTTCAACATCTCGACACGTTTGACAAATTGTACCGAATTTAGCGACGTTTCGCTCGTTGGGTTATACTCAGGCAGCAATGCTACAATATCTTTAATGCTATAATGCGGAGAGTGAGAATAGCCATTGCTTATTGGGATTTGCATTGTTGGATTATAAACGTTGTTTCTAATTGGAATTTGATGCGGCTGCGCGGTCGCGATACCTGCGCTCTGCCACAGCGGCATGGCATTCGCTTGCGCAGACGTTGGTGTCGCGGCGTACTGTTGAGCATGCGCGGTCGCGGCACCTGCGTTCTGCCACTGCGGTATGACATTCGGTTGAGTAGACGTTGTTGTTGCGGCAAACTGTTGAGCACTCGCGGTATTAGTATACATTGCTGGCACCGGCGACGACGAAAACGTAGGCAAAAAATGTTGTGCACACGGAGTATATCGCGAATCAATGTTTTGTGTTGGATTTGTATGTGTGTCTATTAAACGTTGCATTGTTTTTTCGAGTGCTGATAAACGTTGCACCATCGTTGTTTGCTGATCACTATCACTTTCACTTGTTGAATCGATATTATTTTGCAATCGTTGAAGGAGTTGGCTTTTCGTGCCACTCGTAGGCAAACCAGCATCCTTACAACGCTTTTTCAAATCTTTTAATTTTAAGTTTGTTGTCGACATTTTGCGCTGTTTGTTTTGATCGACGTGTTCGTTCTAATTAGACCGCGCCGACAATTTTATACGTGAACAAGTGTTAGGTAAGTTTAACGCGAGAAAGAGATGGCTTTCTGATAATGTACGATTGAAACTTCGTTTGTTTCTTTTCGTTTTTGTTTTGCTTTTTCTTTTCTTATTGAACCGAGCCGACCGAGCAATGCAGAAAAAGGCAGGCAAATGATACTTTTCGTGTATCGAGAGAACATACAACAACACATACAACAACGTTTCGTATCACTTATGAATACGTATGTAGCGCTAGCAGACCGACAGATTTATAGATGAAAAGTTAAGTTATGCGTTTAAATGTGGCGAAAGAAACTTGCAACGATACGAGGTGTGAAAACCACAAACTACAAATTTTAAATTTGAAACGTTGAGCTCAGCAACTACACGTTTGCCGCTGGAGCCCCAATTTTTGCGGAAGTCTCACCAAATGTAGGGTTATGTTGAAACAAAACGTTTGCTCAGCGTATATACACTTTTTGCACTTTTTTGCACAATGTCAATTTTCATTAGATATTTTTCAGCGCACACACTTTTATGTGCACACGTTTATAAACGTTTTTGCATATTTTAATTATGCATATGTATGTAAATGTACGAACGTATGTAGGCCGTGTAGTATGTCCTACTTCTGAACTGTCGCGCACTCGATATTTTCCCGTATATGCGCGACCACGATTGGTTACTTACGTGTTCAGGATTTTCGTATTAATCAAAACACTAGATTTATGAATATATAAGTTAGTTATTAATTATAATATTAGGTATTTCAGAAAGTTTACAAAGATTAAAGGCAAAAGTAATGTGCACGCCGCGCCGCTTGTATTCAACTGTGTTCTTTCTCGGGTGTGTTCGTACATACCCACGCCAATGGGTTCGGGCTGACAGTGTTCGGATTTAAGTGGTTAGGCAGGGACGCAATTATGCGGCGTGACACAACCAGGTTCTTAAAATGAGAACGAAGTTATCGGAAATAGAACGGTCGGTGTTGTCATCAGAACGATGTTGTCGAAAATAGAATGGCCGGTGTTATCATCAGAACACACAACGAGAACGTTACATCATCGTTGCATACTTTTAGGCATGTATAAATGTATAAAAACATTTGGCGCTTGCTATATCGTGAAAAGATGTTTTTTTTAGAAAAGTTCATATCGGTAATAAGATTGTTAGAAATTAATGTGAACCATCTTTAGCGTGCGCCAATGTTTTTATACATTCCAAACTCCAAGTACTATTTAATACCTATAAGAATTCCCACTCACAAATGTTCCAGATAAGCTTTACGTGGTGTATAATCTATGTAGGCAGAGGGGAAATTAATTTCCAGTTTTTAGTTCATTTCAAAAACATTTTAAATTAAAAATATTTTTTTATTCTATTTTTTATTATAAGTGCGGCCGTAGGCCGCCAACTCAGAAAGGTTTTCTGCACATAAATACCATGGATTCCGCCCCAATTTTGGTATCGAACCCGGGTCAATTTTTGGTTTTTTGACCATAACTTTTCACTGAAACAAACAATTAAAAAATCGCTTCCGGATTCGTGATCCTGAGGCCAAACCCCGTCTTTTGAGCCCTCTTCCATAATTTTATTAGCAGTTGATATTAGCAGTTGACAGCTAAACCAGACAATTACCGTCCGTTTTAGGGTTAATGTACAAACGTTCTGCCAAGAAGAGAAAACATTGTTGATTTTGTACTATACCTAATATTAAGAGTGCGAATGAAACAGAGTAAACTACTTTGTCCAACTTTTCCCATCTCGCAAAATGTCCAACGCACCATAAAAAGCAAGAGTACTTTATTTCCTATCCAAAGAGTACTCCAATTGGAGCATCAGAGTACCCGATATGTAATCCTTTTTCATATAAAAATTGTGCTCCAATTAACATTGCGATGTCCTAGGATTAGATCACCTACTCAAACCTTCGCTTTGTTTCTGCTACTCCATTGAGTACCTACAGTCAGAGTACTTTGCAATGTACTCCAATGTTTTTACTCCTTAGAGTATATACTGTCAGAACGATAGTGATCGTCGATAAGGCACGAGCAATGATAGGCTTTCAAAAAGCTGAAGTTGGTCCGATGAGGAATACAAACGATCTCTATTGGGGTACTCCAATATGAAAAAATTGGAACACATAATCTAACGATTTTTGCCGGGTACATACAACTTTACTTCGACTTCGCCTCAGACTTTGACTTTGACAGATTAGTTAAATATACGTTTTTAAACGAAACATGGCAAATAGAAAACCTCAAAGTTGAAGCAAGGTTAAAATTTGGCAAACTCTCAAATTTTGACTTTGCTTAAATTGCTTTAATTTTCATTTTTGCGGTTGCATGTATCTTTATAAAAAAGAACTAAAATTTGGTATGATTATTTTTTTTCTTTATTAAATTACTCAATTTACCAAAGCACTCTGAACGCAAAGAAATAAGTAATCAGCACAAATGTATAAAAAAGAAACGTCAAAGTGTTCAAATTTTTGAAGTTTCAATTGTCAAGTGAGGTTAACAAAGTTTTATGTAATTGATCCTTTAAAAAGTGTTCACTTAAAATAACTTTTAACTACATACACTTACTTCCAAAAAAATGATTGGAAAACTTTACTACCCTATTATTATAACTGAAAGATTTAAATATCGTTTTTAAATTAATGAAACCATAACTTCAAATTGAGTTTGAAATATATTTTTGGACTTAAGCGGTTATTATTTTTTGGTTTGTGGATATATAACCACTTTTTTCGAGTAAATGCAAAATTTTAAAATCTCGGCTTTCATATTTTTAACCTTCGTCAGAAGTTAATTTTTTTGGCATATCGCCGAAATGGACATTATACCGTATCAAATATGTTTACCAAAGTTAGCTATACAACTTCCAATACTAAACCAGTCAGCTACCCAGAGATCGCTATTTAACATTTACTCTGACCCAGACTAAACTTTTTATACCGATTCGAAATATTGATGACGATGTTCAGAAATTGACATATAGTGGTTTTCTTGCCAGAAACATTAAAGTGTTAAAATTATGGTATGAAACCTATAAAAATAACATTCCGGTTTCGGTTTCGGTTTTGTAACGTATCTCAGTTTCGGTTTCGGTTTTGTAACGTATCTCAGTTTCGGTTTCGGTTCCGGTTTCGTTCTTCAACATTTATTTCGGTTTCGGTTACGGTTTCGTTCTTCAACATTTATTTCGGTTTCGGTTACGGTTTCGTTCCGGTTTCGGTTTCCAAATAAAAACACAAACACAAAAAATTTTACTACTAAACAACTTAAGTATTTAGCTTAAAAATAGGTCTGAATTTTCATAACTTTTTTTTTGCGGCCATGATAGATAAGAATGAAATATCTGCAAAACAAATTTTAAAAATTAACTCCATTTTCTATTACGGTACCTTTATGTATGTAAATGAAGTAAGACATTAAACAATTCAAAAGCGTTTGGAACCAATTCCGGCTTTGGAAACAGTTTCGGTTTCGTCCTTTTTCAGATCAAAAGAACGGTTTCGGTTTCAGCTTTGGTTAAAATGAAAGTGTTGTGAAATCAATCTAAAAGCCAGTTTTGGATGTAAAATGCCGATTCAGCATCCAGAAAATATCTTACCGAGAATAGGCCAACTTCTGGGTCTAAAAATTCTCGGCTTTGTAATATAAATGTTTTCTCAAGTAGTCAAAATTTAATATTGATGCAATAAACCGAATACGATTCCTGTAATTGTAATCTCAGGTTACTAAATTACAGATTACGAAAAAAAGAATGCAAAAATTTTATATGTAATCGATTATAGACATAATCCATATCCATTATGAAAATATGACGAACGAAAAATTAACCTTAATGAAACAGGCAGATATGTTAATATGAGAAGGAAGCAGTACGGCGTGCAGGAGATGCCGTTCAACATCTAACAATCACAAAAACATGCAGGGGTAGTGGCTTCGCCGTCCATCATCATCGCCAAACAAATAATTTGAGCCTGCAAATCCACATTTTTATGAAATGGCTTCTAAAAAATGCAGCCTTCAGGCGTAGCGCTTGCGGATGCGATTCCTTAGTGTACGCTTAAACTGCATCCGACTTTTCATTAGGGAAATTCGAGTGCGTTTTATTTTAGCGGACGGGCACGGCCGGGTGAAATTTGTTTACATCTCAGCAGCTCATTTATACGAGAAAAGTCGGATCCAGTGTGAGCCATTTTATGCAAAAGTAGATTTGCAAGCTCAAATGCTTTTATTTGTGTGATAATATAGTAGTTCTTGTGAAGATGTTTCTTTAGTTAGTATTTAGTTTTAAGTGGTATTAATTTAGATTGAATTACATAATACATTTTTAAATAAATAATAAAATATTTACATAATATGTATTTCAATTGTGTAATTTATTTGGAAAAAATAGGGAAGCATTCTTCTTCTAGCGCTAACCGTTTTGGTAACTCGTTTGGTAACCTATTCACTTATAAATGTTAACCAAAAGCTAGCCGGTTCGCTGACTCATTCAACGAAAAAAGAAATGTTAACCGAAACACGATGAAATTTTCATAAAAGTTATTTCAAGTTTGTTAATGATATAATTTTATAGATCAACCCCCCTGGTCATTCTTTTATGAATTTTCCAAACAAATTTTATAGTGGGCGTGGCACCGCCCACTTTTAAGGGGGGCATTTTTGAAAATTCGACTGGGCGTAACTTTTAAACTGATTACGATAGAACGATGAAATTTGGCACAAAGCATAATAGTATCGTTGGGAGTATACCTGATGAAATTGTATAAAATCGCCCTCCAACCACTTCCACTTTCGATATCGAAAATTTCTAAAATCACCTAAATTGACATAATTCGGTAACGGAAATGGCTAAAATTACATAATTTTATAGTTGAATCCCCCTGGTCATTCTTTTATGATTTTTTCAAAAAAATTTTATAGTGGGCGTGGCACCGCCCACTTTTAAGGGGAGCATTTTTGAAAATTCGACTGGGCGTAACTTTTAAACTGATTACGATAGAACGATGAAATTTGGCACAAAGCATACTAGTATCATTGGGAGTATACCTAATGAAATTGGATAAGATCGCCCTGCAACCACGCCCACTTTCGATATCGAAAATTTCTAAAATCAGCTAAATTGACATAATTAGGTAACGGAAATGGCTAAAATGATATAATTTTATAGTTGAATCCCCCTGGTCATTCTTTTATGATTAAAAAAAAAAAAATTTATAGTGGGCGTGGCACCGCCCACTTTTAAGGGGGACATTTTTGAAAATTCGACTGGGCGTAACTTTTAAACTGATTACGATAGAGCGATGATATTTAGCACAAAGCATACTAGTATCGTTGGGAGTATACCTGATGAAACTGGAAAAAATCGCTCTCCAGCCACGCCCACTTTCGATATCGAAAATTTCGAAAATCACATAAATTGACATACTTCGGTAACGGAAATGGCGAAAATGATATAGTTTGGTAGGATGAACCTCCTAGTAATTTTATTATGATTTTTTGATAAATTTTTAAAAGTAGGCGTGGCATCGCCCACTTTTCAGAGACGCAGATTTGAAAATTTCACGGGTCATAACTTTTAAACTGATTACGGTAGCACGATGAAATTGGTACAAGGTATACTAGCATAATAGGGAGCATACCTGATGTAATTGGACGAAATCGATTTCCGACCACGCCCACTTTCGATATGGAGCATTTCGAAAATCTAATAAATTGACATAATTCTGTAACGAAAATGGCTAAAATGATATAGGTTGGTAGGATGAACCCCTCAATCAATCTATTATTGTTATTGTTGCCACGCCCACCTTTAAGGGAGGCATTTGGAATATTCGACTGGTCAAAACTTTTAAACTTATTACTTCAGACTCATGAAATTTGGCACAACATATACTAGCAATATAGGTGATGAAACTGGACGAGATCTCTTCCCGACCACGCCCACTTTCGATATGGAAAATTTCGAAAATCTCATAAATTGACATAATTCAGGTAAATAGCTAAGATAGTAAAAACTTAAGGTAAATCCTCCTAGTGCTTATATCTTTGTTATCCCGTTCCGAAAATTACCGCTGGGTATATAATGTTCGGTTCACCCGAACTTAGACTTCCTTACTTGTTTTGTTTTAACTTCTTAATTTTAACTATCTGTTACAACCGCAGTTACGGCTCTTTATTAAAGATACATTTTGCGAAATGTTCTTGTATTTTATTTAACCACCTCAACGGCTCATATGGACCAAATGTTAAATTTAGCACAATTTAAAGTTTTTAAGTGACGTTACTAAAATAAAACAGCTAAGCCAAACTGGGGTCATCATTTTGTTGAATTTTTTGTTTATCAAAATTTAGTTAATGATTTGGATTTTACGTGTTAAAATCACTGGGCGAGGCTTTTGATGCCTACAACAAAAAAAAAAAATCAACAAAATAATATGTTGCTGAAAAATAAAATATTAACATTTCAATGAATGAATAACAAGTGAACCAATTTTTCAAAAAAGTCGCTGGCTCGAATTCTTGTTACACCTATAGTTTATTGGGCGCAAATGCCACAAATTATCCAAATAACCTAATCGCCATATGCCCTTAATGAAAAAAAAATTTTACCCGCTCTTATATAAGTACCTACTTTGGGGTGATTAAATTCATTCAATTCATTGTTTTTTTTGTCTAGACCCCTCAGAAGTTAGTAATTGATGAGAAAATAAGCCTTTGCAAAAAATAAGCGCTGCCACTTAACTATTAGACGTCGCTATTTTTCAGTATTCCCATATTTAAAAGTTTCAGCTTTCCACTTTCCAAAGGTTTTCATATTGAGCGTTTATCATATTTAAAGAAATTACAGAAAAAAACGAGCTCAAGGCTTATTTTCTAACCATTTACTAACTTTTGAGGGGGCAAGGGCTTCTCGAAATCTTTATGAATCACCCTAATGTATATAACTAATGTTCTTTTCATGTTCACAACAACACGCTTCAACAAAATTTTTCATAAACCAAAACAATTATCT
Organism: Campiglossa producta; assembly: GCA_964058755.1. Taxonomy (NCBI): domain Eukaryota; kingdom Metazoa; phylum Arthropoda; class Insecta; order Diptera; family Tephritidae; genus Campiglossa; species Campiglossa producta. The sequence goes on along the minus strand of CAXKVI010000006.1, from coordinate 23,638,692 downwards.
CCAATAAAAACAATTTTCGACAAATCGATTGACCAAAAACATTTAGCGAATGTCATAACTCATCAGATCGTATAAAGGTTCGGGTTTGGGACGAAGATAATGACTTGAAATCCAAACTACGTCAAAAATTAACTCGGGAGTCAGATGACTTTTTGGGCCAAACCATTATAGAAGTCCGCACGCTCTCTGGTGAGATGGATGTTTGGTACAATTTGGAGAAAAGAACAGACAAATCAGCTGTATCTGGGGCCATACGTCTACATATCTCAGTAGAAATCAAAGGCGAGGAGAAGGTTGCTCCTTATCACGTCCAGTACACTTGCCTGCATGAAAACCTTTTCCACTATTTATGTGAAGAAAATGGCGGTATGGTAAGTAGAGATAAGCATTCTTATTTTTACTACGCTTTTATTAGTAGCCTTTTACACCAGGCAATTGAAGCATCATCGCCAATAACATTCTAAGCTACAAAATCATAATTTCTTAGGAGAGAAAAAACGCTAAAGTCATATCTTTTAATTTTATTTCTCTTATCTGTCTCCCTAACTTTTTCTTTTATATCTTTCATATTATCAGTTTTACACCTTATGATCTTCCAGTGCCGTTACGACCCACTTTCGACGCTTCTACGCAAAATAGGCTACATGCGTTTGCGGTTCAAACTTTCTGGGCGAGTTTTCAAGTCTTCTTTGTTGCGAAAATGCTAGTAATACTGTCATATTGGGTGATTTTAATTTGGATATATTACATCCCAGTGCTATTGTAGATAGTTATCAAACCTTAATGGCCAATCATGGACTTACATCATTATTGAATGAATCAACCCGCAGTGTTTCTGGGAGCTGCTTGGATCATGTATTCTGTCGCAGTAGTAATAATACTTTTAGTTGTTTCAGAAGTTTGAATCTTGACCTCAGAATTACAGATCATACTATGACTGGCTTAATTATAAAAATGTCGCACGAAAAAGAAGCTAATAAGAAGAAGCCTAACTAAAATAAATTTAGAAACCTTAAACGAACTTTTGCGGTTTGAAACTTGGGAGAAAGTTTATTCAGAAGCAAACGCATCCAATGCAAAAATGCAAAGCTTCGTATCCGTTATCTGAAATTATGTAACGAACTGAGAAGAGAAGTGCATCTGGAGCGTGATAATTTTTATCGTAATGAGTTTAGGTCGATAAATTTATCTAAATATATCGAAATCCAAATGAAACCTGGGGTCTTCCCCTTTCGTTTGCGAGCCATATTGTAAGGTAATTTTAAGGTTTTTGTTCATTCACATTTTCACCGATAACTCAGTTATCGATAAATTTATCGAAATATATCGAAGTCCAAATGAAATCTGGGGTCATCCCCTTTCGTTTGATACCCATATCATAGGGAATATTTAAGATTTCTAGGCAATCTCATTTCGACTGATAACTCAGTTATCGATAAATTTATCGAGATATATCGAAGCCCAAATGAGACCTGGCACCTTCCAGTTTCGTTTGATACCCATATTGTTCGAAGTTTCTACACCTGTATGCGAAATATCATAAGTTTAGGTCAAGTGTACTCAGATTTATATGGAAAAACAAAAATATCGAAAAGTATCGGTCTCTAGCATGGCCGGACCCCCCAAGATTATACAAAAAAATAGCCTATACCTCCTTCTAGACTATTAGCTGTCTGCCTACCAAATTTCAACAAAATCCGTCTTGCCATTCCTACGTTATTGGGGAACAGAAGTAAACGTCTGGACATCCAAACATCCAAACATCCAAACATCCAAACATCGCTACATTCACATTTATAATATTAGTAAGATTATTGAATCCTGTAGCATTTATCAAGGGTATTTAAAATTTTCAAAATTCCCATCAATGGGGAAAGGTAGATTGATTAAAAATTTGAGGTTTTTGGGCGATCACGTTTTGACCGATAACTCAGTTATCGATAAATATATCGAAATACATATATCGAAGTCCAAATGAAACCTGGGGCCACACCTTTTCGTTTGATACCCATATTGTTGGCCAATTTTAAGGCTTTTAATCCATCTCGTTTTCACCGATAACTCAATTATCGATAAATTTATCGAAATATATTGAAGTCCAAATGAAAACTGAGGCCATCTCCTTTCGTTTGATACCCATATTGTAGGGCAATTTTAAGGATTTTTCACCAATAACTCAGTTATAGATAAATTTGTCGAAATATATTAAAGTGCAGATGAAACCTGTGGCCATCCCCTTTCTTTTGATACCCATATTGTGGGGAAATTTTAAAGTTTTTGGGCAATCACGTTTTCACCGATAACGCAGTTATCGATAAATTTATCGAAATATATCGAAGTCCAATTGAAACCTGGGGCCATCCCCTTTCGTTTAGTGTCCTTATTGTAGGGCAATTTTAAGGTTTTTGGGCAATCACATTTTCACCGATAACTCAGTTATCGATCAATTTATCGAAGTCCAAATGAATCCTGGGGCCATGCCCTTTCGTTTGATACCCATATTGTAGGACAATTTTAAGGTTTTTATTCAATAACATTTTAACCGATAACTCAGTTATCGATAAATTTATCGAAATATATTGAAGTCCAAATGAAACCTGTGGTCTTCCCCTTTCGTTTGATACCCATATTGTAAGGTAATTTTATGGTTTTTGTTCAACCACATTTTGACTGATAACTCAGTTATCGATAAATATATCGAAGCCCCAATGAAACCTGGGGTCTTCCCCTTTCGTTTGATACCCATATTGTAGGGACATTTTAAGATTTTCGGGCAACCACATTTTGACCGATAACTCAGTTATCGATACATTTCTCTAAATATATCGAAATCCAAATGAAACCTGGGGTCTTCCCCTTTCGTTTGAGAGCCATATTGTAAGGTAATTTTAAGGTTTTTGTTCATTCACATTTTCACCGATAACTCAGTTATCGATAAATTTATCGAAATATATCGAAGTCCAAATGAAACCTGGGGTCATCCCCTTTCGTTTGGTACCCATATCGTAGGGAATATTTAAGATTTCTGGGCAATCTCATTTCGACTGATAACTCAGTTATCGATCAATTTATCGAGATATATCGAAGCCCAAATGAGACCTGGCACCTTCCAGTTTCGTTTGATACCCATATTGTTCGAAGTTTCTACACCTGTATGCGAAATATCATAAGTTTAGGTCAAGTGTACTCAGATTTATATGGAAAAACAAAAAAATCGAAAAGTATCGGTCTCTAGCATGGCCGGACCCCCCAAGATTAAACAAAAAAATAGCCTATACCTCCTTCTAGACTATTAGCTGTCTGCCTACCAAATTTCAACAAAATCCGTCTTGCCATTCTCACGCTATTGGGGAACAGAAGTAAACGTCTGGACATCCAAACATCCAAACATCCAAACATCGCTACATTCACATTTATAATATTAGTAAGATAAGATAAGATTATTGAATACTGTAGCATTTATCAAGGGTATTTAAAATTTTCAAAATTCCCATCAATGGGGAAAGGTAGATTGATTAAAAAATTTGAGGTTTTTGGGCGATCACGTTTTGACCGATAACTCAGTTATCGATAAATATATCGAAATACATATATCGAAGTCCAAATGAAACCTGGGGCCACACCTTTTCGTTTGATACCCATATTGTTGGCCTATTTTAAGGCTTTTAATCCATCTCGTTTTCACCGATAACTCAATTATCGATAAACTTATCGAAATATATTGAAGTCCAAATGAAAACTGAGGCCATCTCCTTTCGTTTGATACCCATATTGTCGGGAAATTTTAAGGATTTTTCATTAATAACTCAGTTATCGATAAATTTGTCGAAATATATTAAAGTCCAGATGAAACCTGTGGCCATCCCCTTTCTTTTGATACCCATATTGTGGGGAAATTTTAAAGTTTTTGGGCAATCACATTTTCACCGATAACGCAGTTATCGATAAATTTATCGAAATATATCGAAGTCCAATTGAAACCTGGGGCCATCCCCTTTCGTTTAGTGTCCATATTGTAGGGCAATTTTAAGGTTTTTGGGCAATCACATTTTCACCGATAACTCAGTTATCGATCAATTTATCGAAGTCCAAATGAAACCTGGGGCCACACCTTTTCGTTTGATACCCATATTGTTGGCCAATTTTAAGGCTTTTAATCCATCTCGTTTTCACCGATAACTCAATTATCGATAAATTTATCGAAATATATTGAAGTCCAAATGAAAACTGAGGCCATCTCCTTTCGTTTGATACCCATATTGTAGGGCAATTTTAAGGATTTTTCACCAATAACTCAGTTATAGATAAATTTGTCGAAATATATTAAAGTCCAGATGAAACCTGTGGCCATCCCCTTTCTTTTGATACCCATATTGTGGGGAAATTTTAAAGTTTTTGGGCAATCACATTTTCACCGATAACGCAGTTATCGATAAATTTATCGAAATATATCGAAGTCCAATTGAAACCTGGGGCCATCCCCTTTCGTTTAGTGTCCATATTGTAGGGCAATTTTAAGGTTTTTGGGCAATCACATTTTCACCGATAACTCAGTTATCGATCAATTTATCGAAGTCCAAATGAAACCTGGGGCCATGCCCTTTCGTTTGCTACCCATATTTTAGGACAATTTTAAGGTTTTTATTCAATAACATTTTAACCGATAACTCAGTTATCGATAAATTTATCGAAATATATTGAAGTCCAAATGAAACCTGGCGTCATCCCCTTTCGTTTGATACCCATATTGTAAGGTAATTTTATGGTTTTTGTTCAACCACATTTTGACCGATAACTCAGTTATCGATAAATTTATCGAAATATATCGAAGCCCCAATGAAACCTGGGGTCTTCCCCTTTCGTTTGATACCCATATTGTAGGGACATTTTAAGATTTTCGGGCAACCACATTTTGACCGATAACTCAGTTATCGATAAATTTATCTAAATATATCGAAATCCAAATGAAACCTGGGGTCTTCCCCTTTCGTTTGAGAGCCATATTGTAAGGTAATTTTAAGGTTTTTGTTCATACACATTTTCACTGATAACTCAGTTATCGATAAATTTATCGAAATATATCGAAGTCCAAATGAAACCTGGGGTCATCCCCTTTCGTTTGGTACCCATATCGTAGGGAATATTTAAGATTTCTGGGCAATCTCATTTCGACTGATAACTCAGTTATCGATCAATTTATCGAGATATATCGAAGCCCAAATGAGACCTGGCACCTTCCAGTTTCGTTTGATACCCATATTGTTCGAAGTTTCTACACCTGTATGCGAAATATCATAAGTTTAGGTCAAGTCTACTCAGATTTATATGGAAAAACAAAAAAATCGAAAAGTATCGGTCTCTAGCATGGCCGGACCCCCCAAGATTAAACAAAAAAATAGCCTATACCTCCTTCTAGACTATTAGCTGTCTGCCTACCAAATTTCAACAAAATCCGTCTTGCCATTCTCACGCTATTGGGGAACAGAAGTAAACGTCTGGACATCCAAACATCCAAACATCGCTACATTCACCTTTATAATATTAGTAAGATAAGATAAGATTATTGAATACTGTAGCATTTATCAAGGGTATTTAAAATTTTCAAAATTCCCATCAATGGGGAAAGGTAGATTGATTAAAAAATTTGAGGTTTTTGGGCGATCACGTTTTGACCGATAACTCAGTTATCGATAAATATATCGAAATACATATATCGAAGTCCAAATGAAACCTGGGGCCACACCTTTTCGTTTGATACCCATATTGTTGGCCTATTTTAAGGCTTTTAATCCATCTCGTTTTCACCGATAACTCAATTATCGATCAACTTATTGAAATATATTGAAGTCCAAATGAAAACTGAGGCCATCTCCTTTCGTTTGATACCCATATTGTCGGGCAATTTTAAGGATTTTTCACCAATAACTCAGTTATCGATAAATTTGTCGAAATATATTAAAGTCCAGATGAAACCTGTGGCCATCCCCTTTCTTTTGATACCCATATTGTGGGGAAATTTTAAAGTTTTTGGGCAATCACATTTTCACCGATAACGCAGTTATCGATAAATTTATCGAAATATATCGAAGTCCAATTGAAACCTGGGGCCATCCCCTTTCGTTTAGTGTCCATATTGTAGGGCAATTTTAAGGTTTTTGGGCAATCACATTTTCACCGATAACTCAGTTATCGATCAATTTATCGAAGTCCAAATGAAACCTGGGGCCATGCCCTTTCGTTTGATACCCATATTGTAGGACAATTTTAAGGTTTTTATTCAATAACATTTTAACCGATAACTCAGTTATCGATAAATTTATCGAAATATATTGAAGTCCAAATGAAACCTGGCGTCATCCCCTTTCGTTTGATACCCATATTGTAAGGTAATTTTATGGTTTTTTTTCAACCACATTTTGACCGATAACTCAGTTATCGATAAATTTATCGAAATATATCGTAGGGACATTTTAAGATTTTCGGGCAACCACATTTTGACCGATAACTCAGTTATCGATAAATTTATCTAAATATATCGATATCCAAATGAAACCTGGGGTCTTCCCCTTTCGTTTGAGAGCCATATTGTAAGGTAATTTTAAGGTTTTCGTTCATTCACATTTTCACCGATAACTCAGTTATCGATAAATTTATCGAAATATATCGAAGTCCAAATGAAATCTGGGGTCATCCCCTTTCGTTTGATACCCATATCGTAGGGAATATTTAAGATTTCTAGGCCATCTCATTTCGACTGATAACTCAGTTATCGATAAATTTATCGAGATATATCGAAGCCCAAATGAGACCTGGCACCTTCCAGTTTCCTTTGATACCCATATTGTTCGAAGTTTCTACACCTGTATGCGAAATATCATAAGTTTAGGTCAAGTGTACTCATATTTATATGGAAAAACAAAAAAATCGAAAAGTATCGGTCTCTAGCATGGCCGGACCCCCCAAGATTAAACAAAAAAATAGCCTATACCTCCTTCTAGACTATTAGCTGTCTGCCTACCAAATTTCAACAAAATCCGTCTTGCCATTCTCACGCTATTGGGGAACAGAAGTAAACGTCTGGACATCCAAACATCGCTACATTCACATTTATAATATTAGTAAGATAAGATAAGATTATTGAATACTGTAGCATTTATCAAGGGTATTTAAAATTTTCAAAATTCCCATCAATGGGGAAAGGTAGATTGATTAAAAAATTTGAGGTTTTTGGGCGATCACGTTTTGACCGATAACTCAGTTATCGATAAATATATCGAAATACATATATCGAAGTCCAAATGAAACCTGGGGCCACACCTTTTCGTTTGATACCCATATTGTTGGCCTATTTTAAGGCTTTTAATCCATCTCGTTTTCACCGATAACTCAATTATCGATCAACTTATTGAAATATATTGAAGTCCAAATGAAAACTGAGGCCATCTCCTTTCGTTTGATACCCATATTGTCGGGCAATTTTAAGGATTTTTCACCAATAACTCAGTTATCGATAAATTTGTAGAAATATATTAAAGTCCAGATGAAACCTGTGGCCACAACACTTGTTCATGTTAAAACAAACCGAATATAGTGTAAGGGATACACACTAATGTAATTCTAATACAGAAATATTTCATGTTATTCTAACCATACGCTTCATGTTAAAATGTTGGGGAACAGATGGCAGTCGAAAACAACACTTGTTCATGTTAAAACAAACCGAATATAGTGTACGGGATACACACACTAATGTAATTCTTATGCAGAAGTACTTCATGTTATTTTAACCATACGCTTCATGTTAAAATGTTCGTGTTGATTTTCCGAAATTGTTTTTGTTTTACGTACAAGAGGTGTTCATGTTGATTTAACATGAATCATGTTAACTAAAAATGTAAGAAATTTTTCTGTGTGTATTTCGAATAAAGTTCTGAAATATGTTTCTTTAAATTTAGTTGATATCCTAACTTACCTATTCAATATAAGTATTTTGTCAGGATCTTTTCCCGCTGTCTTAAAATGTGCTATTGTCATACCATTGTTTGAAAAGGGTGACAAAAAAGATATTAATAATTACAGGCCAATTTCCTTGCCTTTTTCTATTTCTCACGTTTTTGAGAAACTTGTTAAAAGTAGAATCTTATCTTTTCTTGAAACCAAGAAATTTTTCTGTTCAATACAATTCGGTTTTAGATGTGGGCGATCAACAGAAGATGCTCCAAATTTTATTTTACAAGATATATTGCGCGGGCCTTCGTGGGTTTATATATAATAGGCTTAAATGCTACCTGTCAGGAAGAGCGCAAAAAGTAAAGGTTGGGAGTAGTTTGAGTAATCCTGTTACTATTAACTTAGGAGTGCCTCAAGGATCTGTTTTAGGTCCGATACTGTTTTTGGTTTATTTGAATTCCATATTCTCTTTACCTTTCTATGGGAAAATTACAGCCTTCGCAAACGACCTTGCTATTGCCTATGGTTCCTCGAGTTAATAAGGACGTACATTTTCTCCGGGGGTAGTTTGCTGCTCATAATCTTATTGTCAGCAAAAAAACCAAGATATTGTATCTCAGCCTAATTCCAAAAATTTCACCCGATATTGACATTGTTTCGTACAGGGGCATTTGCCATTGCGCGTCTCAATGGTCGCGCAGGGCAATGCGTCTGCCCGAATAAATTTACCGCTCGAAAATACTTTATTGAGTGCAGCTTGTCATGGCTTGCCTCGATTGAGTGAATTCAAATAGAGAAAAGAGTAATGATAGAGTTGAGCGAGTGAACCAGTTGTTGACAAGACGCGGTACCGAAAAGAGGGAGAAGTGTGCGAGTGCGAGTGTGTTAATAGAATAATTTGATAAACAAAAAGATGTAAATAAAATCTGTAAAGATAACTATGTAAGTTAGCGTAACATAGGTTACTGCCACCCACGTCGTCTGAAATAAGATTGCACATCATAAACTAGCCGACCCAAATACTTATAAATTACTCATAATAATTACTTTCAAGCCCATGTCGCAATAAATTGCTCAAAGTAATTACTTACAATAAAGTAAACCCGTGCCGAACATTTCCGCCCGAAATATGATCAGTCATAATTCGGCCGACCTAAATAAATTCCCATGAAATGCATTGGCGAACAACGATCATTTACCCAAATCCGATCGCACCTCATAAATTTTAAGTGCAATGCATTTATGCAAAGGCAAGACATTTTAAAACAATTAATTTCATAAGTCGCCTGAAATATGATTACTCGTCACATTTCAGCCGCACCAAGTAAACTCAATTCAAAGCGGCATTTAACTATTCCGCTATATCACAATCACACATACTATGCTTGCCCAATAGCAACATGCCGAGTCGGCATTCATTAAATATGGGTCATATGGGAAAATGCATTGTCACACAGTAACATACTACAATCACCCATACTATGGTTATCCAACGGAAACATGCGAAGCCAGCACTATTGGAAATGGGTCAAATAGAGAAATGCGTTGTAAACGAATTTCTCTCCCAAAATGAGCTCTTTCCCAATACATAGGAAATAAATGGATTCTTTTTACATAAGAAAATTGGGGTTGCAGAGTAGGCATATTTTAGTATAAATAAGATAAAAATTGTAATTTAGACTAAGTATGGTTTGGATTTCAATAAAGACGGCCACGCTGCCCGATTAAATAAAGAATAACTGGCGCCCGAGCGAAGTTCTCGGCACGCGAAATATATCCTGAAAATAACAAGTAAGGATTCGTGAAATAAAGCCGCGAATAAAAAGTAAAGTTCTCGGCACGCGAAATATATCCTGAAAATAAAAAGTAAGGAATCGTGAAAAAAAAACCGCGAATAAAAAGTAAAGTTCTTGGCACGCGAAATATATCCTGAAAATAAAAAGTAAGGATTCGTGAAAAAAGCCGCGAATAAAAAGTGAAGTTCTTGGCACGCGAAATATATCCTGAAAATAAAAAGTAAGGATTCGTGAAAAAAAAGCCGCGAATAAACAGTAAAGTTCTTGGCACGCGAAATATATCCTGAAAATAAAAAGTAAGAATTCGTGAAAAAAAAGCCGCTAATAAAAAGTGAAGTACTCAAAAAGCAAATTGATAAATTGGCTCCTTAGTAGCGCAAGCAAACAGGGGGTACTACGTACCAGCCATTATCAAAAAGACTTGAAAGAAAAACAAATTTTGCAATTCGTCAACCAGGCGGCCAAACCAATTTCCTCCTACGGTTCCTTTGGAGAATAGCAATTCTCAAGCGCAGAACGAAGACAACACAGGCATAATAGTGGTGGAATATAATCCCAACAAGGAAGGAAGACAAAATAAAGATATCAAAGGAAAATAATATCAACTAGTATATCCCGTGGTCGAAATTCGACCAATTTAAAATAGTTGAACTTATTCAAACATCTGATCAACTTTTTGTCATTAGCTGCCTTTAGGCCCGTGGCCGAACCTCGACCATCTTAAATGTATACATTAAAAACTCATCTATAGGCAAAATGAGGCCATCAAAGAATTTAAAAAATAGTGGCTGTTATTATATAATAAAAATATTAAATTACAGCAGCCCTTTCCAAAATTATCTATAGCAAATGCCATGCAAAAATATTTGGATTTCGAGATTTTATGTTGCACTTGAATAATCGGATGATGAGATTGTGCTTGACAAATAGCCACTAATTTATGCGATCGTTTTGAGCAGGTGAAGAACAAAAAAAATTAGGTTGAAAATTAAGTAAATCGTAATAGTTAAGATTAAAGGTTTTTTAATATAAAAAAACATAATTTAAGAAAAAAAAGGAATATTCCGCAACCGGGTCTTGCACCGGTGTACACCGTATTACATACGCTCACCGCCGCGCCATTGCCTTATGCACAAAGCAGTTATCAAATTCTGCAATTAGGCTTTATGAGAATCAGAATTTTAAAAATTAACAATATACCAACAACAAAGTTAGCCTATTAATATAAACTAGGATCGCCCGTGGTCGAAATTCGACCATCTGAAATTTTCTTCAACTCTCTCTTAATATATGTACATATTCCCCGTTCACAACAAAACCAAGTAAGTGACTCCCTCGTGACAAATGCAAATTTGGATTAAGTGATACCATACAAACAATCTTCACATTAGGGTGGTGCAGCAAAGCAGTACAACAGAAAAGCTGACGACAATACATTAGGATATATCTACAACAGATTTTTTTTATTTTTTTTTATTTTTATTTTTTTATTTATTTGTTTATGTCTAAGGTACAGCAGACACTTACTATTACAAATTATGTTAAACTTACATTAATTGTTACATAAAAAATAAGTTTTTGATTTAAATTGCACAAAAACCCGGTATGGGCTTATAATATTTCGATATATAATGGTACTTTTTTTATCGTAACCTTGTGGAATTTTACTTTAAAAAACCATATCGTTAAAAATATAAACTTTTTAATGGACAAAAAACTAAATAAAGAAGTGCTCTGCGAAAAACCTTAGATTATGTAAATTATGTGATTATGTGAATGATGATGGTGTGAAGATGGCGAGGATGCAATAATATTTATTTGATTTGCTACACTTTGTTTTTTTTTTTTTTTGCACAAAAATGAAGGCGAGTGGCAGCTGCCTGGATCGCTGTATACTTATGTACGTTCATGTGAGAGTAAGGAGCGCGAAAAAGGGTGGGAGCGGTTTTCCAAGCGCAGAGTTTTTGCGGGGAGTGTTTGTCGGAGTTTCGATGATTGTGCAATTTGCAAGGTATCGTTTTTTATTCTTGCTTCACGCATACATATATATATATATGATGTTTGGGAATTTAAACATTTGATTTGAGTAATACCATGCAACGAATCCGCACATTAGGGTGGTGCAGCATATTTAAATGTTTTTTTCTTTTAAACAAATTTTTTTAAAGCTATTTTTTGAAAATTACAATTCTGGTCTTGCGAAAAAATTTTTAAGTCTATATAACTAACTTCACTTTTTTGTATGAAAAATACATTTTCTGCTTAGAAGATATACTTTTCCAATATTTTATTTCTCTAAAAATTTCATAAGTAAAAAAACTATTTAAAAATCGAAAAAATGTGGTTTCATACAAAAAAAGTGGAGTTACTTATGTAAAAAGGTGCATTAGTAAAAGTTCGTATGGTATTTCCCTGCAAAAAATACGATTAGTCCGGGATCAATCCAAAGGAAAAGTAGACTACTACTTTTTTAGTCACTTTTAGATGGAATAAATTGGTCACATTTGTTCGAGCATGTCCTATGAAGAGACTAATTGTACCCTTTTTATACCAGAATGGGTATAAATGTTTACTACTTGCTGGACACCTATATTCGATTCTCGGTGGAAGCAAAAATTGAAAACTGTTTCTTTTTTTTAATTTTTCGTTTTTATTTTATTTTTTAAGCAAGGAAAATTGAAAAAAAGTCAGAGTTCTGTCAATTATACTTATACTTGCCAGCGTCTAATTACAGTTTTGCTTTAAAAGAGATGATTGGGGACATTTTTCTGGGCAATCTTCAACTGCTTAGAAAATATACTTTTCCAATATTTAACCCCCTAAAAATTTCATAAGTGAATTAAACTTTAAAAAAATCGAGAAAAGCTTAGAACATCAAATAATCAAAGTAAAAATGGGTATTTGTTTCCTTTAGGTGTCAACTGCTAATAAATTAGCTAAAATTATGGGAGATAGCTCAAAAGACGGGGTTTGGCCTCAGGATCACGAATCCGGAAGCGCTTTTTAATATTTTGCTTCTCTGAAGAGATAATTGCAATCAAAGTGGCAAGTTTTCATTTGGTTGTTGTAATTTTATTAGGCTGTACCTAAAAACGTGCGAAAAAATGCGTGCCGTGGGTCATTTTTTTGACCATAACTTTCCATAGAAACAAAAAATTAAAAAAGCGCTTCCGGAATCGTGATCCTGAGGCCAAAACCTGTCTTTTGAGCTATCTCCCATAATTTTAGCCAATTTATTAGCGGTTGACCCCTAAAGGAAACAAATACCAAAAAATATGTTTTTCACACTTTTACAGTATTCTGTGCAAGGGTATAAACATGTTCAACGAAATCAGCATTAGTGTCATGTAAAATTGTTCTTTAGTTAAAGTCCGTACGATATTTAAATCTCGATCTTAACATTGTGGAATTTTCTTACAAAATCATATCGTTAAAAAAATAAACTTTAACCAATAGGCAAAAAGTTAAATATATAAAGCCAGAAGTGAAGCTGGACTTCTTAGCTTACAAATGGTGTTTAGATGCCGAAGATGATATAATTTGGTACATTTTGTTGTTTTTTTTGGCACAAAAATAAAAGCAAGTGGCAGCTGCTGGATCATTGCATAGATATGTACGTGTGTGTGTAAGGGAATGAGCGGTAGGTGTGTCTTTGGGAGTTTTATAAGAGTGCTGAATAGTGATGTATAGTTCGGGTATAACAGAATGTGGAGATAACAAAATAGCTGGAGAGTTTGGAGACCTATTTTTTCTTTAATAACAAATAAACTAAAAATAATTTTCAAAATTTTTTTTGGTGAGACACCAGATTAGTCCATTCTAAGTTTCCACTATAAATTTTATAGAGATCTATCCATAAATACTATACGAAATTGGGTTGCGTCTGTTTGTATGGGGAGAGTGTTAGCCTATTAATATATAGATTATGGGAGATAGCTCAAAAGACGGGGTTTGGCCTCAGGATCACGAATCTGGAAACGCTTTTTAATATTTTGCTTCTCTGAAGAGATATTTGCAATCAAAGTGGCAAGTTTCATGTGGTTGTTGTAATTTTATTAGGCTGTACCTAAAAACGTGCGAAAAAATGCGTGTCGTGGGTCATTTTTCGATTTTTTGACCATAACTTTCCATAGAAACAAAAAATTAAAAAAGCGCTTCCGGACTCGTGATCCTGAGGCCAAAACCTGTCTTTTGAGCTATCTCCCATAATTTTAGCCAATTTATTACCCTAAAGGAAACAAATACCCAAAAATATGTTTTTCGTAAAAAAAAGTAGAGTTATGGTGATTTCGTTTCATCAAAAAATGCGTATTTTTTATACTCTTCAATTTTCCGTATTCGTTTGCAAAATGAAGGTATAACGTCAAACAGAATATGCTTTCATTTCCTAAAAACTCACACTTTTTACCCTCTGAAGCTTTGACAGGGTAGTTGGTTGCATTGAAAATCAGCTGACGAAAATTTTATTTGACAGATAAATTTGGTGAAAAAAATTGGATTTTGCAATAACAATTGAATATGGTTGATAAGCGAAAACTAATTATTCATGCACATAGCATAGCAAACGGGCAATGTTTTTTGTTCGTTTTATCGATATAGCAGTTTCATGTAGAACGGGTACACTTTTATCACACTTTTACAGTATTCTGTGCAAGGGTATAAACATGTTCAACGAAATCAGCATTAGTGTCATGTAAAATTGTTCTTTAGTTAAAGTCCGTACGATATTTAAATTTCGATCTTAACATTGTGGAATTTTCTTACAAAATCATATCGTTAAAAAAATAAACTTTAACCAATAGGCAAAAGTTAAATATATAAAGCCAGAAGTGAAGCTGAACTTCTTAGCTTACAAATGGTGTTTAGATGCCGAAGATGATATAATTTGGTACATTTTGTTGTTTTTTTTTTTGGCACAAAAATAAAAGCAAGTGACAGCTGCTGGATCATTGCATAGATATGTACGTGTGTGTGTAAGGGAATGAGCGGTAGGTGTGTCTTTGGGAGTTTTATAAGAGTGCTGAATAGTGATGTATAGTTCGGGTATAACAGAATGTGGAGACAACAAAATAGCTGGAGAGTTTGGAGACCTATTTTTTCTTTAATAACAAATAAACTAAAAATAATTTTCAAAATTTTTTTTGGTGAGACACCAGATTAGTCCAATCCAAGTTTCCACTATAAATTTTATAGAGATCTATCCATAAATACTATACGAAATTGGGTTGCGTCTGTTTGTTTGGGGAGAGTGTTAGCCTATTAATATATAGATTATGGGAGATAGCTCAAAAGACGGGTTTGGCCTCAGGATCACGAATCTGGAAACGCTTTTTAATATTTTGCTTCTCTGAAGAGATATTTGCAATCAAAGGGGCAAGTTTTCATGTGGTTGTTGTAATTTTATTAGGCTGTACCTAAAAACGTGCGAAAAAATGCGTGCCGTGGGTCATTTTTCGATTTTTTGACCATAACTTTCCATAGAAACAAAAAATTAAAAAAGCGCTTCCGGACTCGTGATCCTGAGGCCAAAACCTGTCTTTTGAGCTATCTCCCATAATTTTAGCCAATTTATTAGCGGTTGACCCCTAAAGGAAACAAATACCCAAAAATATGTTTTTCGTAAAAAAAAGTAGAGTTATGGTGATTTCGTTTCATCAAAAAATGCGTATTTTTTATACTCTTTAATTTTCTGTATTCGTTTGCAAAATGAAGGTATAACGTCAAACAGAATATGTTTTCATTTCCTAAAAAACTCACACTTTTTACCCTCTGAAGCTTTGACAGGGTAGTTGGTTGCACTGAAAATCAGCTGACGAAAATTTTATTTGACAGATAAATTTGGTGAAAAAAATTGGATTTTGCAATAACAATTGAATATGGTTGATAAGCGAAAACTAATTATTCATGCACATAGCATAGCAAACGGACAATGTTTTTTGTTCGTTTTATCGATATAGCAGTTTCATGTAGAACGGGTACACTTTTATCACACTTTTACAGTATTCTGTGCAAGGGTATAAACATGTTCAACGAAATCAGCATTGTGTTTGTAAAATTGTTCTTTAGTTAAAGTCCGTACGATATTTAAATTTCGATCTTAACATTGTGGAATTTTCTTACAAAATCATATCGTTAAAAAAATAAACTTTAACCAATAGGCAAAAAGTTAAATATATAAAGCCAGAAGTGAAGCTGGACTTCTTAGCTTACAAATGGTGTTTAGATGCCGAAGATGATATAATTTGGTACATTTTGTTGTTTTTTTTTGGCACAAAAATAAAAGCTAGTGGCGGCTGCTGGATCATTGCATAGATATGTACGTGTGTGTGTAAGGGAATGAGCGGTAGGTGTGTCTTTGGGAGTTTTATAAGAGTGCTGAATAGTGATGTATAGTTCGGGTATAACAGAATGTGGAGATAACAAAATAGCTGGAGAGTTTGGAGACCTATTTTTTCTTTAATAACAAATAAACTAAAAATAATTTTCAAAATTTTTTTTGGTGAGACACCAGATTAGTCCATTCTAAGTTTCCACTATAAATTTTATAGAGATCTATCCATAAATACTATACGAAATTGGGTTGCGTTTGTTTGTATGGGGAGAGTGTTAGCCTATTAATATATAGATACTGCAATTTTTCCTAAGGTGATGAAAACATGCAACAACTGAAATTATTATGTTTCAGCTTGTAGTAATGCTATAGATTTTTTTTTAACAACATTTGAAAGCTAATAACTCCTGCTTTACATTCCTGTGCATGAATTTTAATATTTTTCTTTTAAACAAATTTTTTTAAAGCTATTTTTTGAAAATTACAATTCTGATGTTGGGATAAAAATTTTTAATTCTATATAACTAACTTCACTTTTTTGTATGAAAAATACATTTTCTGCTTAGAAGATATACTTTTCCAATATTTTTTTTCTCTAAAAATTTCATAAGTAAAAAACTATTTAAAAATCGAAAAAGCTTAGCACATTAAATTATCAAAGTAAAAAATGTTTTTTCATACAAAAAAGTGGAATTAGTTATGTAAAAAGGTGCATTAGTAAAAGTTCGTATGGTATTTCCCTGCAAAAATTACGATTAGTCCGGAGTTATGGTGATTTCGTTTCATCAAAAAATGCATATTTTTTATACTCTTTAATTTTCCGTATTCGTTTGCAAAATGAAGGTATAACGTCAAACAGAATATGCTTTCATTTCCTAAAAACTCACACTTTTTACCCCTGAAGCTTTGACAGGGTAGTTGGTTGCACTGAAAATCAGCTGACGAAAATTTTATTTGACAGATAAATTTGGTGAAAAAAATTGGATTTTGCAATAACAATTGAATATGGTTAATAAGCGAAAACTAATTATTCATGCACATAGCATAGCAAACGGGCAATGTTTTTTGTTCGTTTTATCGATATAGCAGTTTCATGTAGAACGGGTACACTTTTATCACACTTTTACAGTATTCTGTGCAAGGGTATAAACATGTTCAACGAAATCAGCATTAGTGTCATGTAAAATTGTTCTTTAGTTAAAGTCCGTACGATATTTAAATCTCGATCTTAACATTGTGGAATTTTCTTACAAAATCATATCGTTAAAAAAATAAACTTTAACCAATAGGCAAAAAGTTAAATATATAAAGCCAGAAGTGAAGCTGGACTTCTTAGCTTACAAATGGTGTTTAGATGCCGAAGATGATATAATTTGGTACATTTTGTTGTTTTTTTTTGGCACAAAAATAAAAGCAAGTGGCAGCTGCTGGATCATTGCATAGATATGTACGTGTGTGTGTAAGGGAATGAGCGGTAGGTGTGTCTTTGGGAGTTTTATAAGAGTGCTGAATAGTGATGTATAGTTCGGGTATAACAGAATGTGGAGATAACAAAATAGCTGGAGAGTTTGGAGACCTATATAAATAAACTAAAAATATTTTTCAAAATTTTTTTTGGTGAGACACCAGATTAGTCCATTCTAAGTTTCCACTATAAATTTTATAGAGATCTATCCATAAATACTATACGAAACTGGGTTGCGTCTGTTTGTATGGGGAGAGTGTTAGCCTATTAATATATAGATTATGGGAGATAGCTCAAAAGACGGGGTTTGGCCTCAGGATCACGAATCTGGAAACGCTTTTTAATATTTTGCTTCTCTGAAGAGATATTTGCAATCAAAGTGGCAAGTTTTCATGTGGTTGTTGTAATTTTATTAGGCTGTACCTAAAAACGTGCGAAAAAATGCGTGCCGTCGGTCATTTTTCGATTTTTTGACCATAACTTTCCATAGAAACAAAAAATTAAAAAAGCGCTTCCGGACTCGTGATCCTGAGGCCAAAACCTGTCTTTTGAGCTATCTCCCATAATTTTAGCCAATTTATTAGCGGTTGACCCCTAAAGGAAACAAATACCCAAAAATATGTTTTTCGTAAAAAAAAGTAGAGTTATGGTGATTTCGTTTCATCAAAAAATGCGTATTTTTTATACTCTTCAATTTTCCGTATTCGTTTGCAAAATGAAGGTATAACGTCAAACAGAATATGCTTTCATTTCCTAAAAAACTCACACTTTTTACCCTCTGAAGCTTTGACAGGGTAGTTGGTTGCACTGAAAATCAGCTGACGAAAATTTTATTTGACAGATAAATTTGGTGAAAAAAATTGGATTTTGCAATAACAATTTAATATGGTTGATAAGCATAGCAAACGGGCAATGTTTTTTGTTCGTTTTATCGATATAGCAGTTTCATGTAGAACGGGTACACTTTTATCACACTTTTACAGTATTCTGTGCAAGGGTATAAACATGTTCAACGAAATCAGCATTAGTGTCATGTAAAATTGTTCTTTAGTTAAAGTCCGTACGATATTTAAATTTCGATCTTAACATTGTGGAATTTTCTTACAAAATCATATCGTTAAAAAAATAAACTTTAACCAATAGGCAAAAAGTTAAATATATAAAGCCAGAAGTGAAGCTGAACTTCTTAGCTTACAAATGGTGTTTAGATGCCGAAGATGATATAATTTGGTACATTTTGTTGTTTTTTTTTTGGCACAAAAATAAAAGCAAGTGACAGCTGCTGGATCATTGCATAGATATGTACGTGTGTGTGTAAGGGAATGAGCGGTAGGTGTGTCTTTGGGAGTTTTATAAGAGTGCTGAATAGTGATGTATAGTTCGGGTATAACAGAATGTGGAGATAACAAAATAGCTGGAGAGTTTGGAGACCTATTTTTTCTTTAATAACAAATAAACGAAAAATAATTTTCAAATTTTTTTTGGTGAGACACCAGATTAGTCCAATCCAAGTTTCCACTATAAATTTTATAGAGATCTATCCATAAATACTATACGAAATTGGGTTGCGTCTGTTTGTATGGGGAGAGTGTTAGCCTATTAATATATAGATAATGGACCCAAGTACTCAATGACCGAGGGAGTGAAAATAATTTCTTCAATAATAAGAGGAGCTTATTGAGTGAAAGAATGAAATTCATTTTGTAGAAATATGAGTTCTATTTATAGAAATTTATTATACATGACTTCTTTTCATCATTTTAGTGTTGGTAAATTACAAATGCTGGTTAGGGCAAATCTAGGCTTTTGCAAAAACAGTTAAAGGTTTTTCTAGCTTTTTTCTTTATCCATAACTTAGCAATATTTAGAAGTCATTTTAAATTGATTTTTGATTTGATTTAAAAAAAAACAAGTAAGGAAAGCTGTCTTCGGCTGTGCCGAAGGCTAAATACCTTTCATGAATAAGCGTCACGATTTTCACTGTTTGATCCCCAGTACAGCCTGTGTGAATTTAGCTTTAGCTCATACCGAAATTATCGGAGCTATGGATTATATGGGGACGATGTGTTATATTGGTCCAATCTCATTGATTTTTAACATCGACATTCCACATTCTAAAATAGCAACATTTACGAAGTTTCACGTTCCTACCGATATAATTACAGGAGTTATCTACCAAAATCCGTTTATCGGAACAATCGATTGTATAGGGGCTATGTGAAATATTTATCCCATTTCAATGATTTTCAACATCGATATTTTACATATAAAAATAGCGATACGTCCAAAATTTCACGGCGGCCGTCGTGGTGTAGGGGTTAAGTGTTCGGCCTTCTACTCCAAGTCGTGGCGGTTCGATGCCCGACAAAAGTAACATCAAAAATTATTTAGAAAAAGAATTTTTCTAAACGGGATCGCCCCTCGGCAGTAGTTTGGCAAACTCTCCGGGTGTATTTCTGCCAGGAGAAGCTTCTAAGCAAAAAATTCATTTGCTTTGCAAGTGCCGTTCGGAGTCGGCAAAAAACCGTAGGTCCCGCCAACTTGTAGGAAAACTCAAAAGCAACACACCACAAGTTGGAAAGAGAAGCTCGGCTAAAAATCTCGTTAGAGGTTATGATAACCTGTTGGTATTTCGCCGCCATTAGTTTTTTTTTTTTTATGTGTTTAATTACAGGACTTATAGCCCAAAATCCGCTTATCGGAATAATCGACTGTATGGGAGATATGTGAAATATTTATGCCATCTCAATGATTTTCAACATCGATTATTCGCATATAAAAATAGCGATACTTCCAAAATTTCACGTTCCTACCTATATAATTACAGGAGTTATCTACCAAAATCCGTTTATCGGAACAATCGATTGTATGGGGGCTATGTGAAATATTTATCCAATCTCGATGATTTTCAACATCGATATTTTACATATAAAAATAGCAATACGTCCAAAATTTCACGTTCCTACGTGTTTAATTACAGGAGTTATAGCCCAAAATCCGTTTATCGGAATAATCGATTGTATGGGAGCTATGTGAAATATTTATCCCATCTCTATGAGTTTCAACATCGATATTTCACGTATAAAAATAGCAATACTTACAAAATTTCACGTTCCTACGTGTTTAATTGCAGGAGTTATAGCCCAAAACCCGTTTATCGGAATAATCGATTGTATGGGAGCTATGTGAAATATTTATCCCATCTCTATTATTTTCAGCATCGATATTTCTCATATAAAAATAGCAACACTTATAAAATTTCACGTTCCTTCGTGTTTAATTACAGGAGTTATAGCCCAAAATCCGTTTATCGGAATAATCGGTTGTATGGGAGCTATATGTTATATTGGTCCGATCTTGCTGGTTCCGACAAATGATTCCTATATTGGAAAATGGTGGCCGCATACCAAATTTCAGCCAAATATCCCAAAAACTGAGGGACTAGTTTGCGTTCAAACAGACAGACAGACGGACATGGCTAAATCAACTCATCTCGTCATCCTGATCGTTTCGGTATACTTATTGATGGGTCTATCTCTTCTTCTTCTCATATTTACAAACATCGGACCAAAGTTATAATACCATTTCATGTTCATGAAAGGTATAAAAATGTATTCAAAGTGGTAAAATCGGCCAAAATCTTTTGCAAAAACGTAAAAATTATATATTAGGTAGGTAGAAGTGGCTGCCGCAAAGGCACACCTAGGCCAGTAATAAAAGGCCCGTTGTGATACCACCAAACACTAGGAAAGTCAGTCCCGGGGCCCGGCCATATGGAAAATCCCAGTGCTGTCGGGACTCTCCATATAGCCGAAACCCGGGACTGACACTCCTAACCGACACCGCTTCCCCTCCTTGCACCATTTTGATTACTTGATGAAGGCCATCAAGTCCTTTATGTCTAGCTCCGCGACCTGGCTTAAGCTAACCAGGAAGGGAACTCCCAGAGAGCGCCTTCTCGCTCTGCTTAAGGCCGGGCAGTTGCAGATGAGGTGCTCCACCGTTTCCTCTTCCTCATTATCTTTGCAACTCCTGCAGCATCGTCGGTAGGGAACGCCTAGCCTTGCTGCGTGCCTACCAATAAGACAGTGCCCGGTTAAAACACCTATTAATATGGAGATTTCCTTCCTTTTTAGGGCGTACATGTGTCTAGATCTTTTAAGATCGCATTTTGGCCAGGTTTGCTTGGATATCCGGCACCCTGGGGCTTGTAGCCATCTTTCGTTGGCTTCGCGGAGTGTATGCTCCTTCAGCATTAGCTTGCACGTGGCAAACAGCATACCTATGCGCTCTTTATCTTGAAGAATCTGCTTGGTCGTGCCCTGCCTGGCAAGTTCGTCTGCCCTACAGTTTCCCTCAATGTCTCTGTGTCCCGGGACCCATGTGAGGTTCACGCGGTTCTGTTGGGCCATCTCTTGAAGAGATCGACGACAGCTGAGCGTCAGTTCAGAGTTGAACGAGTAAGAGCCAAGGGATTTGATGGCCGCTTGGCTGTCGCTGAAAATAAGATATCCTGTCCGATGGTGCGTTCACCTATCCAAGTCACGGCGTCCATGATTGCTGAAACTTCAGCCTGGAAAACGCTGCAGTGATCAGGTAGTCTAAAGGAGAGTTCTAGGTCCAAATCCCTTGAGTAAACCCCTCCTCCGACTCTGCCGTCTAACTTCGAGCCGTCGGTGTATATAAAAGTGCCGCCATTAGTAGCGGGACACCGATCTATGTTCTCCCAGTCTTCCCTGCTGGGAATGTTTATTCTAAAACAACAATCTCCGACTGTTGTGGTCGCACACCGATCTGTGCTCAGAGGGAGAAAGCTGTAAGATCTTAGAATACAGGAGTGACCAATAGTGCTTGCGCCCCAGACGGACGTTTCCCTTAGACGCACAGCCGATGCTGCTGCTGCCCGGTACCCTTCCAGATCGAGTGGCAAAAAGCCAAGAATGGCCTGGAGAGCTTCATTGGGCGTTGTTCTTAACGCCCCGTTTATACAGATCATGCTCGATCTGTGGACTTTCCCTAACAGATTTTGGTTTGTTGCCTTTCTTAGCGCAGGCCACCATACCACGACTCCATACAGCATAATTGGCTGGATTATCGAAGTGTAGATCCATCTGCAAATTTTGGGGCTGAGCCCCCATTTTTTGCCAATGGCTCTTTTACACGTGTAAAGTGCAATTCACGCTTTCCTCTGGCGCTGGATGACATTCTCCTTCCAGTTAAGCTTTCTATTTAGAACTGTGGTAGGAATTTGGCTTTGTCAGCTAAGTTCAGGCGCACGCCATCTAGTTCTGGTAGGTTCAACGGTGGTATCTTGTACCGCCTGGTATAAAGAACAAGCTCCACCTTTCCCGGGTTGATGCTAAGTCCGCAGCGAGAGGACCATGAAGAAACTTCTCGCAGTGCTACTTGCATCAAGTCACACAGGGTTTGTGGGAATTTGCCCCTATATGCAATAGCTAAATCGTCTGAATATGCCACTATCTTCCCGCCCCCCCACCTTGTGTCTCGTAGCAGCGAGTTTACGGTGAGGTTCCATAGGAGCGGGGAGAGAACACCACCCTGAGGCGGTCCTCTTGTGACATAGCGTGAAAGATCAACTGTTCCCAGTGAAGAAACTATTTTCCTTCCCTTTAGTAGTTGATCAATTAGTCCAATAAGAGACCTATTTATGCCCAGGTTTGTTAAAGCAGTGTTAATAGCCTCCGGCCTTATATTGTTGAAAGCCCCTTCGATGTCCAGAAAGGCCACGGGACAGTGCTCCTTTTCATGCAATGATTTTTCAACAATAGAGACTAGGCTGCGGAGCGCAGTTTCCGTTGATTTACCTTTGGTGTATGCATGTTGATAGCTAGAAATAAGGTTGCTATCAATAGTAGAGGAGAGATAATCGCTAATTATCCTCTCGAAGGTTTTAAGTGCAAACGACGAGAGACTTATCGGTCTGTAGTCTTTAGGCTCATAGTGTGAGGCCTTCCCAGCCTTTGGAATAAAGACTACCGTGGCGCTTCTCCAGGAGCACGGAATGTAATTAAGAGCCAGGCAGGCTGAATAGAGAACTACCAATAGAATAGAGAACTGCCATTTAGCTGATATTTCCAGCTTGTTCATGAGTTGTGCGGGGAAAATCCCGTCTGGCCCAGCTGCCTTGAACGGCTCAAAGCTTTTGATTGCCCACCTTACCCTTTCCTCCGTAATGGGTATGTTTACCGCCAGGTTTGTTGCAGATGCTACAGGTGCATCATACAAGTTCCCCGGAAAGTGTGTGTTCAGGAGCAGCTCCAGGGTTTCCCCTTCCGTGCTGGTCCAAGATCCGTCAGGCTTCCGTAAATAGCTATTGGCTGTTTGAGTTTTTGATAGCACTCGTCTAAGTCTCGCTGTATCATCGACTTTTTCGACCCCGGTGCAGAAATTTCTCCACGAAGTTCTCTTCGCTTGCCTTAGAGCCTTTTTATAGGCCCTCAGTTTAGCTTTATATTCGAGCCATTCAGGCTCCGTACCGATGCTCTTGGCCTTGTTAAATTGCTTCCTTTATTATATACCTAACGAATCCAGGTCGTAAGACCACCAGTGGGGTCTATGTTTGCCGCGTGGTTTTGGTACTGGACAAGCCTGCTCTAGGGCATTTGAGAGCGCCGTTGTAAAGGTCGTTACCAGATCATCCAGTTCTCCCACTGATGAGAGGGCTTGTGGAGCTAATACTGGTAGGTCCCTAGCTAATATTTGGTTATGTAGCTGCCAGTTAGTGTTGCGAGGATTTCGTTTCATAACTGGCTGCTCAACAATAAAGTCTAACACAATTTCTATGTACCGATGGTCAGAAAATGAATGCTCATCAAGAACACGCCATTTTCTGACCCACTCATAAGCGCCTTCGCTACAAACAGTGAGGTCTATAACCTCCCTACGAGCTTTAGTTATAAAAGTAGGCTCGTTACCCACGTTACAAACCACCAGGTTAGTTGTTAGTAGGTAGTCAAACAGAGACTCGCCCCTAGCGTTAGTATCGGAGCTTCCCCACTGGACGTGATGAGCATTAGCGTCAGCTCCAATAATAAGATGGCCCGTACAGAAATTATCCACCTTTCACCTCCTTTTGTGGAGGAGGTTCTTCGGCGTCACAGGGCATATAGCCCGACGCCATCGTTAGGCTGGTGCTGCCGACTGTTAAGCTGGCTGCTGTAACGTCACCATTTGAGTAGTTGGGTAATAGAAAGGTGTTTAGCTCAGACTTTACCAAAATACAGGTTCTGACCTTGCCCTCATCATTGGCTTGGATGAGCTTGTACCCCTTAGTCCCCAATCCACAGATCCTAGAGCTATTGACCCAGGGCTCTTTGATAAGGGCCACGTCTACGTCGCCTTTAGAAAGACGACTGCTTAAAACAGCCGAGGCTGCTTTAGATTTGTGCAGATTTATCTGAAGCACCACCAACATGAGAGAGCTCAGACTTCCCTGCCGCCAGCGTGTCGTCGAGGTCTGGCCTGTTCCGGGGGCTGTCTCTCAACGAGGAGTTGTTCAGAGCACCTGCACGATTTGGCGTGGCGGGAACCCTGCTGTCTGAAGCAGCATCAACGTTAGTGTGCTCAGGTTTAGCCACGATCGTGACGTCGAGGCCTTCTTCGTCAAGCAGGCTGTCTTCTATCGCCGATTTGTTCGCAGCACCATCGCAATTTGACGTGGCGGATAACATACTTTCCGCGTCGGACTCCTCTGCTTCCCTTTCCGATGCCTCGATCTCCGAGTCCTCCGGAGCGTCCGGAATAGCAGCGCGCTGTGCATCGCCACGGTATACGTGGATCACGATCTGAACCAAGCCGTAATGCACTCGTCCGTTGCACCGTTTAAGGGGCTCGAGCGCCTCCTTATTCAGAGTGATAACCACCTGTCTATTGGGCCGAACCACATCATCGACCAGATTGACGCCCCAATCCTGCGTCGGGAGAGACGGATTCCAGACCTGCAGCATCTCAAGAATATTCTCGGGTTCTGCAGGGACGGCAGGAATCCATGCTCTTGCCCTTGGCCGAGCAGGAATGTCCTTCCAGTCGACGACATCTAGTCTTGCCCCTGGGTAGACTTCACCCAGTCTTGCAACTGCTGCCTTATACAGTGCGACAGTTCTTGCATCCTCGCACGCGAATATTTTGATCTGATCTTGGTGCCAGCCCGCGTCAGTACCTCGCGGCGGACTACCCGGAGACTCACGCATTAAGTCGAGGAAGGCCCTGCCCATTTCATTCCGGACAAACAGCCACCGGTCTTTGGGGATGGACCAACGGTCGTTACCTCGGTCAATGAAACCTATAAGGATTCTGTCCTTGGTTACTTCAGCAAAGCTGAGTTTTCCCACTACGGGGTTGACCTGATGCCGCTTCGGATGGGGGTTTACCTCTCCGTCCGATCTCTGGCGTTTGAAGGGATTACCGTTCACCCTCTTAGGCACATAGGGCCTCTGGAAATTTGGTATCAGAGCTTTCGCTTCCTCCACCATCTTCCTTTCTTCCGGCGACAGCTTCTCCTGCGATGCTCCCTCATATTTTTTAAGGATCCTTGCGGCCTTTCTTTTATCCCAGTACGCAAAGCGTCGGGGAGATCCCTCTTGGGGGGGATTCAGACTCGTAGTTGCCATCGCGTCGTCCTTCTCTTTCGAAACTCTGAAACCAGGTCGTGAGACCATTGCCCCAGATGTGAAGAGATTGGGTTTCGTACCAGCGCTTGATGGAAGTTTAGCTTCCGCCGTTTTCTGCTTGACTGCGTAGGCAGCCGCACTGCTGCTTGCTCCCATCAAGTCAGTCTTACTTGATAGCAGTTTGGGGGATGACTGACCCGTAGTTTCCATCGCTGTCGGCCTCCCAGTTAACTTTGAGGCGGAGTTTGTCCTCCGGCGTTGTGTTTTCGCTTGCTCCAGCATAGTTCTTCTCTGCTGCGGAGTAAACGAAGTCGTTAATTGCTTTGTATTTTGTGTGTCATTCATCTTGTTCGTACGACCCCTCGCCGGACAAGGCCAGCTTAGGGTCAAGGGTAGTGTAAGGGGAAGTGTGTCGTCCGCCGCGGCAGAGCCCCATACCGCGGTAAGACCATAGTTACTCCCTGAGGCGGCCCGGTATCAGTGAGGCTCCGTTCGACTACAGCCACGATTTGCCTCCCGGCTGCAAACGTCCAATGGGCACGGTATCGCATAACACCCTGGATTGGGAGGGAAAAGTTTTGCACATTTATATAGCGAGCCGCTTGCTTCAAGACAGACGCTCGCTTACAGCCGCAACTCATGGTGTACAGACGCTGCGAAAAAGACCCCGGTGAGCCCTTAAACCAAGTATGTCAGAGTGGCCCCACCGGGGCTCCCTCTCTTTCTGCCGCGAGCCTAGGTAGCTCAACGTTGCCCAGAGTGCACGAACGAGGACGCAAGAGTCGGGATTGAGCGCGGTCACTCAACAACCACACCACTTTACACTCCAAAAATATATATTACTTAAAAAATATTTAAAAAGACATTTCATATCGATTTTTGATTTGATTTTTGAAAAAAATTGTACGTATATTGATTTAAAAAAAAAATTACTCAAAAGTGGTGAAACCGGGCAAAATGTAGCCTTTTGCAAAAATAGTTTGAGGATTTTTTAGCTTTTTTCTTTAACCATAACTTAGAAATATTTAAAAAGACATTTTATATTGATTTTTTTTTTTAATTTTATTCAAAAGTGGTCAAATTTTGTCTAGACTTGTTTGGTGTTCGGGTTGTATATGAGGGCATGTTTAAAAAAAATTAAATTTTTGGAAAAACTTACCAAAAAACCCAAATTGTATAAGCGGTTATCTCATTTCTATAATGGGTGGTATGTATGTATGTATGTATATTTATGACAATATTCGCAGTAAGTTTTTTTCCGAAAAAAGTATCACAAATATAAAAATATGCCTTATGAAAATTTAATGAGCTTATAAAAAATCAAGATTAGAATACTATACCTAACGATGTTTTAAAAAGAAAAAAACTATTTTCAATGAAAAAAATCGTAGCCCGGAGCTGTTCTCTAACCAACGACAGTTCACTCGTTATCCGATGCGCTAACCTCTGTTCTACTGCTTTATCTACGAATTCATTGTCAAATCACCAATTCAAGCTGTATGGGCAATGAGCGAGAGAATGAAAATAGTTTCTCTAATAATAGGAGGAGCATGTTGAGTGAAAGATTGAAAGGTTCATATTGCAGAAATATGAGTTCTATTTATAGAAATTTATTATACATGGCGTGTTTTTAAATCTTTTTAGAGGGGGTAAATTACAAATTATGGTTAGGTCGAAAAAAGTTTGAGGATTTTCTAGCTTTTTTCTTTAACCATAACTTGGCAATATTTAAGACACTTTATATGGATTTTTAATTTGATTTAAAGAAAAAATATATATTGATTTTTCTATTCAATTTGGTCTAGGCTTGTTTGGGGCTCGGGTTGCAAATCTGCCCTTTTAAAAGTTAATACATATGTACGTATGAATAGAAATCAGTTGTTGCCTTCAGTCAAATTTAAGACGACCGCTAACCACTTGATTTAGTTCAAATTTAAGTACGTATTAAATATGTTGTCGATTTTTATATTTAAAATAGCGAGTCTATCAGCAACTTTGTCTCAAACGGCAGAAATCACTAAAATTTATAGAAGTAATCTACCGAAGTCCGATAAATAGACTACTGTGTTTGAAAAAATTTCGCAACTTCGATCTTATATCATCAAAAATTAGACAAAAAAACCCAAATTGAATAAGCGGTTATCGCATTTCTATAATGGGTGCTATGTATGCATATTTATGACCTAAAATTATTATTTTATATGGCTTTTCGTCAACTAAAAATATTCACAGCAATTTTTTTTCTCGAAAATAGAGATCACAAACATAAAAATTTTAAAAAAGTCAAGATAATAAATATTTATATATTGAAAAAATAAAAACAATTTTCAATGACAAAAAATAAAAAAAAATTTGGCCGATAGCTGTACTTGAACCATTAAGCGCTCGACCACTACCCCCGACGCTTCCCACTGGGCTATTGCTTTATGTACAAATTGATTGTCAGATAACCAATTCAAGTAAAAATAAAAAAAAACTAATGGCGGCGATATACCAACAGGTTATCATAACCTCTAACGAGATTTTTTAGCCGAGCTTCTCTTTCCAACTTGTGGTGTGTTGCTTTTTTGAGTTTTTCCTACGAGTTGGCGGGACCTACAGTTTTTTGTCGACTCCGAACGGCACTTGCAAAGCAAATAAATTTTTTGCTGAGAAGCTTCTCATGGCAGAAATACACCCGGAGAGTTTGCCAAACTACTGCCGAGGGGCGACCCCGTTTAGAAAAATTGTTTTTCTAAATAATTTTTGATGTTACTTTTGCCGGGCATCGATCCACCACGACTTGGTGTAGAAGGCCGAACACTTAACCGCTACACCGCGGCCGCCAATTCAAGTGGCATGAGAAATTTTCATTCGCTTATTACAGATAAATGAAGCAGGATTGGTTATATATTAGATAATTGTGCACTGCCTTACAGGTATGCCAACAAATCCATATGCATTTCATATATATTTATGCATATTTAGTATGGTTTAAGCTTGGCAAATATTTATATGTAAAATTTGTTAGCCCATTAATATAATAGATAATAGACCCAAGTACTCAATGAGCGAGGGAGTGAAAATAATTTTAAAATTCATTATGTAAAAATATGGGTTCTATTTATAGAAATTTATTATATATGGCTTTTTTCATCTTTTTAGTGTTGGTAAATTACAAATTCTGGTTAGGTCAAAAAAAGTTTGAGGATTTTCTAGCTTTTATCTTTAACCATAACTTAGCAATATTTAATACACTTTATATGGATTTTTTATTTGATTTAAAGAAAAAATATGTATTGATTTTTCTATTCAATTTGGTCTAGACTTGTTTGTGGCTCGGGTTGCAAATCTGCCCTTTTAAAAGTTAATACATTTGTACATGTGAATAGAAATCAGTTGTTGCCTTCAGTAAAATTTGAGGCGACCGCTAACCACTTGGTTTAGTTCAACTTTTAAGTGCATATTAAATATGTTGTCGATTTTTATATTTTAAATAGGGAGTCTATCAGCAACTTTGTCTCAAACGGTAGAATTCACTTAAATTTATAGAAGTTATCTACCGAAGTCCGATAAATAGACTAATGGCTGATTCCTTTGAAACTGATATATTTCACATCGACTTTTTGTGAAATGTCAATGTTACGATAAATGACTTTTGAAAGTGTATACAGTGTAAATGGGGTATAAAAAATAGCCCCTGATTCGCATTGCGCTACAACTTAACCCATTAACGCCCACTGAACCCATACGAGTACACTTATTCAAATATCGAAAAATGAATTCTAAATATCGAAAATATAAAGTTTTGCTGCAACTATGACATAAACTGCTTTGAACGCAAGTAAATTATTCAGTTTCATATTGAAACTATTAACCCCTTATGAGAACACATATGTATTTGCTAAAAATTTAAACAAAAATTTTTGTATTTTTTTGTGTTTTTTCACGTTGGGCCATATATATATGTATGTGAACAACATGCTCCAAAATCGGTTTATTCATGTATTAACGCTAAATAGCAGTTGTTACAAAAATATTTAATATTAGAAGATAAGTGGATAGTAAAAAATGGAAGGAAAAAATGGACAACAAATATTCGTTTGAGTTAACGTGCAAGTCTGAAAATATAAATAAAATCGATTTAATGTTGTAAGGATAATAGAATAAGGTCAAAGAGTACCGATAACTTCTTCGGAGAGGTTTCTTCGAAGGCTCCTTAGCTTTCCTTGTTTGCTTTTGTTCCTCTTTTTCGGCATATTTAACATCAGGCTTCACCTCGTAGCTGAGGGTACCGATTGAAAAATGTTCGCATATCAAATTTGAAGGGCATACGAAACAACTCAAAGAATTAAAAAGTATAAGAGAATTATTGCTCCTGGTCCACGTATATTGGCGTACCTTCATGGTACCGGAAAATGGTTTAACATTATTGGGTAGAGCCACGTCCATAGCGTCAATTTCTCCGCGCGTAACGGTATCGATATGTACTTTCGTTGTTTTCGCTCGAAGAGTTTTAATAAACGTATCGAAATCTGCTATGTCATGACCATGTTTCACATGGTCATCGGCAATTTTTTTTAAAGTTGCCCCTATGCCATCGGCCGGTCCCTTTCCATGTCCAGCCTCGCTAAAGTTGTAGGTAATATTCTCAATTTCTGGATAGCAACTCGGAAGGTATTGAGTTACTAAATAAAAGGTTTTTTTGTTGCGGTATTGCGTAGTTGGGCCATTACTTTGAAAATGTAACTTTTTCACTGTTGGAAATTTCATAAAGTAGAAGTCTAATATCTTCTTAATATGCGTAATTATTGATATTGGGTCATGTCTAAGCGATTCAGAACATGTTGCAAAACCCTGTACGATATTTTTTGTATACATCATTCCTGTATGCAATGTGTACTGTTGTCGGCTGGCACCAAAATGCACAGATTGCACTTCTTTATTATATTTTATAGAATAATTTTCACTAAAATCAATCAAAAGTATCATTTCATCGCTTCCCAAATCTTTTTTTAGCGTTTTTAAGGCATCTTTTTGATGACTTATCCTATGTTCATGCGCCAGTAAGGTGTTCAGCTGATTTTTAAACAAGTTTATTCCTTGCTCAACAGTGCAATTAACTTTATTTTTCTTTGTCAGAGAAATATGTATTAGCTTTTTAGTTTTTTCACTCATACGTTCAATTTTAGATGTCTCCCACTTATAATAAGACATTTTCGAAATACTGTCATTAGCGAAATTAAAAATCAATGCTCTGGTTAATACAGATTTGACACTTCCGAGAGAGGCACTCTTTTGATCTTACATCACATGTGAGACATCTCAATACCTTTTCCAAAGAGTTTTCTTTAATCACATTTATTTGATGAAGACTTTTAACAAGTAACGAAAAATTTTCATGTGTAAAACAAGCACATGTTTCTCTTGCACTCATTTTGGGTGGAACACAATGCACTGGACGGTGGTAAGCAAAAAAAGAATAGCTAACCTTAAGTGCGTACCCTCTGTTTTCGAGTATATTCGAGTGGTTTTATATCGGTACGGTATTAAAAAATGGAACAACGTTATCTTTAATGTACTTTAAGCGGCGATACTTTTTCACAATTTTTCCAGTCAAAATCCTGCCGAGAATGTGTTTGAGCTTTTCGCTGTTCGAATCCTGATAAGCTTGCTTCAACTGCGCCGCGACGATTTCACCGGTTATTACATAATTGGTTTTTAATATCGTTATCAACTGCTCGGTTCCCTAACAATCGTTCGACGTTCGATTTTGGAGATGACGACCGATTCATCGAATTTACTCTTTTAAGTCTCATCCGCAATCTACTTACATTTTGTTTCAAAGATTCATTCCGGCGAGTGAGCCTTTT
Organism: Campiglossa producta; assembly: GCA_964058755.1. Classification (NCBI taxonomy): domain Eukaryota; kingdom Metazoa; phylum Arthropoda; class Insecta; order Diptera; family Tephritidae; genus Campiglossa; species Campiglossa producta. The sequence goes on along the minus strand of CAXKVI010000006.1, from coordinate 23,606,668 downwards.
TATCTGATTTCTCAATCTTACGTTTTCCCGATAGCACTTACGCAAACTTTTGTTAACTCTTTTCCTTCCTACAGTTTTTTGTTTCGATGTAACATTCACTATATACCCGCTATTTTTAGAACCGATTGGTAATAGATTTTGTCTATTCCGCGATCTCCGTTTACGCTCGTTTTGATTTTTTCGTCGCTCTTGCAGTTGGTGCTTCGTCAGTTTACCGGCGGGTTTTTTATTTAGGTTGACCATTATTTTATGATAACAGATCACTATTACGGTAAACTAGTATTTTTCACTAAAATGAACTATAAATGATGACAGATATATCATGGTGTTTCATTTTATATAAACTTGTAAAAACAACTGTAGCAAAACCAGTAGAATAAAAAGTTGTGACATTTTAGGGTTGTGACATTTCATGTTTAATCTATTCTCATTTTAATATGGAATATTTTTGGACTTACGTTTGAAATTAGATGTATGCCACCAAGGTCTATATGTGTTCTAATTTTCAAGGAAAAATTACACCTAGTTTAGAAGAAAAGCTGTGGTAAAGTTGTGACATGAGAAAGTGTGACACATATATTAAACGCAAAATCTTCCCAACAAATTTTGTTTTGATCACAATTTATAGCATATAATGCCAATAAAAGTACATGACCTCAGCAAAGGGACACTATAAATTGTGACATTTTTTTTCTTTTTTGTGTGTTTAAAAGTAGTCCATGCTATTAAATGATTAAATTTTGCACTTAATTTATATGAATCGATGAAATGTATAAGACTGCATATCAGTTTATTTAAAAAAATGTTGGTTTGTTATAAATTTTTGACATTAAAGTCGGTGAACACAAATATATCAGTTTCCAAGGAATCAGCCTAATATGTTTGAAAAAAATTCACAAATTGCAGCTTACATCTTCAAAAATTAGAGCAGTCAGACTTATATTAATGGTAATTTTTTTAAAAATTTACTAAAAAGAAAAGAAATTGTATAAGCGGTTATAGCATTCCTATAATGGGTGGTATGTATGTATATTTATGATCTAAAATTATTATTTCACATGGCTTTCCGTAAATTAAAAATATTAGCACCAAATTTTTTTCTCGAAAATAGAGATCACAAACATAACCATATTGTTTATAAAAATTTTATAAAGTCAAGATTAGAAATATAAAAAATAAAAAATAAAAACTTTTGACCGATAGCTGTAACTGTACTCGAACCATCAACCGCTCGACCACTACCCCCTGACGCTTCCCACTGGGCTATCGCTTTATTTGCAAATTGATTGTCAGATAACCAATTCAAGTGGCATGAGAAATTTTCATTCGCTTATTACAGATAAATGAAGCAGTATTGGTTATATATTAGATAATTGTGCACTGCCTTAGAGGTATGCCAACAAATCCATATGCATTTCAATTATTTATATGTAAAATTTGTTAGCCTATTAATATAATAGATTCTCAAGAGCAGAACGAAGACAATACAAGCGTAATCGAGGTTTAATATAATCCCAGCAAGGAAGAAAGACAAAAGGTA
>CAXKVI010000006.1:23334793-23604928 GCA_964058755.1 Campiglossa producta | reverse complement strand
AATAGAACTCATATTTCTACATAATGAATTTTATTCTTTCACTCAATAAGCTCCTCCTATTATTAGAGAAATTATTTTCCCTCCCTCGCTCATTGAGTACTTGGGTCCATTATCTATTATATCAATAGGCAAACAAATTTTACATATAAATATTTGCCAAGCTTAAACCCCTACTAAATATGCATAAATATTTATGAAATGCATATGGATTTGTTGGCATACCTCCAAGGCAGTGCACAATTATCTCATATATAACCAATCCTGCTTCATTTATCTGTAATAAGCGAATGAAAATTTCTCATGCCACTTGAATTGGTTATCTCATAATCAATTTGTACATAAAGCGATAGCCCAGTGGGAACCGTCGGGGGTAGTGGTCTAGTGGTTAGTGGTTCAAGTACAGCTATCGGCCACATTTTTTTTTTATTTTTTGTCATTGAAAATTGTTTTTATTTTTTCAATATATAAATATTACTTATCTTGTCTTTTTTAAAATTTTTATGTTTGTGATCTCTATTTTCGAGAAAAAAAATTGCTGAATATTTTTAGTTGACGGAAAGCATATGCAATCATACCACCCATTATAGAAATGCGATAACCGCTTATTCAATTTGGGTTTTTTTGTCTAATTTTTGATGATAAAAGATCGAAGTTTCGAAATTTTTTCAAACACAGTAGTCTATTTATCGGACTTCGGTAGATTAGTTCTATAAACTTTAGTGATTTCTACCATTTGAGACAAAGTTGCTGATAGACTCCCTATTTAAAATATAAAAATCGACAACATATTTAATATGTACTTAAATTTTGAACTAAATCAAGTGGTTAGCGGTCGTCTTGAATTTTACTGAAGGCAACAACTGATTTGTATTCATATGTACATATGTCTTAACTTTTAAAAGGGCAGATTTGCAACCCGAGCCCCAAACAAGAATCGACCAAATTGAATAGAAAAATTAATATATATTTTTTCTTTAAATCAAATAAAAAATCCATATAAATTGTCTTAAATATTGCTAAGTTATGGTTAAAGAAAAAAGCTAGAAAATCCTCAAACTTTTTTTGACCTAACCAGAATTTGTAATTTACCCCCTCTAAAAAGATTTAAAAACACGTCTGTATAATAAATTTCTATAAAAAGAAATTAACCTTTCAATCTTTCACTCATCAAGCTCCTCCTTTTATTATAGAAAATATTTTCATTCTCTCGCTCATTGCCCATACAGCTTGAATTGGTGATTTGACATTAAATTCGTAGATAAAGCAGTAGAGCAGTGGTTAGCGCAACGGATAGCGAGCGAACTATTGTAGGTTCGAGAACAGCTCCGGGCTACAATTTTTCATTGAAAATAGTTTTTTCTTTTTTAAAACATCTTTAGGTATATGAGTATTTCTAATCTTGATTTTTTATAAGCTCATTAAAATTTCATAAGACATATTTTTATATTTGTGATACTTTTTTCGGAAAAAACTTCCTGCGAATATTTTCATAAATATACATACATACCACCCATTATAGAAATGAGATAACCGCTTATATAATTTGGGTTTTTTGATAAGTTTTTCCGAAAATTAATTTTTTTTTAAACATACCCTCATATTCATAAAAAATAAAATTGGTTTATAAAGCTTTTTAAAATGACATTTTCATACAAATTTTGAATAATAAGAGCTTAATAAACCTTTTATATTTTTTATGAATAAGGGGGATATTGTTCTGTTTATCGGACTTCGGTAGATTATTTCCATAAATTTTGAAATATAAAAATCCATAATTTTTCACAGGTCCTTAAATTTTGTACTAAACGAAGTTACTAAAGACAACAACTCATTTCTATTCCTCCGGATTTACAACCCGAACAGCAAACAAGTCTAGACAAAATTTGACCACTTTTGAATAAAAAAAAAAAAAATCAATATAAAATGTCTTTTTAAATATTTCTAAGTTATGGTTAATGAAAAAGCTAGAAAACCCTCAAACTGTTTTTCCAAAAGGCTACATTTTGCCCGGTTTCAATATACCAAATTTTTTTTTTTTTTTTCCAAAAATCAAATCAAAAATCAATATAAAATGTCTTTTTAAATATTTTCAAGTTAGGGTTAAGGAAAAAAGCTAGAAAACCCACAAACTATTTTTCCAAAAGGCTACATTTTGCCCGGTTTCAATATACCTACATTTTTTTTTTCAAAAATCAAATCAAAAATCAATATAAAATGTCTTTTTAAATATTTTCAAGTTAGGGTTAAGGAAAAAAGCTAGAAAACCCTCAAACTGTTTTTGCATAAGGCTAGATTTTGCGAGGTTTGACCACTTTTGAATAACTTTTTTTGTGAAATCAACATACCCACATTTTTTTTAACCCTTAATTAGTCGCGTGGGGTCAAGACCATTTCAAATTAAAAAAACAATGTGATTTAATGCTTGCAGAGCGCTCGCTCTCTTTCTAGCTTGCTAACTCTTTGTTGTGAGTACAAATTAGTATAGATCAAAACATCGACGCATGTCCACCTGTCGCTACTGCTTTATGCTCTGACCCCACGCGACATGATGACAAGATAGAAAGGATAACAAGAAAGTGGCATCTAAATGCCACAATTGTGGCAAATTTATTTGCCAAAGATGCTCTAAGCCATTTTGCACAGAGTGAATTAAGCAAGACGTGACTGATAGCTCAGATTAACTTTTTATATTTTTTTAACTCTGTTATGGCAAAAATGAAATGTTTTAAGATGAATTTGAAATTAATTATTTTTTAATTTAAGTTAAAAGTGAAAGTTACCTTTTAGTTGTTTGAAATACTTAATAATAAAGTATGGTTATATTTATGAAAATTCTAAATCGTTTTATTTAGTTTTTATAATTATTTTTCTAAGTTTTGTTTGGGGTCACCAGAGACCCCACGCGACTATTTGTGTGATTTTCTTCATGCGACTAATTAAGGGTTAAATCAAATCAAAAATCGATATATATGAAATGTCTTTTTAAATGTTTCTAAGTTACGGCTAAGGAAAAAAGCTAGAAAATCCTCAAAGCCTACATTTTGCCCGGTTTTACCACTTTTTAATATTTTTTTTTTAAATCAATATACGTACTATTTTTTTCAAACATCAAATCAAAAATCGATATAAAATGTCTTTTTAAATATTTCTAAGTTATGGTTGAGGAAAAAAGCTTAAAAACCCTCAAACCGTTTTTGCATAAGGCTAGACTTTGCCCGGTTTAACCAATTTTGAATAACTTTTTTTTTTAAATCAACTCAAACTGTTTTTCCAAAAAGCTACATTTTGCCCAATTTCAATATACCTACATTTTTTTTTTTTCAAAAATCAAATCAAAAATCAATATAAAATGTCTTTTTAAATATTTTCAAGTTAGGGTTAAGGAAAAAAGCTAGAAAATCCTCAAACTGTTTTTGCATAAGGCTAGATTTTGCGAGGTTTAACCACTTTTGAATAACTTTTTTTGTGAAATCAACATACCCACATTTTTTTCAAAAATCCAATCAAAAATCGATATGAAATGTCTTTTTAAATATTTCTAAGTTATGGCTAAGGAAAAAGGCTAGAAAATCCTTAAACTATTTTTGCAAAGGCTACATTTTGCCCGGTTTCACCACTTTTAAATAGTTTTTTTATTTTTTAAATCAATATACGTACTATTTTTTTCAAAAATCAAATCAAAAATCGATAAGAAATGTAATTTTAAATATTTTTAAGTTATGGTTAAGGAGAAAAGGTAGAAAAACCTTTAACAGTTTTTGCAAAAGGCTAGATTTTGGCTGATTTTACCACTTTGAATACATTTTTTTTTTTAATCAATATGCCTACATTTTTTTTTTTTTTAATCAAATTAAAAATCAAATTAAAATGTCTTCTAAATATTGCTAAGTTATGGATAAAGAAAAAAGCTAAAAAAAACCTTTAACTGTTTTTGCAAAAGCCTAGATTTGTCCTAACCAGCATTTGTAATTTACCAACACTAAATAATAAATTTCTATAAATAGAACTCATATTTCTACAAAATGAATTTCATTCTTTCACTCAATAAGCTCCTCCTATTATTAGAGAAATTATTTTCACTCCCTCTCTCATTGAGTACTTCGGTCCATTATCTATTATATTAATAGGCTAACAAATTTTACATATAAATATTTGCCAAGCTTAAACCCATACTAATACCAGTATTCGGAAATTCTGTCTCATATCAAGTCACTAATACCTCAATTCTGTAAGCTGTATATAGTCACTAATAGAGACATTTCGTGGTCTATTTCATATTTGATCAATTCGGTATTCAGTAAGCTGCCTCACATCTCTAGTCTCAAACAAGTAAGGAAGTCTAAGTTCGGGTGAAACCGAACATTACATACCCAGCTGTGCACATATAGTGGGCGTGATCGTTCACCGATTTTTCTTATTTTCTGTGGTAGTACTCTACATAAACATAACATGCCTGGTACCTAGTTTCGTAAATCTATCTCACACCGTTCTGAAGTTGTTAGCAGTCGAATTTAAAAATTGCTTGACTCATAAGTGGGCGGTGCCACGCCCACTTTCCAAAATTTTGAAAAAATTATGTAAAGAATATGAAAGTTGATGTATGTACCAAATTATATTATTATAGCGAAATCAGTTAATTAGATATGGACTTTTCAATATTTCCACCTCCTTTCAATATAACTTTTATGAAAAAGTAGGCGTGGTCGCGAAGCGATTTCGTTTATTTTCTATAGCTGAATTTACCACAACAATAGTATGTCCTCTACGAAATTTCGTTATACTAGCATAAACTGTTCTGAAGTTATTAAGAGTCAAAATTTTAAAATTTCTTCAAATATACATGGGCGGTACCACGCCCCCTTTTCAAAAATGTTTATAAAATCGGCCTTAGATCATCTAAATCAATACATATTGCAAATTTTATCATTGTAGCTGCTTCTAATATTGAATTAACCCATTTTATACGTTTTTCGAAATTTTCGATATCGAAAAAGGGGCGTGGTTATGGTCCGATTTTACCCATTTTCAATAGCAATCTATTCTGAACCCAAATAAGTACGCATGCCAAATTTGGTGAAGATATCTCATTATTTGCTCAAGTTATCGTGTTAACGGACAGACGGACGGACAGACGGACGGACATGGCTCAATCAAATTTTTTTTCGATCCTGATCATATTGATATATGGAAGTCTATATCTATCTCGATTCCTTTATACCTGTACAACCAACCGTTATCCTAACAAAGTTATAATACCCTGTGTACAAGTACAGCTGGGTATAAAAAGATAGTTAAGGGTTGAAAAAGGATAAAACCGCTTGCTCAAAACACCCTGCTTTACTAATAGCTTTCGTTGTGTACGGAAGTGAGTTCCATAGGCGGATTGTACTGACAAAGAACATTCTGGACGAAGTCGTGTATTTAAAATTCGGCACTAACAAATTCAAAGTCCGAGTAGATTGACAGAATTTTAGATTTTTAAACAAATATGTAGGATTTTGAGGATGTATTAGCTTATGCAAGAAATATAGATTTCTCATTTTTAGGAAATTACAGACATCGCATCCGAGGATCTGCATGGCTTATGAAGATATATGATCAAACTTATTTTTTGAAAAAACGAAACTGGCAACATTGTTTAAGGCCAGTTGCAGCTTATTGAGAGAATTTGAATCTAGGTTACCGTATACAAGTTCGCCGTAAGAGATTTGAGGTATTAGTAGAGCTTTGGTCAGTTTCAGCTTAGCGTCTTGTGGTAACAAATAGGCAGTCCTGTACAAGTTACGCAGGGTATTATATATCTTGCTGATCACAAGGTTTATATGATCAACACAAGTCAACTTAGAGTTGATTTTATAACCTAGGTTAGTTATCACATCGTGAAAAATTATTGTATCTCCATTGAGCATAATATCCGGAAAGCTGTCAACATCATGTGGTGCGCTTGATATCGCCATTGCCTTAGATTTAGTGGCATTAAGATATAGTTTATTTAAGTAAGCCCAGTTTGCAATACGTTTTAAATCTTCATTCAACCTAGAAAATAAATCTTCAGAAAGCCCGATAGGTCGAGACATGTATAACTGCGTATCGTCTGCATAAATATGTACAGAGGCATAGTGACAACAAGTAACTAAATCATTTATAATAAATATAGTTTAAACAAGTAAGGAAGTCTAAGTTCGGGTGAAACCGAACATTACATACCCAGCTGTGCACATAAAATGCTGTTATTCTTTGTTTTGTATAGTTAATGGTGTTAAAAGCCTGGCCAGTAATACATCTGTACATGGTTTCATTCTGGACTCATTTTGCATATTCCGGTTTCCTAACTCTCGTTTAGAGAACTTTAGTTCAAAAGTGGGCGTGATCGTTCACCGATTTTTCTTATTTTCTGTGGTAGTACTCTACATAAACATAACATGCCTGGTACCTGGTGCCACGCCCACTTTCCAAAATTTTGAAAAAATTATGTAAAGAATATGAAAGTTGATGTATGTACCAAATTATATTATTATAGCGAAATCAGTTAATTAGATATGGACTTTTCAATATTTCCACCTCCTTTCAATATAACTTTTATGAAAAAGTAGGCGTGGTCGCGAAGCGATTTCGTTTATTTTCTATAGCTGAATTTACCACAACAATAGTATGTCCTCTACGAAATTTCGTTATACTAGCATAAACTGTTCTGAAGTTATTAAGAGTCAAAATTTTAAAATTTCTTCAAATATACGTGGGCGGTACCACGCCCCCTTAGAACATCTAAATCAATACATATTGCAAATTTTATCATTGTAGCTGCTTCTAATATTGAATTAACCCATTTTATACGTTTTTCGAAATTTTCGATATCGAAAAAGGGGCGTGGTTATGGTCCGATTTTACCCATTTTCAATAGCAATCTATTCTGAACCCAAATAAGTACGCATGCCAAATTTGGTGAAGATATCTCATTATTTGCTCAAGTTATCGTGTTAACGGACAGACGGACGGACGGACGGACGGACGGACGGACGGACGGACGGACAGACGGACGGACATGGCTCAATCAAATTTTTTTTCGATCCTGATCATATTGATATATGGAAGTCTATATCTATCTCGATTCCTTTATACCTGTACAACCAACCGTTATCCTAACAAAGTTATAATACCCTGTGTACAAGTACAGCTGGGTATAAAAAGAGTCACTAATTTGTCATCTGCTTGTAGGCAGGTAACAAACGAAATTAATTAAAGAAAATTTGTTAAGAAATTGAAAAAAAAAAAAAAAGTGAATGTACGAATTAAAAGTATTTATAGATTTAAAAAAAGTTAATTAAATTTTAAAAAATTAAATAAACAAAATAAAAATTTAATGATCGCGGAGCGACACTTGAACCACAGTCCTCCCGCGTCATAATCCGGACGCTTAACGCTACATCGACATCTATAGGGCGAGTGTCAAATGCGTTACTTAAATTTTATGCAATTTTTGTATTCACCACACCTTAAAATGAGCGAGAGAGAGACTATGGTAGATTTCTTGTGACTTTCTATTATAGAATACCGGAATCATCTCAAGTCACAAAAATTGTATCTAATGAAATATCTCAAATTTAGTGATTTGATTGCCGCTTGGCTATCGCTGAAAATAGCGATATCTTCTCCGATAACACGTTTGCTTCCGCCTGGAAGACCCTACAATGATCAGGTAGTCTGAAGGAGAGCTCAAGGCCCAAATCCCTTGAATAAACCCCTCCTCCAACTCTGCCGTCCAACTTCGAGCCGTCGGTGTATATGGAAGTGCCACCATTTGTTTCGGGACACCAATCCGTCCTCTCCCAGTCTTCTCTGCTGGAAATGCTTATTTTGAAACAGCTATCCCCGACTGTAGTGGTCGCACAACGATCTGTGCTTAGAGGGAGAAAGCTGTAAGATCCTAGAATACTGGAGTGTCCAATAGTGCTTGCGCCCCAGACGGACGTTTCCCTTAGACGCACAGCCGATGCTGCTGCTGCCCGGTACCCTTCCAGATCGAGTGGCAAAAAGCCAAGAATGGCCTGGAGAGCTTCATTGGGCGTTGTTCTTAACGCCCCGTTTATACAGATCATGCTCGATCTGTGGACTTTCCCTAACAGATTTTGGTTTGTTGCCTTTCTTAGCGCAGGCCACCATACCACGACTCCATACAGCATAATTGGCTGGATTATCGAAGTGTAGATCCATCTGCAAATTTTGGGGCTGAGCCCCCATTTTTTGCCAATGGCTCTTTTACACGTGTAAAGTGCAATTCACGCTTTCCTCTGGCGCTGGATGACATTCTCCTTCCAGTTAAGCTTTCTATTTAGAACTGTGGTAGGAATTTGGCTTTGTCAGCTAAGTTCAGGCGCACGCCATCTAGTTCTGGTAGGTTCAACGGTGGTATCTTGTACCGCCTGGTATAAAGAACAAGCTCCACCTTTCCCGGGTTGATGCTAAGTCCGCAGCGAGAGGACCATGAAGAAACTTCTCGCAGTGCTACTTGCATCAAGTCACACAGGGTTTGTGGGAATTTGCCCCTATATGCAATAGCTAAATCGTCTGAATATGCCACTATCTTCCCGCCCCCCCACCTTGTGTCTCGTAGCAGCGAGTTTACGGTGAGGTTCCATAGGAGCGGGGAGAGAACACCACCCTGAGGCGGTCCTCTTGTGACATAGCGTGAAAGATCAACTGTTCCCAGTGAAGAAACTATTTTCCTTCCCTTTAGTAGTTGATCAATTAGTCCAATAAGAGACCTATTTATGCCCAGGTTTGTTAAAGCAGTGTTAATAGCCTCCGGCCTTATATTGTTGAAAGCCCCTTCGATGTCCAGAAAGGCCACGGGACAGTGCTCCTTTTCATGCAATGATTTTTCAACAATAGAGACTAGGCTGCGGAGCGCAGTTTCCGTTGATTTACCTTTGGTGTATGCATGTTGATAGCTAGAAATAAGGTTGCTATCAATAGTAGAGGAGAGATAATCGCTAATTATCCTCTCGAAGGTTTTAAGTGCAAACGACGAGAGACTTATCGGTCTGTAGTCTTTAGGCTCATAGTGTGAGGCCTTCCCAGCCTTTGGAATAAAGACTACCGTGGCGCTTCTCCAGGAGCACGGAATGTAATTAAGAGCCAGGCAGGCTGAATAGAGAACTACCAATAGAATAGAGAACTGCCATTTAGCTGATATTTCCAGCTTGTTCATGAGTTGTGCGGGGAAAATCCCGTCTGGCCCAGCTGCCTTGAACGGCTCAAAGCTTTTGATTGCCCACCTTACCCTTTCCTCCGTAATGGGTATGTTTACCGCCAGGTTTGTTGCAGATGCTACAGGTGCATCATACAAGTTCCCCGGAAAGTGTGTGTTCAGGAGCAGCTCCAGGGTTTCCCCTTCCGTGCTGGTCCAAGATCCGTCAGGCTTCCGTAAATAGCTATTGGCTGTTTGAGTTTTTGATAGCACTCGTCTAAGTCTCGCTGTATCATCGACTTTTTCGACCCCGGTGCAGAAATTTCTCCACGAAGTTCTCTTCGCTTGCCTTAGAGCCTTTTTATAGGCCCTCAGTTTAGCTTTATATTCGAGCCATTCAGGCTCCGTACCGATGCTCTTGGCCTTGTTAAATTGCTTCCTTTATTATATACCTAACGAATCCAGGTCGTAAGACCACCAGTGGGGTCTATGTTTGCCGCGTGGTTTTGGTACTGGACAAGCCTGCTCTAGGGCATTTGAGAGCGCCGTTGTAAAGGTCGTTACCAGATCATCCAGTTCTCCCACTGATGAGAGGGCTTGTGGAGCTAATACTGGTAGGTCCCTAGCTAATATTTGGTTATGTAGCTGCCAGTTAGTGTTGCGAGGATTTCGTTTCATAACTGGCTGCTCAACAATAAAGTCTAACACAATTTCTATGTACCGATGGTCAGAAAATGAATGCTCATCAAGAACACGCCATTTTCTGACCCACTCATAAGCGCCTTCGCTACAAACAGTGAGGTCTATAACCTCCCTACGAGCTTTAGTTATAAAAGTAGGCTCGTTACCCACGTTACAAACCACCAGGTTAGTTGTTAGTAGGTAGTCAAACAGAGACTCGCCCCTAGCGTTAGTATCGGAGCTTCCCCACTGGACGTGATGAGCATTAGCGTCAGCTCCAATAATAAGATGGCCCGTACAGAAATTATCCACCTTTCACCTCCTTTTGTGGAGGAGGTTCTTCGGCGTCACAGGGCATATAGCCCGACGCCATCGTTAGGCTGGTGCTGCCGACTGTTAAGCTGGCAGCTGTAACGTCACCATTTGAGTAGTTGGGTAATAGAAAGGTGTTTAGCTCAGACTTTACCAAAATACAGGTTCTGACCTTGCCCTCATCATTGGCTTGGATGAGCTTGTACCCCTTAGTCCCCAATCCACAGATCCTAGAGCTATTGACCCAGGGCTCTTGGATAAGGGCCACGTCTACGTCGCCTTTAGAAAGACGACTGCTTAAAACAGCCGAGGCTGCTTTAGATTTGTGCAGATTTATCTGAAGCACCACCAACATGAGAGAGCTCAGACTTCCCTGCCGCCAGCGTGTCGTCGAGGTCTGGCCTGTTCCGGGGGCTGTCTCTCAACGAGGAGTTGTTCAGAGCACCTGCACGATTTGGCGTGGCGGGAACCCTGCTGTCTGAAGCAGCATCAACGTTAGTGTGCTCAGGTTTAGCCACGATCGTGACGTCGAGGCCTTCTTCGTCAAGCAGGCTGTCTTCTATCGCCGATTTGTTCGCAGCACCATCGCAATTTGACGTGGCGGATAACATACTTTCCGCGTCGGACTCCTCTGCTTCCCTTTCCGATGCCTCGATCTCCGAGTCCTCCGGAGCGTCCGGAATAGCAGCGCGCTGTGCATCGCCACGGTATACGTGGATCACGATCTGAACCAAGCCGTAATGCACTCGTCCGTTGCACCGTTTAAGGGGCTCGAGCGCCTCCTTATTCAGAGTGATAACCACCTGTCTATTGGGCCGAACCACATCATCGACCAGATTGACGCCCCAATCCTGCGTCGGGAGAGACGGATTCCAGACCTGCAGCATCTCAAGAATATTCTCGGGTTCTGCAGGGACGGCAGGAATCCATGCTCTTGCCCTTGGCCGAGCAGGAATGTCCTTCCAGTCGACGACATCTAGTCTTGCCCCTGGGTAGACTTCACCCAGTCTTGCAACTGCTGCCTTATACAGTGCGACAGTTCTTGCATCCTCGCACGCGAATATTTTGATCTGATCTTGGTGCCAGCCCGCGTCAGTACCTCGCGGCGGACTACCCGGAGACTCACGCATTAAGTCGAGGAAGGCCCTGCCCATTTCATTCCGGACAAACAGCCACCGGTCTTTGGGGATGGACCAACGGTCGTTACCTCGGTCAATGAAACCTATAAGGATTCTGTCCTTGGTTACTTCAGCAAAGCTGAGTTTTCCCACTACGGGGTTGACCTGATGCCGCTTCGGATGGGGGTTTACCTCTCCGTCCGATCTCTGGCGTTTGAAGGGATTACCGTTCACCCTCTTAGGCACATAGGGCCTCTGGAAATTTGGTATCAGAGCTTTCGCTTCCTCCACCATCTTCCTTTCTTCCGGCGACAGCTTCTCCTGCGATGCTCCCTCATATTTTTTAAGGATCCTTGCGGCCTTTCTTTTATCCCAGTACGCAAAGCGTCGGGGAGATCCCTCTTGGGGGGGATTCAGACTCGTAGTTGCCATCGCGTCGTCCTTCTCTTTCGAAACTCTGAAACCAGGTCGTGAGACCATTGCCCCAGATGTGAAGAGATTGGGTTTCGTACCAGCGCTTGATGGAAGTTTAGCTTCCGCCGTTTTCTGCTTGACTGCGTAGGCAGCCGCACTGCTGCTTGCTCCCATCAAGTCAGTCTTACTTGATAGCAGTTTGGGGGATGACTGACCCGTAGTTTCCATCGCTGTCGGCCTCCCAGTTAACTTTGAGGCGGAGTTTGTCCTCCGGCGTTGTGTTTTCGCTTGCTCCAGCATAGTTCTTCTCTGCTGCGGAGTAAACGAAGTCGTTAATTGCTTTGTATTTTGTGTGTCATTCATCTTGTTCGTACGACCCCTCGCCGGACAAGGCCAGCTTAGGGTCAAGGGTAGTGTAAGGGGAAGTGTGTCGTCCGCCGCGGCAGAGCCCCATACCGCGGTAAGACCATAGTTACTCCCTGAGCCGGCCCGGTATCAGTGAGGCTCCGTTCGACTACAGCCACGATTTGCCTCCCGGCTGCAAACGTCCAATGGGCACGGTATCGCATAACACCCTGGATTGGGAGGGAAAAGTTTTGCACATTTATATAGCGAGCCGCTTGCTTCAAGACAGACGCTCGCTTACAGCCGCAACTCATGGTGTACAGACGCTGCGAAAAAGACCCCGGTGAGCCCTTAAACCAAGTATGTCAGAGTGGCCCCACCGGGGCTCCCTCTCTTTCTGCCGCGAGCCTAGGTAGCTCAACGTTGCCCAGAGTGCACGAACGAGGACGCAAGAGTCGGGATTGAGCGCGGTCACTCAACAACCACACCACTTTACACTCCAAAAATATATATTACTTAAAAAATATTTAAAAAGACATTTCATATCGATTTTTGATTTGATTTTTGAAAAAAATTGTACGTATATTGATTTAAAAAAAAAATTACTCAAAAGTGGTGAAACCGGGCAAAATGTAGCCTTTTGCAAAAATAGTTTGAGGATTTTTTAGCTTTTTTCTTTAACCATAACTTAGAAATATTTAAAAAGACATTTTATATTGATTTTTTTTTTTAATTTTATTCAAAAGTGGTCAAATTTTGTCTAGACTTGTTTGGTGTTCGGGTTGTATATGAGGGCATGTTTAAAAAAAATTAAATTTTTGGAAAAACTTACCAAAAAACCCAAATTGTATAAGCGGTTATCTCATTTTTATAATGGGTGGTATGTATGTATGTATGTATATTTATGACAATATTCGCAGTAAGTTTTTTTCCGAAAAAAGTATCACAAATATAAAAATATGCCTTATGAAAATTTAATGAGCTTATAAAAAATCAAGATTAGAATACTATACCTAACGATGTTTTAAAAAGAAAAAAACTATTTTCAATGAAAAAAATCGTAGCCCGGAGCTGTTCTCTAACCAACGACAGTTCACTCGTTATCCGATGCGCTAACCTCTGTTCTACTGCTTTATCTACGAATTCATTGTCAAATCACCAATTCAAGCTGTATGGGCAATGAGCGAGAGAATGAAAATAGTTTCTCTAATAATAGGAGGAGCATGTTGAGTGAAAGATTGAAAGGTTCATTTTGCAGAAATATGAGTTCTATTTATAGAAATTTATTATACATGGCGTGTTTTTAAATCTTTTTAGAGGGGGTAAATTACAAATTATGGTTAGGTCGAAAAAAGTTTGAGGATTTTCTAGCTTTTTTCTTTAACCATAACTTGGCAATATTTAAGACACTTTATATGGATTTTTAATTTGATTTAAAGAAAAAATATATATTGATTTTTCTATTCAATTTGGTCTAGGCTTGTTTGGGGCTCGGGTTGCAAATCTGCCCTTTTAAAAGTTAATACATATGTACGTATGAATAGAAATCAGTTGTTGCCTTCAGTCAAATTTAAGACGACCGCTAACCACTTGATTTAGTTCAAATTTAAGTACGTATTAAATATGTTGTCGATTTTTATATTTAAAATAGCGAGTCTATCAGCAACTTTGTCTCAAACGGCAGAAATCACTAAAATTTATAGAAGTAATCTACCGAAGTCCGATAAATAGACTACTGTGTTTGAAAAAATTTCGCAACTTCGATCTTATATCATCAAAAATTAGACAAAAAAACCCAAATTGAATAAGCGGTTATCGCATTTCTATAATGGGTGCTATGTATGCATATTTATGACCTAAAATTATTATTTTATATGGCTTTTCGTCAACTAAAAATATTCACAGCAATTTTTTTTCTCGAAAATAGAGATCACAAACATAAAAATTTTAAAAAAGTCAAGATAATAAATATTTATATATTGAAAAAATAAAAACAATTTTCAATGACAAAAAATAAAAAAAAATTTGGCCGATAGCTGTACTTGAACCATTAAGCGCTCGACCACTACCCCCGACGCTTCCCACTGGGCTATTGCTTTATGTACAAATTGATTGTCAGATAACCAATTCAAGTAAAAATAAAAAAAAACTAATGGCGGCGATATACCAACAGGTTATCATAACCTCTAACGAGATTTTTTAGCCGAGCTTCTCTTTCCAACTTGTGGTGTGTTGCTTTTTTGAGTTTTTCCTACGAGTTGGCGGGACCTACAGTTTTTTGTCGACTCCGAACGGCACTTGCAAAGCAAATAAATTTTTTGCTGAGAAGCTTCTCATGGCAGAAATACACCCGGAGAGTTTGCCAAACTACTGCCGAGGGGCGACCCCGTTTAGAAAAATTGTTTTTCTAAATAATTTTTGATGTTACTTTTGCCGGGCATCGATCCACCACGACTTGGTGTAGAAGGCCGAACACTTAACCGCTACACCGCGGCCGCCAATTCAAGTGGCATGAGAAATTTTCATTCGCTTATTACAGATAAATGAAGCAGGATTGGTTATATATTAGATAATTGTGCACTGCCTTACAGGTATGCCAACAAATCCATATGCATTTCATATATATTTATGCATATTTAGTATGGTTTAAGCTTGGCAAATATTTATATGTAAAATTTGTTAGCCCATTAATATAATAGATAATAGACCCAAGTACTCAATGAGCGAGGGAGTGAAAATAATTTTAAAATTCATTATGTAAAAATATGGGTTCTATTTATAGAAATTTATTATATATGGCTTTTTTCATCTTTTTAGTGTTGGTAAATTACAAATTCTGGTTAGGTCAAAAAAAGTTTGAGGATTTTCTAGCTTTTATCTTTAACCATAACTTAGCAATATTTAATACACTTTATATGGATTTTTTATTTGATTTAAAGAAAAAATATGTATTGATTTTTCTATTCAATTTGGTCTAGACTTGTTTGTGGCTCGGGTTGCAAATCTGCCCTTTTAAAAGTTAATACATTTGTACATGTGAATAGAAATCAGTTGTTGCCTTCAGTAAAATTTGAGGCGACCGCTAACCACTTGGTTTAGTTCAACTTTTAAGTGCATATTAAATATGTTGTCGATTTTTATATTTTAAATAGGGAGTCTATCAGCAACTTTGTCTCAAACGGTAGAATTCACTTAAATTTATAGAAGTTATCTACCGAAGTCCGATAAATAGACTAATGGCTGATTCCTTTGAAACTGATATATTTCACATCGACTTTTTGTGAAATGTCAATGTTACGATAAATGACTTTTGAAAGTGTATACAGTGTAAATGGGGTATAAAAAATAGCCCCTGATTCGCATTGCGCTACAACTTAACCCATTAACGCCCACTGAACCCATACGAGTACACTTATTCAAATATCGAAAAATGAATTCTAAATATCGAAAATATAAAGTTTTGCTGCAACTATGACATAAACTGCTTTGAACGCAAGTAAATTATTCAGTTTCATATTGAAACTATTAACCCCTTATGAGAACACATATGTATTTGCTAAAAATTTAAACAAAAATTTTTGTATTTTTTTGTGTTTTTTCACGTTGGGCCATATATATATGTATGTGAACAACATGCTCCAAAATCGGTTTATTCATGTATTAACGCTAAATAGCAGTTGTTACAAAAATATTTAATATTAGAAGATAAGTGGATAGTAAAAAATGGAAGGAAAAAATGGACAACAAATATTCGTTTGAGTTAACGTGCAAGTCTGAAAATATAAATAAAATCGATTTAATGTTGTAAGGATAATAGAATAAGGTCAAAGAGTACCGATAACTTCTTCGGAGAGGTTTCTTCGAAGGCTCCTTAGCTTTCCTTGTTTGCTTTTGTTCCTCTTTTTCGGCATATTTAACATCAGGCTTCACCTCGTAGCTGAGGGTACCGATTGAAAAATGTTCGCATATCAAATTTGAAGGGCATACGAAACAACTCAAAGAATTAAAAAGTATAAGAGAATTATTGCTCCTGGTCCACGTATATTGGCGTACCTTCATGGTACCGGAAAATGGTTTAACATTATTGGGTAGAGCCACGTCCATAGCGTCAATTTCTCCGCGCGTAACGGTATCGATATGTACTTTCGTTGTTTTCGCTCGAAGAGTTTTAATAAACGTATCGAAATCTGCTATGTCATGACCATGTTTCACATGGTCATCGGCAATTTTTTTTAAAGTTGCCCCTATGCCATCGGCCGGTCCCTTTCCATGTCCAGCCTCGCTAAAGTTGTAGGTAATATTCTCAATTTCTGGATAGCAACTCGGAAGGTATTGAGTTACTAAATAAAAGGTTTTTTTGTTGCGGTATTGCGTAGTTGGGCCATTACTTTGAAAATGTAACTTTTTCACTGTTGGAAATTTCATAAAGTAGAAGTCTAATATCTTCTTAATATGCGTAATTATTGATATTGGGTCATGTCTAAGCGATTCAGAACATGTTGCAAAACCCTGTACGATATTTTTTGTATACATCATTCCTGTATGCAATGTGTACTGTTGTCGGCTGGCACCAAAATGCACAGATTGCACTTCTTTATTATATTTTATAGAATAATTTTCACTAAAATCAATCAAAAGTATCATTTCATCGCTTCCCAAATCTTTTTTTAGCGTTTTTAAGGCATCTTTTTGATGACTTATCCTATGTTCATGCGCCAGTAAGGTGTTCAGCTGATTTTTAAACAAGTTTATTCCTTGCTCAACAGTGCAATTAACTTTATTTTTCTTTGTCAGAGAAATATGTATTAGCTTTTTAGTTTTTTCACTCATACGTTCAATTTTAGATGTCTCCCACTTATAATAAGACATTTTCGAAATACTGTCATTAGCGAAATTAAAAATCAATGCTCTGGTTAATACAGATTTGACACTTCCGAGAGAGGCACTCTTTTGATCTTACATCACATGTGAGACATCTCAATACCTTTTCCAAAGAGTTTTCTTTAATCACATTTATTTGATGAAGACTTTTAACAAGTAACGAAAAATTTTCATGTGTAAAACAAGCACATGTTTCTCTTGCACTCATTTTGGGTGGAACACAATGCACTGGACGGTGGTAAGCAAAAAAAGAATAGCTAACCTTAAGTGCGTACCCTCTGTTTTCGAGTATATTCGAGTGGTTTTATATCGGTACGGTATTAAAAAATGGAACAACGTTATCTTTAATGTACTTTAAGCGGCGATACTTTTTCACAATTTTTCCAGTCAAAATCCTGCCGAGAATGTGTTTGAGCTTTTCGCTGTTCGAATCCTGATAAGCTTGCTTCAACTGCGCCGCGACGATTTCACCGGTTATTACATAATTGGTTTTTAATATCGTTATCAACTGCTCGGTTCCCTAACAATCGTTCGACGTTCGATTTTGGAGATGACGACCGATTCATCGAATTTACTCTTTTAAGTCTCATCCGCAATCTACTTACATTTTGTTTCAAAGATTCATTCCGGCGAGTGAGCCTTTTTATCTGATTTCTCAATCTTACGTTTTCCCGATAGCACTTACGCAAACTTTTGTTAACTCTTTTCCTTCCTACAGTTTTTTGTTTCGATGTAACATTCACTATATACCCGCTATTTTTAGAACCGATTGGTAATAGATTTTGTCTATTCCGCGATCTCCGTTTACGCTCGTTTTGATTTTTTCGTCGCTCTTGCAGTTGGTGCTTCGTCAGTTTACCGGCGGGTTTTTTATTTAGGTTGACCATTATTTTATGATAACAGATCACTATTACGGTAAACTAGTATTTTTCACTAAAATGAACTATAAATGATGACAGATATATCATGGTGTTTCATTTTATATAAACTTGTAAAAACAACTGTAGCAAAACCAGTAGAATAAAAAGTTGTGACATTTTAGGGTTGTGACATTTCATGTTTAATCTATTCTCATTTTAATATGGAATATTTTTGGACTTACGTTTGAAATTAGATGTATGCCACCAAGGTCTATATGTGTTCTAATTTTCAAGGAAAAATTACACCTAGTTTAGAAGAAAAGCTGTGGTAAAGTTGTGACATGAGAAAGTGTGACACATATATTAAACGCAAAATCTTCCCAACAAATTTTGTTTTGATCACAATTTATAGCATATAATGCCAATAAAAGTACATGACCTCAGCAAAGGGACACTATAAATTGTGACATTTTTTTTCTTTTTTGTGTGTTTAAAAGTAGTCCATGCTATTAAATGATTAAATTTTGCACTTAATTTATATGAATCGATGAAATGTATAAGACTGCATATCAGTTTATTTAAAAAAATGTTGGGTTGTTATAAATTTTTGACATTAAAGTCGGTGAACACAAATATATCAGTTTCCAAGGAATCAGCCTAATATGTTTGAAAAAAATTCACAAATTGCAGCTTACATCTTCAAAAATTAGAGCAGTCAGACTTATATTAATGGTAATTTTTTTAAAAATTTACTAAAAAGAAAAGAAATTGTATAAGCGGTTATAGCATTCCTATAATGGGTGGTATGTATGTATATTTATGATCTAAAATTATTATTTCACATGGCTTTCCGTAAATTAAAAATATTAGCACCAAATTTTTTTCTCGAAAATAGAGATCACAAACATAACCATATTGTTTATAAAAATTTTATAAAGTCAAGATTAGAAATATAAAAAATAAAAAATAAAAACTTTTGACCGATAGCTGTAACTGTACTCGAACCATCAACCGCTCGACCACTACCCCCTGACGCTTCCCACTGGGCTATCGCTTTATTTGCAAATTGATTGTCAGATAACCAATTCAAGTGGCATGAGAAATTTTCATTCGCTTATTACAGATAAATGAAGCAGTATTGGTTATATATTAGATAATTGTGCACTGCCTTAGAGGTATGCCAACAAATCCATATGCATTTCAATTATTTATATGTAAAATTTGTTAGCCTATTAATATAATAGATTCTCAAGAGCAGAACGAAGACAATACAAGCGTAATCGAGGTTTAATATAATCCCAGCAAGGAAGAAAGACAAAAGGTATATCGAAGCGAAAATAATAATAAGTAAGAAAGAAATCTAAATTTAGTTATGTATTATTTAATATTGTTGCCCATGTTTACAAAATAATTATAAAATGGACGACGCTCTTCCAATAGATGTAGATAACGAAGAGTTAGATAGAATAATAAGAATTAGAGGAAAGAGACTTAATAGGAGAAAATAAGGAAGCTACAATAGAAGACTATTATAACGATGATACTAGCGTAGAGCATACTGTTCGAATGATCAGAGCTTTGGAGGAATTGTAGGTAGCTTTATAAGGGCGAAATTGCTTTAATAAAATACAATTTTTTGCGAAGGAATAAGAAATTGCTTTAATACATTTTTTTGCGAAGGAATAAGAAATTGCTTTAATAAAATAAAATTTTTTGCGAAGGAATAAGAAATTGCTTTAATAAAATAAAATTTTCGCGAAGGAATAAGAAATTGCTTTAATAAAATAAAATTTTTGGGAAGGAATAAGAAAATAGGGAAAAATGGCAAATCAAAACAATTTGATCAGGCGCCCAATCTTAAACGCCAACGCCCCTCAAGCGGCAAACAACGAACAAATAAGCATGGATGATCTGAGAAGATTAATATCAGACATCGCTACAAGCGTCTTGACACAACAAGGACCACGGGTAGTCCAAAATATTTTAAACCTAAATTCTGGCTTAGCTACAGCGTTAGACCAAGACATTGTAGAAGAACAAAGAGGGAACCTAGGAGAATTAGACAAAATACCAGATGTGGTCAAATGTCTAAAAGACTTCTCAGGTCGCCCAGGAGAATTCAACTCCTGGAAGAAAAGTGTCGATCGTATTCTGAATTTATACGAACCACTAAGGGGTACACCAACATACTATGGCATCCTTAGTATAATAAGAAATAAGATAATAGGAAATGCCGATGCGGCATTAGAATCCTATAATACTCCTCTGAATTGGGGAGCAATTACAAAGTGCCTCGCTATGCACTACGCAGATAGACGAGACCTATCAACCTTGGAATATCAAATGGCCACACTCATACAAGGTGATAAATCGATAGACGTATTCTATCAACAGGTGTATAAACACCTATCTCTCATTCTAAACAAATTGGGTTATGAAGGTAAGAGTAATGAAACGCAACGAATGCTCACAGAGTCATATAGGAACAAAGCATTGGATACATTTATTAGAGGATTAAATGGAGACTTGCCAAGATTGCTAGGTATGAAGGAACCAGTCGATTTACTTCAGGTCCTCCATTTATGTCAGAAATTAGACAACCAGAATTTTAGGACGAACCACGCCAATGGCATGAAGCAGTCATACCAAGGGTACCAAAAACCAACAAAAAATTACCCGTCACATCAAAGAGCACAGCATTTTTACTCACAATTAGCTCATAATCCCCAAACAAGCCATCAGGCATGGCAAACCAATCGGGAAAATGCTAACGCAAGTGCGCCGCCAAGGCCACCCAAACCAGAGCCTATGGATTTGGACCAGAGCACGTAGAATAAACTACATGAATAGACCCACGCAGAGTCGGTACCAAGGAAAGAGACCTGCAGAAAATCCCACAACTCAAAGGGAAAAGTCACAAAGAACTTTTCACATATCGGAACAAGAAGAGAGGAGGTACGGAGAGGATAAACAATCAGACTTTCATTTTTTAGCCTAATGAGCTCTTCGCTCCCTTACTTTGAGGCTAGAGCGGAGAGAGGGAAAATACTAAGATTTTTAGTGGACACAGGCTTCATTAAAAATTAATTACAACCACATTTAGCAAAGAAACGTATAAAAAACAAACTCCCATTCCACGCCAAATCAGTCGTAGGGGACATAAAAATTGAAGAGCATACCCTATTGAAATTATTTAATATTGATAAGGAACTCAAATTCTTTCTGATGCCATCCTTAAAAACATTTGATGGAATTTTAGGAAACGATACATTAAGAGATATGGATGCTGTGATCCATACCAAGGACAATATATTGATATTGAATAACGAAAAAAGGATCAAACTTAAACAGCTCCCCTCAAAGGCGGTAAACGCCATACAAATAAAGGACGAACATTTATCGTCACAACAAAGAAGGGACATGAACGAAATAATTCATGCATTCCCAAGGTTATTCTCAGAACCAGATGAAAAATTAACTTATACGACAAAAGTCGTTGGAGAAATAAGGACGGTAACAAATACCCCTATTTACTCTAAATTTTATCCGTACCCAGCTTCTCTCAAACCAGAGGTTGAGAGTCAGGTAAAGAAATGTATGGCTGATGGGATAATAAGACCTTCTAGGTCACCCTACAATAAACAATACCGTATGGTTATAGACTATCGAAAGCTGAATTCAGTTACAACAGCCGATAGGTACCCAATACCTGAAATTTCTGAAGTAATTTCTAATTTAGGAGAAAACAAATTTTTCTCGGTATTGGATCTGAAAAGTGGTTTCCATCAAATTCTTTAAAGGGATCTGATATTGAGAAAACCGCCTTTTCAGTAAATAATGATAAATACGAATTTACTCGTTTACCATTTGGATTAAAAAATGTGCCGTCAATTTTTCAGCGAGCGCTCGATGACATTTTGCATGAGCACATAGCTAAATATGCTTACGTATATATTGATGATATAATAATCTTCAGTAAAACGGAAGAAGAGCATATTGAACACATAAGTAAAGTTTTTCAAACTTTACATGAAGCAAATATATAATTTCAGTTAGACAAGTGTCATTTTTTCAAAAAAGAGGTTGAATTTTTGGGATTTGTCATATCGTCAGATGGAGTAAAAACCAACCCCGTAAAGGTGGAAGCGATTGCGAATTTCCCACAACCAAAAACTATAAAAGAACTTCGTAGTTTTCTCTGCTTATCCGGATACTATCGGAAGTTTATAAAATACTATGCTAAATTAGCAAAACCCTTAACAACTCTTTTAAGAGGGGAAGAAGGTAGGATTTCAAAAAACAAATCCTCAAAAGTAAAAATAAATTTTGATAAGGAAGCAGTAAAAGCTTTCAATAGTGTAAAAAATTCACTAATATCCAGGGATGTCGTTCTTGCATACCCTGATTACAATAAAAAATTTGAATTGACCACGGATGCTTCCAACTTTGCCATTGGAGCCGTGTTGTCGCAGGAGTCAAAACCTATAGCATTCATCTCAAGGACTTTAAGTAAAGCGGAAGAACATTATGCAGCTAATGAGAAAGAGATGTTAGCTATCATATGGGCTTTGAACTCTCTTAGAAATTATCTATATTGATCAGCTAGAATACAAAATTTTCACTGACCATCAACCGCTCACGTATGAATTGAGTAATAAAAATAATAACGCGAAAATGAAGAGATGGAAAGCGGCTCTAGAGGAATACTCATACGAGCTATGTTATAAACCTGGTAAACAGAATATTGTCGCCGATGCGTTATCAATGATACCTGTTAGCGAATCGCAAATTAACAGCCTATCAGTAGCATCGAGGTCGGACGATAGCTCATCACACAATTTGATTTACAGTATTGAAGGGCCAATAAACGCCTTCAAAAATCAAATTTTTTTAAATACTGATAGTGAGCCATCCTACCAATTTAAAATAGTGTTTCCTACATATCACCGGCATATGGTAACGCAACCGGATTATTCGGAACAGATTTCATTAACAATTTAAAAAAAATATATGAACCCGTCAGTTATAAACTGCATAAAGCAGAGGAGCCTATTATGGGAAAGATACAAGCGCTTTACCCACTGCACTTCAGTAAATATAAAGTAAGATTCACTCAGAAAATGGTGGAAGTATACCGGATAATCACAAGCAACAAGAAATAATAATTAGAGAGCATAACAGAGCACATAGGAATTGTAAGGAAAACAAAACTCAAATTTTAGAGAAATATTACTTTCCTGGAATGGCGAAAAAATTAAAAAAGTAATCAAAAATTGTGGGATATGCAAGGAGAATAAATACGACCGTCATCCGGCGAAGCCACAAATTCAGGCAACACCCATACCTACATTCTCAGGCCAAATAGTACATATTGATATACTTCATATGGGCAAACCACTAATCTTAACTGCAGTTGATAAATTTTCAAAATATGCAATTGCAAAGCTTATCCAATCCAAAGCACCGGAGCACATAAAACAACGGCACCATATACAAGTCGCTCTAATGGACAGGTAGAACGATTTTACTCCACGTTACAGGAGATAATGCGATGCCTACAGCGTGAGGAAGCTCACAAATCTTTCAGCGAACTGCTAGAAAGATCGGTCAAAGAGTATAATTATACAATACATTCCACAACAGGGAAAACACCAATGGAAGTATATTTTGGTAGAAGAGTCTGCAGTGACCCTTCACTATTAGATAAACATATATTGGAAACAACAAATAAAATTAAGGAAAAGCAAATCACAGATCTAGCTTACCACAACAAGAATAGAGTATCAGTAAGACAATATAACCAAGGAGATCAAATTTACGTTAAAATAAATAAAAGATTAGGGAATAAACTTACACCCAGGTAAAAGAAAGAGGTAGTCGCTCAAAACTACAACACTACAGTTAAAACACAATCAGGGAGAATAGCCCATAAAAATAATATCAAACAGAGTTGAATATTATTAAAATGTTTTTATTAGGTCGCTTTCGTCGTTCTTGTGCCCGGATTTTTGCATTCGATTTTGAACCAACTTCCTGTTGTGCTAGGGTCTTGAAATTTTCACTACAGTTCAGGTCGCGATGACAATGCAATATTATGAAGAAAAAATTCCGATAGGTGGCGCGTGGGTCGCTATATTTTCAAAAATCGCATTTATGGTCCGATTTGGCTGAAATTCGGAACATGTATTACTACTATGA
Organism: Campiglossa producta; assembly: GCA_964058755.1. NCBI lineage: Eukaryota > Metazoa > Arthropoda > Insecta > Diptera > Tephritidae > Campiglossa > Campiglossa producta. The sequence goes on along the minus strand of CAXKVI010000006.1, from coordinate 23,580,932 downwards.
AAATAAATATTTTCCTAAAAAAAAATTCCGCTAGGTGGAGCTGAGGTCGGGGTAATAACAGCTGAAAATCCGGAAACGGTCAAAATTCTAAAATTAAAATTCTGAAGTCAAAATTCCGGAATCAAAATTCTGGGTCGACAAAATTCTGGAAATCGGAATTCCGCACTTCCTTCGCCTTTTTTGGCTGTATTTCAAAATTCAGGTTTTTCATAATTCCGGAATTTACGTTTTCCAGAATTAATTCTGGAAATTTTTTCCCCAAATTTGAGTATTTTAATAAATTGTGCTTATATTTAAGAAATATACATTGACTTTGATTTTTTGGTCATAAGACAGAAAACCAGCGGAACAATTTGTATTTCTACTCAGCCGTGTATGGAAAATAGCTGCCTCATCATCGTTGGAACAACGTCAAATTTACCGTCCATAATCCAGCAGTCGCTCTCATTTAACAACTGCAGCGAAGATTTTGTTCCAAAAATAAGAATGCATTCGCCATAACTTTAATAACTTTCTTACTTAAAATAAATAGTTGACCTTCCAAAACATAAAGTGATAATAAAGGAATGTCTATTTTTTCAACACAAGTTGGCTCTTTAAAACATTTTAAACTGTTCCGTTGTCTTCTAATTTTTAGCTTAAGGTCACTTCTTGATGGCAGATAATGTCCAATGTGTTTTTCTGTCATACATAGATACCGAACGCTGAATTATTTGGCTAGGCTGCAGAAAACTCAAGCGAAACCATATTTTTAAAATGATTATTTGGATCTGCAACCGATTTTTTATGCGCACATGGATCATGAGAATGTTCATTTTTTTCGTATAACATTTCACAGCCGTGAAATTGTGTGTCATAACGCACGGTACATTTGTTTTTAATTCCTTCAGAACAAGTCCAGTTAAATGTTAAAGGCAAAGTGCGCACTTTTTTTGTTATCAACACGCATTTTTAATCATTAATTACAGAATTTTGAATTTCAGAATTTTGGTTTCCAGAATTTTGCAATTTAGAATTTCGTTATCCAGAATTTTGGATTCCAGAATATTGACTTCCATAATTTTGATTTCCGGTGTTTCGACTTCCGGAATTATGAATGCAGAATTTCCAAAAAAGCAGAATTTTGGCCCCAACCCCTGAAAATCCTAATTATGGGCCGATTTAGCTGATATTTAGCGTGTGTATTACTTAATCAATTTCCAAATGTTCAAAAAAAATTGGACCCGCTAGGTGGCGCGTGAGTCGTTCTATTTAAGAAATGCGAAGGTCTGTTTTCGGTGTCGATTAATTCGTTTTTCAACGAACTTTCCGTTGAGGTAGAATCTTGAAATTTTCACCATTGTTTAGTTTTCTGCCCCCACGCAATATAACAAAAAAATAATTCCGATAGGTGGCGCACGGGTAGAGATATTTGAAAAGTTTCATTTCCAGAGATTTTGCTTTGGATTTTGAACTAACTTCCCATTGAGCTGGGGTTTTGAAATTTTCACCATCGTTCAGGTTTCGCTGACAATGCATTATACAAAAAAAAAATCCAAAATATTGCTTTAATTGCAAAAGTCCCATTTATCGGCCTATCTTCCTTATTGCTATTTGAATATTTCGTACATATATATATATATTGTGAAAAGATGTTTCTTTAGAAAAGCTCATATCGGTAATAAGATTGTTAGAAATTAATGCGAACCATCTTTAGCGTGCGCCAATGTTTTTATACCTTTCAAACTCCAAGTACTATTTAATACCTATAAGAATTCCCACTCACAAATGTTCCAGATAAGCTTTACGTGGTGAAGAATCTATGTAGGCAGAGGGGAAATTATTTTCCAGTTTTTAGTTCATTTTAAAAACATTTTAAATTAAAAATATTTTTTTATTCTATTTTTTATTTTTTCCATATTTTTGTTTTTTCTTTTTTTTTTTAGTTTTACGACCACAATATTTTTTAAACCTCAGAAGTCAACATGAAGACGAAAATCACCATTCAAATCATTTTTGCAAATATTCACGATTAAAGCGCAACAAATCGATATACAAGACCTAACAAATAATAATGGATATATACCAATAAAAATCGGAGAACAACAAACCATTAATCACTACGATAAAATCCTCCATTTTATCAACTTAACAACATATGATGAGCAGAAAACATTAAAACCCTGAAGGCAACTTCCTTCGAGGATGAACAATTATTGGAAACCTTAGACAGGAATTTTATTTTATTAAAAGCAAAAATAGATTATTTACAAACACATTAAAGGCAAAGCGAGGTTTAGTTAACGTATTGGGTAAAGGATTAAAATATATAGCAGGTACAATGGACAGTGATGACGAAAAGCAAATAGTCAATACATTAAGTAAAATGCAGGGCAATGCGCAGGACACGACGGACGATATAAACAGTATAATTTACAACAACAAATTCTTAGCTAATCAGATTGATAATATCACTATGCACATAAATAAACAACAAAACCTCATACAAATTTACATAAATAAATTTAGAGAAACAACACAAAATAAAATCAGGACGTTAGAAGACGATTTGCAATTTATGCAGCATACTTACCAAATAAATAATGATATAACCCTTTTGCAAAACCATATAAATGATATTGGACCAATAATTTTTTCTAGTAGGTTAGGTTCAAGTGGCTGCCGCAGAGGCACACTTAGGCCAGTTTTGAAAGGCCCGTTGTGATACCACCAACACAAGGAAAGTCAGTCCCGGGACCCAGCCATATGGAAAATCCCTGAGTTGTTGGGATTTTCCACATAGCAGAATCCCGGGACTGACACTCCTAAACCGACACCGTTACTCCTCCTCGAACCACTTAGATGACTTTATGAAGCCCATCAAGTCCTTTATGTCCATTTCCGCGATCTGGCTTAGGCTATCCAGGAACGGAACTCCCAAAAAGCGCGTTCTCGCGCCGCTTAAAGCCGGACAGTTGCAGATGAGGTGCTCCACTGTTTCCTCCTCCTCATCATCTTTGCAACTCCTGCAGCATCGTCGGTAGGGCACACCTAGCCTTTCTGCATGCCTACCAATGAGGCAGTGACCGGTTAATACCCCTATCAATATGCAGATTTCCCTCCTAGTTAGGGCATAAATGCGTCTAGACCTTTTAAGATCCCATTTTGGCCAAGTTTGTTTCGATATGCGACACCCTGGGGATTGCAGCCATCTTTCGTTGGCTTGACGGAGTGTGTGCTCCTTCAGCATTAGTTTGCATGTAGCAAACGGCATACCTAAGCGCTCTTTATCCTGAAGAACCTGCTTGGTCGTGCCCTGCCTGGCAAGCTCGTCTGCCTTACAGTTTCCCTCAATGTCCCGGGACCCATATGAGGTTTACGCGGTTCTGTTGGGCCATCTCCTGAAGAGCGACGACAGCTGAGCGTCAGTTCAGAGTTGAACGTGTATGAGCCAAGGGATTTGATGGCCGCTTGGCTATCGCTGAAAATAGCGATATCTTCTCCGATAACACGTTTGCTTAACCAGGCCGCGGCGTCCAGGATTGCCGAGACTTCCGCCTGGAAGACGCTACAATGATCAGGTAGTCTGAAGGAGAGCTCAAGGTCCAAATCCCTTGAATAAACTCCTCCTCCAACTCTGCCGTCCAACTTCGAGCCGTCGGTGTATATGGCAGTGCCACCATTTGATTCGGGACACCCATCCGTCCTCTCCCAGTCTTCTCTGCTGGGAATGTTTATTTTGAAACAGCTATCCCCGACTGTAGTAGTCGCACAACGATCTGTGCTTAGAGGGAGAAAGCTGTAAGATTCCAGAATACTGGAGTGTCCAATAGTACCCGCAGCCCAACTGGAGGTTTCTCTTAGGCGCAGAGCTGATGCCGCCGCTGACCGAAACCCTTCCAGATCAAGTGGCAAAATGCCCAGAATGACCTGGAGGGCTTCGTTGGGCGTTGTCCTTAGCGCACCGCTTATACAGATCATATTGGATCTATGAACTTTCCGCAACAGATTCAGGTATGTTGCCTTGCTCAGCGCAGGCCACTATACGACGACTCCATAAAGCATGATTGGGCGAATGATGGCCGTGTAGATCCAACTGCATACTGTAGGGCTGAGCCCCCATTTTTTGCCAATGGCTCTTTTGCATGTGTAAAGAGCGATGCAAGCTTTCTTCTGGCGCTGAAGAACATTCTCCTTCCAATTCAATTTCCTGTCCAGAAGTATGCCTAGAAACTTGGCCTTATCCGACAAGCCCAGGCGCGTGCCATCTAGTTCTGGTAGGCTTAGTGGCGGTATTTTGTACCGGTTGGTGAAGAGGACAAGTTCCACCTTCCCTGGGTTGATACTAAGTCCGCAGCGAGAGGACCACGTCGAAACTTCTCGCAGTGCTACTTGCATCAGGTCACACAGAGTTTGTGGGAACTTGCCTCTGAATGCAATAGCTAAATCGTCTGCGTATGCCACTATCTTCCTGCCCCCCCCCCCCCCCCCAGCTTGTGTCACGTAGCAACGAGTTGACTGTGAGGTTCCATAAAAGCGGGGAAAGAACACCACCCTGGGGTGTTCCCCTTGTGACATAACGTGCTAACTCAACCGTACCAAGTGAAGAAGCTATTTTCCTTCCCCTTAAAAGTTGGTCAATTAAATCAGTTAGAGGTCTATCTACGCCCAGATTAGTTAGAGCGGAGTTGATAGCCTCCGGGCTTATATTGTTGAAAGCCCCCTCAATGTCTAGGAGGGCCACGAGACAGTAGTCCTTTTCACACAGCGATTTCTCAATGACAGACACTAGGCTGTGCAGAGCGGTTTCTGTTGATTTGCCCTTGGTGTATGCATGCTGATAGCTAGAGATAAGGTTGCTATCAATAGTCGTTAAAAGGCAGTCGCTTAGTATCCTCTCAAAGGTTTTTAGTACAAAGGACGAGAGACTGATCGGTCTGTAGTCTTTTGGCTCGTAGTGGGATGCCTTCCCAGCCTTAGGGATAAACACTACCGTGGCTCTTCTCCAGGAGCCCGGAATGTGGTTGAGAGCCAGGCAGGCTGTGAAGAGAAATACCAGCCATTTAGCTGATGTCTCCAACGTGTTTATAAGTTGCGCGAGGATAATCCCGTCCGGCCCGGCAGCCTTATACGGTTCAAAGCTCTTAACTGCCCACCTTACTCTTTCCTCAGAGGTGCTAGTGGTGCATCATGCAGATTCCCCGGAAAATGTGTATTCAAGAGCAGCTCAAGGGTTTCCTCTTCCGTGCTGGTCCAGGATCCGTCAGGTTTTCGCAGATAGGACTCGTCTAAGTCTCACTGTGTCGTCGACCTTTTCGACGCCAGTGCAGAAATTTCTCCACGAGGTTCTCTTCGCCTGTCTCAGAGCTTTTTTGTAAGCCCTTAGTTTAGCTTTATATTCGTGCCAATGAGGCTCAGAGCCGAAGCTCTTGGCCTTGTTAAATTGTTTCCGCCATGATATTCGGAGCGAGTCCAAATCGTAGGACCACCAATGTGGCCTGTGTTTACCGCGTGGTTTTGGCACTGGACAAGCCTGTCCTAGAGCATTTGAGAGCGCCGATGTAAATGTAGTAACAAGATCCTCCAGCTCCTCTACTGATGAGGGGGCTTGTGAGGGCAGTACTGGTAGGTCTCTGTCTAATATTTCATTGTGTAACTGCCAATCAGTGTTACGTGGATTGCGCTTCATGATTGGTTGTTCTACAATAAAGTCTAAAACCATTTCTATGTAACTGTGGTCGGAGAAAGAATGTTCTTCCAGAACCCGCCATTTTCTGACCCACTCATAAGCGCCTTCACTACAGATAGTGAGGTCTATGACCTCCCTGCGGGTCTTAGTGATAAAAGTTGGCTCATTACCCAAGTTGCAAATCACCAGGTTGGTTGTTAAGAGGTAATCAAACAGAGACTCGCCCCTGGCATTGATGTCGGAGCTCCCCCATTGGACATGGTGAGCATTAGCGTCCGCTCCAATAATAAGATAACCCGTGCAGAAATTTGACACCAGGTCTTTCACCTCCGTTTGTGGTGGGGGTTCTTCGGCGTCGAAGGGCATATAGACCGAAGCCACCGTCAGGCGGGTGCTGTCGACCGTTAGACTGATAGCGGTAATATCCCCATTGGTGTAGTTAGGTAGGAGAAAGGAGTTCAACTCAGACTTGACCAGAATACACGTTCTGACTTTGCTCTCCTCGCTGGCTCGAATGAGCTTGAAGCCCTTAGTCCCCAATCCGCAGATTCTAGAGCTATTGACCCAGGGTTCTTGGATGAGGACCACATCCACGTCGCCTTTAGAAAGACGACTACTTAAAGCAGCCGAAGCTACTTTAGATTTGTGCAGATTAATCTGAAGCACCACCAACATGAGAGCGCACAGACTTCCCTGCCGTCCCCATATCGTCGAGGTTTGCCCCATCCCGGAGGTTGCTTATCAACGACGAGTTGTTCCGATTAACTGCCCGATATGGCGTTGCAGGAGTCTTGCTGTCTGTAGCGTTAGATGTTAATCGCTCAGCGTTGGCTGCTACCACCGTGACGTCGAGGGCTTCCTCGTCCTGTAGGCTGTCCTCCATCTCCGAGTTGTTCACAGCACTATCACCAAGGGACGTGGCGGATAACATGCTTTCCGCATCGGAATCCTCCGCTTCCTCTTCTGATAATTCGTTTTCCGGTTCCCCCGGAGCAGCCGAGAAGGCAGCGCGCTGAGCATCACCACGATATACGTGGATAACGATCTGGCCTACGCTGTAGTGTACTAGGAAATTGCACCTTTTGAGGGGCTCGATTGACTCTTTATTCATGGTGAACAACACCTGTATGTCGGGCCCTACCGCATCCCCGACCAGATTGACACTCCAGTCATGCGTTGGCAGGGACGGATTCATTAGCCGTAGCATCCCGAGAATTCTCTCGGGTTCGTCAGGGATGGCCGGAATCCACGCCCATGCCCTTGGACGAGCTGGAATGTCCTTCCAGTCGACGACCTCTATCTTTGCGCCCTTGTAGACTTCACCCAGCTTAGCAGCTGCTGCCTTGTACAGTGCTACGGTTTTTGCATCCTCGCATGCGAGTAATTTAATCTGACCCTGGTGCCAACCCGCATCCGTTACTCGCGCCGAACTACCCGGAAACTCTAGAGCAACATTGAGAAGAATGTTGCCGAGTTCATTTCGCACGTAACGCCACCGGTCCTTAGGGATGGCCGCTTGGGAGGGGGATTTAACTCCAGGTCCGATCTCTGGCGCTTGAAAGGGTTAACTTTTAACCTCTTTGGCATGTACGAATTTTGGAAATCCGGTATCACAGCTTTCGCTAGCTCTACCGATTTACTGGAATTCGGCGACAGCGATTCCTGCGGTACCCCTTCATACCTCTTCAGGATCTTTGCAGCCAATCTTTTCTCGTGGTATGTGAAGCGGCGGGGAGATGTCTCCTGGGAGTGCGGACCCGTAGTTGCCATCGCGGTCGCTCTCCTTGCCGAAATCTCAGTTGCAGCTTCCTTCTCCTTCGAAACTCCGAGGCCAGGTCATGAGACCGCTGCCACAGACGTAAAGATACTGGTTTCCATATCAGCGGTTGATGGGAGTTTAGCATCCGCCGTTGTCCGCTTAGTTGCGTTGGTGCTAGCTCCCATCAAATCAATCTTAGTCGATAGAGGGTTGGTTGACCGACTCGTAGTTGCCATCGCTGTCGATCCCCCCTTGATTGTGGAACGGAGGTTGTCCTCCGGCGTTGTTGTTGCTTTCTCGCCTGTTCCTCCATAGCTCTCCTTTGCTGAGTAGTGAAATTTGGCGTTGTTTGTTTTTTAGGTTTATCGTTTTTATTTGGGTTATTTGAGTTCATCTTCTTCGTACGACCCGTCGCCGGACAAGGCCAGCTTAGGGTCAAGGGAAGAGTAGGGGAAAATGTGTCGTCCGCCGCGGCAGAGCCCCGTACCGCGGTAAGGCCATGCTTACTCTCTGAGGCGACCCGGTATCAGAGAGGCTCCGTTCAAATACAGCCACGATTTGCCTCCCGGCTGCAAACGTCCAATGGGCACGGTTTCGCATAACACCCTGGATTGGGAGGGGGAAGATCTTTGTCGTCGCGCCAGAGAGGCTAGGCTGCTCTCGTGATGAAGTACCGTACGGAGCTATGATCACAAGGGCAGCGTAGCCCTGTGGCTATCGACTTAAGCCCTCGTACCGCGGCAAGGTATCCACCCTTCACGAGGGATACACTTACAGTACATACATACATATATGTATATATATATATGTTTATGGCGCTTGTGCGGGCATACCTGGTTTGGTTTTTTTTATATAAGTGCGCAAGTAGATATTACGCATCGCGAAAATCTCTGTGCAATGCATGAATACATATCCATATATGTCTGGCAAGTGGGCATGCGTGTGTATATATTTAAATATGTACATATAGAAGAGTGCTAGTAAATATGTTGTAGAGTGTCAGTCGGTACACAAAAGAAATTGACCAGAATTAGATATGAAAAATTAAAGCGGGAAACAGAATCGGTCCGCCAATACGTCAGTTGCGTGACGCGCGTCAATTTTAGAGCAAATTCTATTTTGACGTATCCGTCGTATCTGGCGTTACTCATACAAACACCCGCAGTCTACTTTGCTGTCAGTTATTTCGACGTACTGACGGACTGATTCTGCTGAACGCTTAAGGGTAGTTTGGTGCATCATCATCATCATTTAATGGCGCTTAGCCGCCTAAGCGATTTTGGCCGTTGCATATCAAAGCACGCCAGTCATTCCTTTTTAGCGATAACTGACGGCAATTGGAAACCCCAAGGAAGTTCAATTCATCCTCCACTTGTTGTTTCCATCTCAGTCGAGGCCTCCCCCTTCCTCTGCTGCCGAATTCAGGCGACCATAGGAAAACCTTCTGTGCTGGAGCTTCTTTGTCCATTCGCATAACATGGTCCAGTCAGCGGAGTCTTTGGGCTTTAATTCGCTGGACTATGGTCAGATCTGCGTAGAGCTCGTACAGCTCATCGTTAAATTTCCTTCGATACTCGCCGTTGGCATCACGGGAAGGACCATAAATCTTCCGGAGAACTTTTCTCTCAAATACTCCAAGGGCCATCTCATCTTCTCTTGACATTGTCCATGAATCTGAGCCATACACCCTTTATTGCGGTTTTTAATTTGTTTTTTATTTGTTCGATCGTGGTTTCATTACTAATAAAATTCCTTGCTGTACCCTTCAGCTTTGTTTTTATCATGGTAATGGCCAATGCCTCGTGTGTATCCTTGATTTGCTCAAGTATATCGAGTGCATCTATGAAACTATGTAGATTTTCTGGTTTACCATCAAACTCTGGTAATACTGACGAAGCAGTTTTAATAAATTCTACTACGGTTTGTGGCATTTTGACGGTTATTATCGGCAATTCTGTTTTAAATTCTTCCACCGATGTTTCTTTACTTAATGAAGGTGAGGGGGTTCGGCTAGGAGCGCGTTCAGATAGGAGTATTGAAAAATCTATTTCAATTTCCTCTTCTGTTGTATTTGGTACTTCAAATTCGATATTGTGTTTGGCTAGAGCAGATACTAGTTTGTCTCGGACTGCTGAGAAAAATTGGTAAGCTTCTGTTTGGTGGTCTACGGTAAGTATGCGCTTTCCCGCATTGATCACCTGTCTAATGTTATTAAGGGCTTCCAAAATTGTATTTAGATGTTTAACTATAGTTTCTCTTGTTATGGGGATACTTTTATTAATACATTTATATGATTTGCCAGCTTTAGTTTTTTCCTCCAATAATGTGTCATGGATTTCTTTCCATTTAGATGCGTTGCTGGACATTATTTAATTGTCTCAATTTGTTCTTTATATAATTTTTTATTAGAATTATTATTGTGGCAATTAAAAATGAACTTACGCATATAAAAATTACCAACCATTTATCAGTAATTTCTTCTTTATCTTCTATAATTGGGTGTGTTTCAAATTTGGCAATTTTATTTTCGTTAGTTTTATCTTCAGAGGTTTCTTTCCCTACCTCATATCCTGCTATAGCTACTAAAATACCGTTCAAAGCGATTTTCCACCATGCCATTTTAAAATTTAATAGTAAAATTTTTCGAATTCAAATTTTTATTTATTCATAAATTTGTCTTTTAAATTACAATTTTTAATTAAAATTTATTTTCAGGATTTACTTTACTTATCCATCTATTTACTTCTTCTACTATTGTGGAAGGATATAATAAATCTTCCATTGTAGGTTCTCTACCCATTCCTATAAATATCCAAAATTTCCTTAAACAATTTAAATTATGTCTGTTACTTCCCTTATCTCGTGATCTTGATTTACGAGCAATATCTGCGTTTTCACGCTCTAAGTTATCCACAATTCTGTTTATTGCGTCGTAATCAAGATCATCGGGCAATGCACTATCCATCAGAAGAAAATTTATTTAAAATAATTAAATTTGAAAAAGCATTTAAATTTACTCAATTTTTTTTTTTTTTTTTTTTTTTTTTTATTATTGATGTCTTAACAATTTTATTTTTTCTTGAATTTTTAATCTTTCATCAGAGTTAGTGGCAAAGTTAAATTGTTGATGCAATTTAGCTAACTCTATTCTTCTTTTTACTTTTCTGCCTGCCCTTTTTCGTTTATGTACAATGTTTGGGGCAGGGGTTTTAGGAATTTTTTCCGTTTTATTTATTTTATTCCTTTTCCGATACTCTTCAATAGTAATCGGTTTAGGGCCAATTTTTTCGGATTTGCGACTCTCGAGGATCTGATTTGAACCTTTAATAAATGTGTCTATACACTTTTGAAAAAGTTTATCTATTTCTTCTTGGAATATTTTATCAGACTCCTCTTGAGTCGAAATCTTTTGCATTATATTTCGTAAAAATTCGGTTATATAAACAAAATTTTCAATATTTAATTTTTAAACTTTTACTCCTAAGCAAATTACTGCTATTTGGATGGCGACCATAAGGCGTGCCGAAGTTTTCTAAAAAACTTATTTATTCAATTACATAAATATATATACTTAAAGCTATGCCGCCATCATTTTGCTGCCAGTCCTTAATATTCCACCCTTTTTATGTACGCACACGACTGCCACGAACCTGACTCAATTCCATCTGTTATGTCTTCACCACGTTTATCTTCAGTGCCTTTACCATACCATGTTACCTCAATACATTCAGTGCGTTTCGAGCCAAATACCACCCTGTTATGTTGCTGCCCTCGCTGGTACACCACGAGGGCCAGTCCCTCAGTGATGTTAGTTTGTTTTTTTTTTGTGCTTGCCGCCCTTGCTGGTACACCACGAGGGCCAGTCCCTTCAGTGATGGTTTTTTAATTGTCCTTCCAAGTGAATTATTAAAAAAAAATTTTTATTTTCGGCTGGCGGTATCGCCTTTTAAAGCCAAAGTGTATATTGTTTTATCTGGCTGGCGGTTTCGCCTTTTAAAGCCTGGCGGGATCGCCTTTTAAAGCCTAAATTTATTTTAGAGGCCTGGCGGGATCGCCATATAGCCAATGATCAATTAAACTTTGGAAGTTCGATCAGTGAATGTTATTCTTTATTGACTTAACTTTCTTTTATACAAAATTCTTACACTAATACTTACAAACTATTTACAGTATACAATAAATGTGTCGGTATGACAGTCGTATTGGCCAACTGGCGAACTGGCGTTGTGACTCAGTTAGGCAATGCGACTGTCTTTGGCGGTGTCTTTGACCATCCGCACAAGTGTAACAAGACTCTCGCTATATGCGGCATGTGCTGTCTTTGCATAAACTCCCGTTGAGTTCATTGTAACTAATTTGGGTAAAGTGTTGTTGTTTACACTCTTATTTGTTTATGCATTTTTGTGCACATGACAATTAGACGAAAAAGGGCGGTGTGTTTATGTAATACTACAACCTGACCATGGTTTTCACCTTGGGGATCCAATATTGGGTTCGAATAATCCGCAGCATTAGTTGGTTTTCACCATGGAGAGAAATTTCATGGACAAACTGGACAAACAGACGCGAAAACCTGCAATTGTATGGTAATATTATTGGGTGCCTTTCGCCATATGCCAGATTGGTGGATGCCCCAAGACGCCCCCCTGTCCTAATGACTCCGGTTTCATCGAGGAATGGATTTAGGGAAAGTATTTCGCTCCTAGACTCAAGTGGCTCTTTGATTTTTAGTTTTGCTACTTCATTACTGTAGTGTTTCTCCTGAGCAAGTTTAATTAAACAGATAGTCGTAGCTTTGATTTCATCAGATGAGATGAGGTGAGATTCCTGGATAGGAGCTTTCTCTTTAAGGTGGGTCCTATGAATGAATCTGAAAATATATGAGATAACCCTCAAGGCTCGCGGTAGACTCGAAAATCTTTGAAGAATGTCACTATTGAGGTCTGTGACTGCTGCTGCATGTGCCTGCACTCGTTTTTCCTCAACGTTGGTTGTAAAGTCTGTTTCTTGCGTTGGCCAATTTTCTCTGTCTTCTTTAAGCCACGACGGTCCCTGCCACCACAGAGAGTTGTCGACCAAGTCCTGAGCTAATATGCCCCTGCTGGCTAAATCTGCTGGATTTGTACCTGAATCTACGTGGTACCAAGATGAACTTCCTACTTTATCGATGATTTTGGTTATTCGATGTGATACGAAAGTGGACCAGGAGCATGGGGGTTTGCGTATCCAAGCCAGTACTATCGTCGAGTCAGTCCACAGATGGATATTGAGATGACCTAAATCCAGATTGCTGCAAATTGATTCGATGATTTCTGCCAATAATACCGCCCCACAAAGCTCCAGTCGCGGAAGTGAAATGGTTTTAACTGGAGCCACTCTGGTTTTTGCCAAAAGCAGATTGACCAGTACTTGGTTATCCCTTTCAACGCGCAAATAGACCGCTGCAGCGTATGCTTTCTCGGAAGCATCGCAAAAACCGTGAATTTCAACGTTTTCTGACAGGGAATATGAGACCCATCGGGGTATCCGTATTTTCTCGATTTCATTATAAGTTTCGGTAAAATTTTTCCACCTGTCCAATAATAAAGGAGATACGGGGTCGTCCCACCCAGTACCCTCTAGCCATATCTTTTGCATAATGATTTTCGCGACTATAATTGTGGGTGCTAGCCAACCTAATGGGTCAAAAAGTTTTGCGATGGTCGACAATATCGCTCTCTTTGTGAGACTTGTATCTTCTTCTATTGGTTTGATAGTGAAATAGAATGTATCGGAATGTGCATTCCACCTAATTCCAATTAATGTGCTGGCTGTAGAATTTTAGGTCGCTGGTAAATTTGATTGTAGATCACTGGTTGAATAAAAACGGCTTTGAATGGACCAAAAATGTTTTGCTCGGATTGCAAACTCAGAAGTTTGACCGACCAAATTTTGCGGGTAAAAGAAAAGAACGAGAAAATGTGGTATTAATTTAAAATATTTAATAAGTATATTCACGAATATACAAGTCACATTAATTCAGCGATTAACTATATATATTTATAGATTACCTTTGTGAAACAGCTACGGCTCCTGGTGCGTGTGATCTTGATGAATGTTGAATCCAAGTGAACCGTAAGGATTGGAAAATTATTAACATCTAGTTGCTGTCGTGCGGTTTATTTATTCTTGCGATGTTTTAGCAGATATAAGTTAAACCGTTCGACCAACTCTGTTAACAAGTAAATGAAAGGTAAATACGAGGGCGCCCTTATAAGTTTAAGGTTTTAGGCATCTGGCCTAAACACATGCCATCGTAGACTTAACTTGCCAACGTCTAATTACACCTTTATTCTTTTTGCCTCACCAAATGTCCACTTGCCTTATTGGCTTCACCGCGAATCGAACTAAGAATTATTAACTGCTGAACGGAGACCTCTACCAAGATGCTATCGTGTGCTTGTGCTTGGTAGCGTCGAATTACACATTCGAAGAAGGCATACCTGAATTAATAAGGCATCTTCTAAAAATATATAGTTTTCCTTTTCAATAAATTCAATATGAATCTATTTCATTAATTTACTTTAAACAGGTTTTCTCATAAAAACAAGCAGATTTCTTCTAACTTTTGACAAAAGTGCATAAAAAATTCATAAATAAGAAGCTAACTCCTTGTTTTTAGCCGATTTCCTTTTCAATAAATTTGAGAAGAAATTCACGCTAAAATTTAGAAGATTTCCTAGCACAAATTTCTTCAAATTTGTCCCCACTCGCTCTCCCCGGCCAAAAAGCTTTTTTAGACGTCGATCTCTTTGATTATAGGTGAACTTTTTGGCTCTCATCATCATCATTTATTGGCGCTTAACCGCCTAAGCGATTTTGGCCGTTTCGTATCAAAGCACGCCAGTCATTCCTTTTTAGCGATAACCGACGCCAGTTGGAAACCCCAAGGGAGTTCAAGTCATCCTCCACCTGTTGTTTCCATCTCAGTCGAGGCCTCCCCCTTCCTCTGCTGCCGAATTCAGGCGACGATAGGAAAACCTTCTGTGCTGGAGCTTCTTTGTCCATTCGCATAACATGGCCCAGCCAGCGGAGTCTTTGGGCTTTAATTCGCTGGACTATGGTCAGATCTGCGTAGAGCTCGTACAGCTCATCGTTAAATTTCCTTCGATACTCGCCGTTGACATCACGGGAAGGACCATAAATCTTCCGGAGAACTTTTCTCTCAAATACTCCAAGGGCCATCTCATCTTCTCTTGACATTGTCCATGAATCTGAGCCATATATCAGGACAGGTATGATGAGAGACTTATTGAGCGTGATCTTTGTTCTTCGAGAGAGGACTTTACTTCTCAATTGCCTACTCAGTCCAAAGTAGCACTTGTTGACAAGAGTGATTCTCCGCTGGATTTCTGGACTGATATTATTTTCGGTGTTAATACTGGTTCCCAAATAGACGAATTCCCTCACAGTTTCTAATTTGTAACTATCAACAGTGACATGGCTGCCAAGGCGCAGGTGCGCCGATTCTTTCTTTGATGACAGCAAATACTTCGTCTTGTCCTCGTTCACGGCAAGACCCGCTTTTTTCGCTTCCTTATCCAGTCCAGAGAAGGCAGCGCTTACGGCGCGGTTGTTAAGGCCAATGATATCAATATCATCGGCATACGCCAGCAATTGCACGCTCTTGTAAAAGATTGTACCATTGCGGTTTAGCTCTGCTGCTCGAATTATCTTCTCCAGCATCAGATTGAAGAAATCGCACGAAAGGGAGTCTCCCTGTCTGAAGCCTCGTTTGGTTTCAAATGGCTCAGAGAGGTCCTTCCCGATTCTGACGGAGCTGTTGGTATTGCTCAACTTCATTTGGCAAAGCCGTATAAGCTTTGCAGGGAAGTCAAATTCAGACATGGCAGCATACAGGCAACTCCTTTTTGCGCTGTCAAAAGCGGCTTTGAAATTGACAAAGAGATGGTGTGTGTCGATTCTTTTATCATGGGTCTTCTCCAGGATTTGGCGTATCGTGAAAATCTGGTCGATGGTAGACTTACCAGGTCTAAAGCCACACTGATAAGGTCCAATCAGTTTGTCTACGATGGGCTTCAGCCTTTCACACAACACGCTAGAAAGAACCTTATATGCAATATTAAGAAGACTAATTCCGCGGTAGTTGGTGCGGTTAGCGGGATCGCCTTTCTTGTGGATTGGGCAAAACACACTTAAATTCCATGGTGCATAGTAAAAGAAAAAAAGGAGGAAAAATAATGGTGCAATGAAAAAATGTGTGCGAGAAGTGGGCTAATGTGTGCAAAGAGTGGGCTTGTTTTTATCGATAGCGATTAATAAATAAAAACCTGCAGGTGTTGGTGCTTATTTTGGCAATGGCATGATTGATTGTGTGCTAGTTTTGAGGGGCACGGTTGAAGTGGGCCAGAGATCGAATATACATGCAAGCCAAAAACATATGTATATATTTTTCTCTGCTCTCCTTTTGTTCTTTTTGTTACATAAGGTTGCCAACGGTTGAGTTTAGGTTTTTTCGTATTGGAGTTGCCAGGATGCTTACAGTCGGTTGTATAATCATCTACTATTTCATCGGCATCAAGTTCGGGGCAGTTTTCGCACCATGGCTTTATTTTGCCGGATTCAAAAACGGATGAAAAATTGCGCGACTTTACTTTCATTCCCGGTACATCTTCGATTAGATATCTGTCTTTGTTTAATACCTTGGCGATTTTATACGGACCGCGATATTTCGGCTCTAGTTTTCGCGATTCTCCGGTACTATCTGGTTCATTTTCAACGACGATTAAATCATTTTCGCGGTACACTCGTGGTTTTGTATGTCTTTCATCGAAACGCTGCTTTCACTTGCTTCTTTCACGCTCGATGTTTTCGAATGCTAAAAGTCGTTTTTCTTCTATTGAAGTTTGCTCGGCGGTATCACCAATGTCATCGTGTACAGCGGCTACTATTTGATTATGCACGATGTCGCGTAAATTAAAATCGAATATTAACTCGTTGGGACTAAACCCAGAAGTTTTTATTGAGAATTAATAGAGAATTGCAATGTTCTTAACATTAGATCCCATTCCTTGGGGTTATCGACCGAAGTACGTAAATAGTTTAGAATAGTTTTATTTGCACGTTCCACTTGCCCGTTGGATCGTGGAGTGCGTACAGCTGTTTTTACGTGTTTGATGCCGTTTTCTTCGCAGTATGTTACAAATGCCTTGGAAGTATAAGCGGTTCCGCAGTCAGAAATAATTTTAACCGGCATTCCGAAGTAGCTGGTTATCTCATTTAACGTATTGAGGACATGAATTGTACGCGTATCGCGTACCGGTTTAACGATAAGGTATTTTATTATTATTATTATTATTATTATGCCCAACGGATTTTACCCACCATCCCGCCCGACCGACACGAGGGGCGCATCCGCATAACGCGCGGATTAAATTTGCCGAGTGTTTGAAAGGCGGAGGTTTGTTAAGCGTCGAGATGTCAAACTGCTCAGCTACTGAGAAAAATTCATCAGCTGAGTGTAATACGAAAATAAATAGATAATAAAAATACATAAATTGATACTACGTAGAAATCAAATTGTTAAGAGAGAATAGGATAGTTTTTTTAATAATGAAAAGCGAGTCCGAAATATCAAAAGTGTCTGAATGAGAGTTATAATTTTCGCACAAACACTGGAACGGCTCGTGTAATTGATAGTTGGTTCTACATTGCTTCAGAAGAATAGGTTTAAAATGTCTTAAGGCTCGTGAGGGAACATTAAAGTTAACTTCGTTCAAAAGAGGAGGGCTTGAAATCCACCCGTTTAGGAGTTTACACATGAATATTACACCTAGCATTTCTCTACGGCTAGCAAGGGTAGGGAGATTGATAAGTTTCAAGCGATTAGTATAAGGAGGAAGGTTACACGAAGAATCCCATCGTAGATCTCTCAATGCAAAAAGTAAGAATTGTTTTTGAATAGATTCTAGCTTATCTATATGAATTTGATAACGCGGATTCCATATAATCGAGCCGTATTCTAATATTGGTCTAACTAATGTAGTAAAAAGGGTCTTAGTAATATAAGGGTCGCTAAATTCTTTTGACCACCTTTTCACGAAGGCTAAAACACCTCTGGCCTTATTGGCAGTAGCCTCGATATGAGGATTGAAACTAAGTTTACAGTTCATCATCACACCCAAGTCAACAAAAACATTAACGTGTTCAAGAGTATAATTGTTTATCGAATAAGAAGCTGGTTGAAGAGTTCCACGAGAGAAACACATGAATTTACATTTTGCCAGATTAAGCGGCATATAGTTTACGTTGCACCAAGTAACTAAGTGGTCTAAGTCCGTTTGAAGCAAAGAACGTTCCTCCGTCAACGTATATGACTTAAATAGTTTCACATCGTCAGCATATAACAAGATTTTAGAGTACTTAATTGTTGTACACATGTCGTTTATGAATAGCAAAAACAGAACCGGGCCAAGGTGACTGCCCTGAGGGACACCAGAAGAGACATCAATGGAATTTGAATACGTATTTTTTAAAATTACACGTTGTGTTCTACCACAAAGATAGGAGGAGATCCAACGAGTAAAACCAGGTTGAAAGCCTATGAGATCAAGTTTATGTATGAGTAAAGCGTGGCAAACTTTGTCAAATGCTTTACTAAAGTCGGTGTATATAACGTCAGTGCTTAAAATATTTCTAAACCCATTCGAGACGTAGGTAGTGAATTCAAGTAAATTAGTTATGGTTGATTTGCCTTTACAAAATCCATGTTGAGAACTTGCAATCAGTGTTGGGATCGAAAATGCTAGATAATTGGTAATGATGGCTTCGAATAACTTGGGAATGGCGGAGAGCTTTGCTATTCCACGATAATTTTCTACGCAGGACCTGCTCCCACTTTTATAAAGAGGTATAAGAAAAGATTCTTTCCATGAAGTTGGGAAAATCCCACACTGTAAAGACAGATTAAACAACTGTGTTAAGGGCTGGTAGATGTATTCAGCACACTTTTTAAGAAAGCATGTCGGGATTAAGTCGGGGCCATATTTGAAAGACTCCTTTAAGGCCTTTAGGTGTAATAAAACATCTTCTGGGTTTAAATGAGGAACATGGATTGAGTTAATGGAGTGTGGTAAATAAGGGTATCCGTTAGATGATAAATTTATTCCAGAAGAATAATTGGACTTGAAGAATTGAGCAAAGAAGTTGGCAATCTCTAGGTCGTCACTAGAGATTTTATCTTTAAATTTCATAGATGAAGGAAACCCTTTTACCCTGCGTTTAGCGTTTACGAAACCATAAAATGTCTTCGGATTGCAAATAATGTTCTTTTTAATTTTACATAAGTAAGCATTGTAACACTTTTTATTCAATTCTAAATATTTATGGCGCAAAACAGAGTATTGTACATAATCAGAGTGTAAACCAGTTTTTTTGTATAGTTTAAAGAAGCGTGACTTTCGATTTTTTAAAGATTTGAGTTCTTTAGTGCACCAGACTTGCATTGGCTCATCATTACGTAAACAGATGCGCTTTGGTACGAACTTTTCAAAGAGGCTGTATATGGTACTATTGAAGTGAGATAAGTTTCGCTCGACGTCCTCATTGTAATGAGGCCAAACAAGTTTGGAAAGTTCTTTATTTATCTTTTTGAAATTGGCTCTAGAGAAATCAAAAGTTTTAATAGAGTCATAAGGTTTCGTAATACAATCTCGATTATAGTTTATGATTTCGTAGGCTATTTCAAAAGATGGATGGTAAGCGTCTTCGGGAAGAACTAAAGGATCACATCGATTTACAGTGAATTTAGACAAGTCATCAACAAAGGCCAAGTCTAAGACTTTTCCTAACTTGTTCGGAATAACATTAATCTGACTAAGACATAGGTTGGTCATTTCGTCCAAAAACTCATTACACAACTTAGATGACACTGGGACAATATTGCCATCAATTATTCTCCACGAGATGTGTGGCAGGTTGAAGTCACCCAAAACAACTACTGAGTCCACGGGCTTAATCAAAGAACTTACAGTTTTTATAAGTGAAATGTGGTGCATATACACTGATAAATCAGATGACGGTGGAATGTAACTAACAGCTAAATAAATATGGCCTGTGCCAATTCCTATACGTATGCATTTAAATTCTATGTTTTCAATATAAGGTAAATTAACATCTTCAGATGGTATTGAAGAATGTACAGCCAATAGGACCCCGCCCCCGGTTCTGTCTAAGCGATCGTTTCTATAAATCTGATAACCATCACAAAAAATTTCGGAATCAAAGACATGTGGTTTTAACCAAGTTTCAGTGAAAGCAATAATTCTATAGTTACAATTGATCGTTTTTAAGTAAAAATCAGTTAATTTGGTATTTAAACCTCTAACATTCTGATAATAGATATTCAAGAAAGAATTTAGAATTAGTTTTTTGGATCAGTATTCTGACGAGGAATTTTTACAGCATCTGGGTCGTTCGCAGTTGACTTAGGTGAAAACTCGCGAATAAAAGCACCAGGGGGCCAGAACGACTGATCCAAAATCACATCGTAATCTTCATCAAAAACATCAATCCTAAATGAAGAAATTTTTCGCTCATAATTAAATTTAAACTTATGTATTACTAAACCCTCAGCCTTAATTTTCGATTTGATGTAAGACTTAAGGTCGTTGACGGAAGTGTCTTTCTGAAATCTAGACACGAATATCGATTTTCGCGGTGGAACCACAACCAGCTTAGTAGCCGTTGGTTGAACTGAATTGGCAGTATTTTGTTGTACAGGGGTTCGATTTGGGGCCTCGGAAGTGGACTGAACCACTTCCAAGGAAATGGATGAACCCACTCCTTTGGAAGTAGGCGGCACCACTTCTTTGGAAGTCGACGCAATCACTTCTTTGAAAGTGGACGGAACCACCCCCTTGGAAGCGGATGGAACCACTTCTTTGGAAGCGGATGGAACCACTTCTTTGGAAGCGGATGGAACCACTTCTTTGGAAGCGGACGGAATCACCTCCTTGGAAGTGGACGGAACCACTTCTTTGGAAGTGGACGGAACTACTTCTTTGGAAGTTGACGGAACTACTGCTTGGGGACTGGGTGAGGCCAAGTCGATTAATTCCAACATTTGCGATTGGAGACCTAGCTGGGGAGGGTTTAAATTCAGGGGCTCAGGCAAACTAGGTTCTCGATAATTTAAATCATTCGAAATGTTTTTTTCAACAACAGGAGAACCATCTAAACACTTGAATGACGGATCTGAAATTGCTAAAACGTAGCAATTTCCTTTCTTGCTACGTATAAACGGTCCGAGGTGATCAATGTGAATCACACGAAAAGGTATAGGATCGACCGGATCTGTGTGCATCACACCTTTTATTTTCCCAGATTGTGCTTTGCGATAACAACATTCGGTACACGACGCGATATAATTTTTTACATATTTACGCATGCTTGGAAACCAAAACGTTTTACGAATTCGGTCAATGGTCTTTTCCAATGCGTGATGACCCATTTTGTCGTGACAGAATTGGGTAATGCGCCAACGTACGGCGTTGGGTACAACGAACTTCAACCCATCGATACAAGCGATGATTATGAATACGAAAATACTTTAGCTTAATGTCTTGCAGCTGCATGGTATATAACCAATCATTGCTGTCGGATGTTATTTCAAAAATAGAGCCATCCGTTTCGACATCTTGGGCTGGTTCATTGGGCGCTCTACTCATAGCGTCTACATGTGATAGTCTGCTACCCGAACGATGGACGGCTTCAAAATCAAACTCCGAAATTTTCAACCACCAACGTGCGATTATTGACTTGATCTCCTTATTGTCGCGTACTTTCGCGACGGCTGAACAATCTGTCACAAGACGAAATTTTTTTCCTAGTAAATAGATGCGAAAACGTTCGAGTACTTGAACCACAGCGTGAGCTTCTAACTCATACGAATGATAGTGGCTTTCGGTTTCAGTACAGTGACGACTATAATACATGGTTGGCTGCCATGTTTTACCATCGGTCGACTGCATCAAAACTCCTGCGATGCCGACACTGCTCGCATCTGTATGAACCTCATGACAAGCAGATTGATTATATAGAGCCAATACTGGGGCGGTTGTTAAAAGATCGATAATACGTTCGAACGATTTCTGTTGCAGTTCGGACCAATGAAATGAGGTCTGTTCTGTTTTGCGTAAAAGTGTGGTTAAAGGTGTGGTTATTAACGAATAATCTGGCACGAATTTCCTAAAAAACCCAGTTAGTCCCAAAAACCGTCGTAGTTCTGTAATATTCGTAGGTGTGGGGAAGTTTTTAATTGCAGATACCTTACGACTACCAGGCATTATACCATCCTCGTTTCCAAAAATTTGCATTTATCGAGCCTCAACGTCAAACCACTTTCTTTCAAGAGACTCAGAAACTTTTCGAGACGTTGCAACCCTTCTTCGATGGTGCGGCTTGGTATAATTACATCATCTATATATGCAAGGACTTCGCCAGATTTCATTTTACCAACCAATTTATTCATTACAGTTTGAAAAACAGCCGGGGCATTAACTAGACCAAACGGAATTCGATTGAACTCATAGTGACCGTCGTTGGTCACAAATGCGGTAAAAGGTTTTGATTTTTCGTCGAGTTCAATTTGGTAATATCCCATACGTAGGCCTAATATTGAAAAATATTTATTACCTGATAGTTGGGCGAAGTGCTCATCCATAACTGGCATAGGAAACGACGTTTTAGTGGTTATTTTGTTCAGACACCTGTAGTCTACGCATAATCGGTGCTCCCCATTTTGTTTTTGCACAAGGACAATTGGCGATGCATACGGAGATTCGGAATGGCGTAAATTATTCGATCGGTCAAATAATCCATGAAAAATTTTCTTCTGGCGTATGATTCCATTATCTATTAGCTCTTTTACGATATCCGACACGATAGCGCGTTTGGAAAACGGTATACGATATGGTTTCATATTCACCGGAGTTTGCGAATTAAGTTCAATTGTCATTTTCATTACTTACAACAGCCAAGTTCGGAAACTTTTTCAGAAAAAACTTCACGGGACGACTTAAGTAGATTTTCGAGTTTGACATAAGCATTTGTGTCAAGATTTGCACACGCGCGTATGTTCATAACTTCCTCAATATGACACTGACCGTTCTCAATAACAAGCCTGTTTCCGTTTTTACACAAACTATCCGTTCCGAGTAGCACATTTTCATTTAACAAAGTCAGTCAATTTTTTCGTGGCATAATACTTTACTTCCCCCAAATCCAGTTAGCGTAACCGAGCATGGGTACGCGTACTTCCGGGATCTATAAACGAATTCGTCGGGAGCCCGTTAATCTTTATTTATTTGATAATACCGTCTACACTGTGGATTGGTACCGGCTCCGGACTATGGTTAATAGCTTTCACTGAGCTTGTAACTTTCACCGGGCAATTCTCCGTAACGTGGTTTGTGCGTTGACATGTCATGCACCGAGCCTTTTTCGGCGGAGCTGGGCAGTTCATCGAGTAATGTCCCATTTTAAGGCAATTGTAGCACTTAACATCTTCAATGGGTTTCGAACCCATGTTAGAAGAAACCGATTTCACATTTGTTGTTGTCACAGGTTTTGGTTTGGATTGGTTATACGTTTTGACTTCGTTAAAAATGTTATAATTGTTTATGTCGCGCAATAGATCAATACACTGAACGTAATTATTTGATATCTTTTTCTTTAAACCCTCATCGTTAATACCATTTATTATGTGAATCGTTATATCGTTTTCGGATATATTACGAGTTTTCCCGTAAGCGACCATGCGATAATAAAATTCTTGTGGGGTTTCGTTTATCCCTCTTTTCATTTGCGACATCTTAATGTGCACATCCGCGACACTTTGAACGCATGGAAAATCAGCAATTAAACGATTTGAAAAGTCTGACCACGAATTATACACGACCTGCGCTGAATCAATCCATTGCCTAGCAGGCTCTTGCATTCTCTGAACCACCGCACAAAGTAAGGTATAGTCATCGATACCGTAAGAACTGCGCAACATATCTACACGGCGTACAAATTGAGCCGCGGTCAATGATGAGCTGGATAATGCATTAAATGACGGTAGAAGTTCGATTATTTCGCGTACGTTTAACGGTCGCGATTGCCAAATCTGCTGCTGACGCGGGTATGCGAAATTAGAGCACACCGGTTGTGTTGTATAATTTGTATACGGTAAATAATTAACGTTCGGTTGGATAACGGGTTGTGGGTTATAGCAATTTGAATTTGTTGGCGACGATACCGGCGGGCACTGAATATTCCCGATTGAATTATTCACGGTCCCGATTGCTAATGGGCTAGTTGACAATTGTTGAGATGCATACGCAATTGGTGCCTGTAGCGGTGCCACCAAAGATTGCATGGTTTGTACATTTGTATTTAAAGGCAATGTATGTGTATCTATTGGTGAAGATATACACTGTGGTACAAAGTCTTTCGATGTTACAGTGATTTGTAATTGTTGCATTTCGCGTATTGTTTTCTCTAATTCCGCTACACGTTGTGATAATATTGAGCTTGCGCTTTCAAAATTTTCTTCCATTCGTTTATAATCTTCTAACCGTTTGATTAATGCATTTTTATTTCCACTGCAGGTGAGTCCTGCTTCTTCGCAGAGCTTTCGTAGCTCAACCACGGTTGAAGATCGTATATCTTCCATTGTTTTCGTTTGTTTATTTGTTTACATAAAAATGTCACTTTCTTTTATTGCAGCGAACGAATTGCGAATTTATACAAAACAAAATGTATAAATGACATTAAATACGTTTAGGTGCAGCGAGCACCAATTCTTATTACACAAATTCTTATTGGAACACGTATCAAAACCAATATTTACGGCGAGTTATTGTTCGTTAATTTGCGACTGCGAAGTAAATTTATTTTTTTTGGTGAATTGCGACTGCGGCGCTCACGTTGACGACTGCGGCGCAATGTGGATTTTGTTGGTTTGTGACTACGGCACAAAGGTTTATATCGTTGATTTGCGACTGCGGCGCAAACGTTGCAAAGAAAATAATAACAAAGCGTTGTATATTTTTATTTAGATTTCGTGGTTTTGTGACTACTATACAAACGTAGCAAAGCAAATTGTGGGTGATTTGTTTTATGTACATACGGCACAGTTTCTTTTTTGATTTCCTTACGATATTCTACGATTATTACGTGTGCTGGACGATATATTTACATACATATGTATGTATGTATGTATGTATACTCAATTTTTTTGTTTTCGTTTGTAGTTTGTCGGTCTAACTAGAATACGTTCTACACGCCTTTGCTTATTGTGGCTGCGGCACAATGCGTTCCCAAAAAATATCGAATCAGTGGAAAATAGAAAATAATAACACACACACAACTTTGACTCGTCGATGTCAAAAAGCGGATGGTTAAAACGAAATGTTATTTTCAACGAGCTGCTTTTGACTTATTATTGCGCAGCGAACAACGACACAAAAGAAATTTAAAAGAACGAACGAAATGAAAATTTTCAAATTCAACGGCGAACACGACAACGAAGCGACACTCGGAGAAGTCTCAAATTCCACGAATGCACTAGCGGAGTCTCAACTTTACTTGCATATATGCAAATTTGATTATCTTGAATATTTTTGACACAATCAATTGTATTCATGCAACTTTGAACACATTTGCTCAATATTCTTAGTATGTGGTTTGCAAAATTATCAAGATAATTTTTTTTTTTTCTTTTTAATGAACATTCACTCTTCACTTTTTCTCGTGTGGGCGGGATCACGTCCAACTTCTGGAGCTGTCAAAGGATGGTTTTCATCCTAAAACATCAACACTCGGTTTTTATTTTAGTTTTTCATTTTTAATATGGTTTTAATTTCACTTTACAAAAATTACATCTTTTTCATTAGAATAAATTTCACAAGCCCATCGTTTTTTCGTCGCGTGCGTCTTCTTCGGCTTCTCACGATACTCCTTCTTTACATAAGGTTGCCAACGGTTCAGTTTAGGTCTCTTTCGTATTGGAGTTGCCAGGATGCTTATACTTGTTTATATAATTTTACAAGAAGCAAAGAAAGGAGGGCTAGAATACATACTGGTGCGAGATATATAAATAAATTTCTGTGTTGATTGGCAGTGGGCAGTGAGTGTCACAGAATTTTATTGGAGCAAAGAAAAGAGTGCTAGATTTCGGGCTCTGTGTGCATATATGGGATAATTTGTTGGGTTTGATTTATTTCGTTGCAAAAGAAATTAAGATCCTATGCAGGCACTATTCAACAGGCGCTAGAATTTTGCAAAGGTGCTAGTTTTGACCAGGCATCAGGGGGCGATACAAGGGTGCGACTAACCAACCTAAGACTAGTTTGGCAGTCGTACAATGAATATTACGTAGAAGTGATTGAATATGTGGGCAAGGAGGAGCTAGATCACTTCTGTGAGCAGAATTTAGGAGCAGTAGATATAATCTAATTTTTGGCGCGTGCTAAGACGCAAACAAAGCTTGGGAAAGAAAACCAGCTTGAGGTGCCAGACAACGCGACCCAGCCATTATTGTGCAGGTGCAAAGGCCGGTCCAGCAAAACGATCTGACGAATACTGTAGCATGACAGCTAAGCAAAACAAAATGTTCACACAATAAATAAGTTCAATATACTTTTGGCAATAACTAGGCCAAAGTATTCAAATGAATTTAGCTTGCGCTGCACTTCTCCAATAACATAAAGTCGATTGAACCCATATTATTATTGCACAATAACGTAGATGACTAACGACTTAAAAATGTAAGTTTGTAAAGTAGATTACTCATAAGGTAGATTGTAAACATATAAAAGACGGCGATGAGCCGAAATAAATTCATTCTTGGTCTAAGACATAAACTTATAGTTTCACTCTTTCCATGAATCGAATCGTGCATTCTAATGCTCGGACTGATACGGCTGAAGAGCTCAGATAATACTTGCTATACCCCCAAGCATTACATGGCGATCCTGCCAGCTTAAGGCTAGATCCTGCCAGCTTAAGGCTAGATCCTGCCAGCTTAAAGCTAGATCCTGCCATCCCAATTTTAAAACCAGATCTTGCCATTCCAATTTTAAAACTAGATCCTACAAGCTCAAGGCTAGTTCCTGAAAGCTCAAAATTAGACTTTGCCAACGTTACTCAAATCGAGATGCTACCAAACCGAAATCGAACACTACCATTATGGTAGAAGAATACATCCCGAAAGGATCAGAAAATATCAAAAACTATCCCAAATACACCCCCACTAAAAACGTAGTAGGTCCCAAACCAATAACATTAGAGGAGTACAGGCAAAGGCAAAACCGCCAAAAAGCAAGCCTTAAGGAATTTCGAGAGAGCATAAGCGGCGAAATTAAACAAAAACAAGTAAGGAAAGCTGTCTTCGGCTGTGCCGAAGGCTATATACCTTTCATGAATAAGCGTCACGATTTTCACTGTTCGATCCCCAGTACAGCCTGTTTCAATTTAACTATATTTACTATACACATTACACATCTTTGTTATAATTTAAAAAAAACTTACAAAATAATAGGATCCGAGTTATCGGAACAATCGATTGTATGGAGGCTATATATTATACGTGTTCAATTGTACTGACTTACACTATACACATTACATATGTAGAAAGTACTAAAGGTGCAATATTTTACGTTCCTAACTTTTTAAACGCGGAAGTATTGGCCAAAAAACCTTATATCGGAACAACCGGTTGTATGGAGGCTATATGTTACATTTGCCCGATCTTGTTGATTTTCACTATACACATTACATATGTAGAAAGTACTAAAGGTGCAATATTTTACGTTCCTAACTTTTTAATTGCAGAAGTTTTGGCCAAAAAACCTTATATCTGAACAATCGGTTGTATGGAGGCTATATGTTACATTTGCCCGATCTTGTTGATTTTCACTATATACACTACATAAATAGAAAGTACTCGAGTTGCAAAATTTTACGTGCCCAACTTTTTAATTGCAGAAGTTTTGGCCAAAAAACCTTATATCTGAACAATCGGTTGTATGGGGGCTATATGTTACATTTCCCCGATCTTGTTGATTTTTACTATATACACTACATAAATAGAAAATACTCGAGTTGCAAAATTGTACGGTCCTAACTTTTTAATTGCAGAAGTTTTGGCCAAAAAACCTTATATCTGAACAATCGGTTGTATGGGGGCTATATGTTACATTTGCCCGATCTTGTTGATTTTCACTATATACACTACATAAATAGAAAGTACTCGAGTTGTAAAATTTTACGTTCCTAACTTTTTAATTGCAGAAGGTTTGGTCAAAAAACCTTATATCTGAACAATCGGTTGTATGGGGGCTATATGTTACATTTGCCCGATCTTGTTGATTTTCACTATATACACTACGTAAATAGAAAGTACTCGAGTTGCAAAATTTTACATTCCTAACTTTTTAATTGCAGAAGTTTTGGTACAATCGGTTGTATGGGGGCTATATGTTACATTTGCCCGATCTTGTTGATTTTCCTCTACACACTACATAAATTGAAAGTACTCGAGTTGCAAAATTTTACATTCCTAACTTTTTAATTGCAGAAGTTTTGGTCAAAAAACCTTATATCTGAACAATCGGTTGTATGGGGGCTATATGTTACATTTGCCCGATCTTGTTGATTTTCACTATATACACTACGTAAATAGAAAGTACTCGAGTTGCAAAATTTTACATTCCTAACTTTTTAATTGCAGAAGTTTTGGTACAATCGGTTGTATGGGGGCTATATGTTACATTTGCCCGATCTCGTTGATTTTCACTATATACACTACATAAATAGAAAGTACTCGAGTTGCAAAATTTTACGTTCCTAACTTTTTAATTGCGGAAGTTTTGGCTAAAAAACCTTATATCTGAACAATCGGTTGTATGGGGGCTATATGTTATACTGGTCCGATCTTGTCAGTTCCGACAAATGATTCCTATATTACAAAATGGTGGCCACATACAAAGTTTCAGCCAGATATCTCAAAAATTGAGGGACTAGTTTGCGTTCAAACAGACAGACGGACAGACGGACATGGCTAAATCAACTCAGCTCGTCATCCTGATCATTTCGGTATACTTATTGATGGGTCCATCTCTTCTTCTTCTCATATTTACAAACATCGGACCAAAGTTATAATACCATTTCATGTTCATGAAAGGTATAAAAACGGGGAAGCAAAAAACGAAAATATCAAAAAGAGTGCGCTGAACTACGACGCATAATCACCATCAGTCGCGGCGAACAAAGGAAGGTTTTAATAAATAAGCTGAAAGACATGCGCAAAAATGGGTGGAACCCAGCAAAGACAACAACACAAAACCACCAAAAGGATAATTAAGAAATTTAAAATTTAAGACAGCTATACGTACAAAAAAAAAAAATATATATATTTATATTTTTAGAACTAACAATCAGGGAAAACTGTTTTTCTAATTCATTTTTTTTTCTACCGTAAAATATAAAAATGACTTGGTGGAAAATTGCACTAAATGGTATCTTGATAGGAATAGCAGGATACGAAGTAGGTAAAGAAAATTCGGCAGAAAAGAGTTATGAAAACAGGGTAGTTAAATACGAACCACATCAAATTATAGAAAACAAAGAAGAGCTCCCTGATAAATGGTTGACTATTTTCGCATGCGTTGCTGCATGTTTAAATGTGGCAATTGCAATTTTAATAAAAAATTATATAAAGAATAAATTGAGACAATTGAACAATGTGCAACAACGCATCTAAACAAAAATTGTGTATGCCAAGAAATGAATAATTGGCAAGAAATCCACGATACATTAATTGAAGAAAAAACAAAAGCTAATAAGTCATATAAATGTATATATAAAAGTACCCCCATAACAACAGAAACATTAGTAAAGCATTTGAACATAATTTTGGAAGCCTTAAATAGTATAAGACAGGTTATAAAGGTAGGAACTCTTATACTTACCGAAGAACACCAAAAAGAAGCTTACCAATTTTTTTACGCCGTACGAGATAGATTGGTATCTTCTCTAGCTAGGCACAATATAGAAATAACAATACCAACCACAGTAAAGGAAGAACTCCAGGTTGTTTTTACTTTACTTTTATCAGAACGTGGTCGGAGCCGAACTCCATCACCTTCTTTGAATCAGACTCCACCAGTGGACAAAAACAAGGAACTAAAAACCCCAATCATCCCAATTATAAACGTCACAATGCCACAATCCGTAGTTGAATTTATTAAATCTGCTTCATCAGTGCTACCAGAGTTTGATGGTAACGCCCTTGATCTACTTGATCAAATCAAAGATACTAACGAAGCCGTTGCAGTAACAATGATAAAGACCAAACTAAAAGGAACGGCAAGAAATTTTATAAGTAATGAAAACACGATTGAACAAATAAAAACAAAGCTGAAAAGCGCGATAAAAGGTGAATCGGTAGAGGTTTTAACCGCCAAACTCCTAAACGTTCAACAACGTAGTAAAACGGCTAACCAATACACAACAGAAATAGAAAAAATTACCAAATCATTAGAAGGAGCTTATATCTCGGATGGAGTTAACCCAGACTTGGTAATGAATACGTCAGAGGTGCAAGCGCTAAACAAAGAGTAAAAAGGGCTGACAATTTAACGAAAAATGTTAGAACTGTTCTTACTTATGAAAAGTATTTAGTGAATTTTAATGAGAGGCAAGAGCAAGCGGGAGCCTTGTTTCCAACGGCAATGGTTAAAGTCGTTATAAATGGCTACGAATTGGGGCCTGTTAGAGTGTTGATAGACACTGGGGCACAGAATCATATGATAACTTTTTCTTTACAGCAAAGGTATGGTATAATGACATAACCGATCAGATGAAAGATGGTTGGTATTGAAGATAATAAACTGCAAGTGAGCAAGAGGGCTGCTCTGGTGCTAGGGCCTTGGTATTCATCGAGTGTGCAGATCAAAGACGAGTTTTGGGTCTTCCCAAAGAGAGCCAGTGGTTTCCGGTGCTTCCTTCACCAGGTGCGATGGTAGGTCCTATACATAGTGGTCTAAATCGTGAGTTAGCTGACCCAAAATACTGGGAACCGGAAAGTGTGCATATGTTACTTGGGGCTAGCTTAGTGGCAAGAATTCTCATTAAAGTGGTGCGAGATGGCTTGAATGGCATAGCCTTGATGGGCGTAGTAGTTTTTGGTGAATGTGCGCAAGGTTTAAATGAGCTGCCAGGTGAGCTAGTATCAACAGTAAGTTACAACGTTAATTCAGAGCTAGACAAGTTACTCACAAGGTTCTGGGAAATGGAGCAAGTGAAAGAGTGCTCGGGGCGAACAATAGAAGAGGAGTTGATAGAGAAAATCTTCTTGAATACTT
Organism: Campiglossa producta; assembly: GCA_964058755.1. Taxonomy (NCBI): domain Eukaryota; kingdom Metazoa; phylum Arthropoda; class Insecta; order Diptera; family Tephritidae; genus Campiglossa; species Campiglossa producta. The sequence continues at coordinate 23,550,094 of CAXKVI010000006.1, read as the reverse complement.
ACTTCAGGATAGTGATGGTAGATTCGTAGTCACTATACCCCTGAAAGAAGTCAGGGATGTAGGGAGTTCGAAAGAAATTGCGTTGCGAAGATTTCTATATTTAGAGAAACGCTTGGAAAGGGAGCCAGAGCTGAGGGCGAAGTATATAGAATTTATCAGAGAGCATGAAAAGCTGGGGCATGTGAAGATAGTGGATAAACATTCGGCGCAGAGTGAGTTGACATATTATATCCCACATCACTGTGTGGTGAAAAATTTCGGTTTGTTTTTTGACGCAAGCTGGCGTACTAACAAAGGGATTTCTTTAAATGAGGTGCAATTTGCAGAGAATTTTCTGGCGCGAGAGTAGGGAAGAACCATTGAGGGAATATTGGCTAACAGTAGTGACATATGGTATGACATCATCAGCATGCAATGCTGTGTAATCAGTTATACACTGTGCTAGAGAAGCGCAAGTCGACCATCCATGGCAGAGGCTATCATAAATGACATGTACATGGATGATTGCGTGACTGGGGCAAATAGTGAGCTAGATGCGATCATGCTGGCACAGCAGATGGATCGCATCTTAAAGGGTGCTGGTTTCAGCCTCTGCAAGTGGAGGTCGAATAGTAAGGAGCTTATGAGGGCGCTAGATTCTAGTGAGCAAGACTTTTCAAAATTCGAAGACGAAACAAGGGTGCTAGGGTTGGTATGATTGGTATCACCAGACCAGTATGCATTGGTTGTAAATGCACCAGAGCTTCCAAATGTTATAACAAAACGGGTTGTGGTCAGCTGTGTGGCTCAACTATTTGATCCAAATGGCTACATTTCTCCAGTAATTTTAATAGGAAAAATCCTGATACAGGACTTATGGCGCTTAAAGTTAGAGTGGGATGAAAAATTACCATCGGAGCAAGAAGCGAGATTCAAAGATTATTGGAGCGAGATGAGAAAGCTTGAAGATTTCAGGATACCGATATGGCTTGGTACACATTCTTTGGGGCAAGTAGAGCTACGCGATTTCGCTGATGCGTCCGAATCAGCGTATGGGGCAGTTATATATGCTCGAACGGTGCAAGATAACGGAAAGGTTGGGTGCAGATTAATAGTATCCAAAACTAGGGTAGCACCAGTAAAGAAAGTGACGACACCGAGGTGGGAGTTGTCAGCTTGTGAGCTTTTGTCCAGATTACTGCTGAAGTTAAGAGGGCGACGAACTGGGGCGAGATCAATTATACCTTGTTGACAGATTCGCTGGTTGCACTGTATTGGTTGGAAAATATACCAAGAAATTTGAAAACTTTGTAGCTAATCAAGTTTCAACCATTCAGGATAACACAACAGCGAAAAACTGGTAACATGTAAGGTCGGAAGATAATCCTACCGACTTATTAAGTAGAGGCTTAAGGCCTGGTGAACTAGTGGGCAGTGGGCTTTGGTTGAATGCCCCAGAGTGGCTATCTCTTCCTAGGGCGCAATAGCCAGCAGATAAGTTCCAACAAGCTAAAATAAGAGATTAAAAAGATACACAAGTGGAACTGAAAGTAAATATCATAAACACCTATCGAGCGGAGCTAGAGATTTTTGTGCCAAAAATGGGGGGAAGGGGTGAGCTGATACCTCTTACCCAATACAAGAATAACTTGGAGGGCATCTTGAATGTATTTAGGTATGTAAAGCGATTCATTGATAAGATGAAAGAATGGTGGGCGACTCGTGATAGGAGCAAAAGACCGTGTAAGAGGCGTAGACCAAGACGCATGAAGGCAAGACCAGACTTGCCAACGGAGCATGAGAAATTGTGGGCAATGGAAGATTCACAGCAAAAAGTACTTCTCCAGAGAGATGGCACTGGTAAAGAACGAGAACAGACTCCCGGAGCACAGTAAAATAGAATTATTGCATTCGATATTAGATAAAAAATGGTATTTTGAGAGCTGGAGGGCGATTGGCTGGAGCGGGGCTAGAATATGAGGCAAGACACCAAGCGATTGTCGCTAAAGGTTCCATGTTAGCTTATTTGATAGCTGACTATGGTCATAGACAGATTAAGCATGGGGCGGTGCAAGTAATGACTAATTACATCAGGCAGAAATATTGGATTCCACACAGAGCCAAAAAGTTCACCTATAATCAAGGAGATCGACGTCTAAAAAAGCTTTTTGGCCGGGGAGAGCGAGTGGGGACAAATTTGATGAAATTTGTGCTAGGAAATCTTCTAAATTTTAGCTTGAATTTCTTCTCAAATTTATTGAAGAGGAAATCGGTTAAAAACAAGGAGTTAGCTTCTTATTTATAAATTTTGTATGTACTTTTGTCAAAAGTTAGAAGAAATCTGCTCCTTTTTATGAGAAAACCTGTTTAAAGTAAATTAATGAGAACATCCTCTTATTTTCTCTAGATTCATATTGAATTTATTGAAAAGGAAAACTATATATTTTTAGAAGATCCCTTATTAATTCAAATTCAGTATGCCTTCTTCAAATGTGTAATTCGACGCTACCAAGCACAAGCACACGATAGCATTATGGTAGAGATCTCCGTTCAACAGTTAATAATTCTTAGTTCGATTCGCGGTGAAGGCAATAAGGCAAGTGCACATGAGGTGAGGCAAAAAGAACAAAGGTGTAATTAGACGTTGGCAAGTTAAGTATACGATGGCATGGTAGTGTAGATTAGACTAGACATCTGGGTTGAGCGTTCATTTTTTTTTTTTAATTTGAAATATTAAGAAGAAAATCTTCTTAATATTATGTGATTATCTTCTCAGTTTTATTAAAAAGAGACACCCAGTTATAATAAGACGGGCATCTTATTGGAAAAATATCATAGAGAAATCCTTCTGATTTAGAGGGCATTTTATGTGAATTTTTGCTCTGTGCACGATTAAGAGATGAGCTCAGAAAATGTCTGCATAAATGTATAGTATGTGTGCGATACAACTACAAGCTTGAGCAGCAATTGATGGCGGACTTACCAACTGAGAGGGTGCAAGGGCAAGCCATTCCTGCATTGTGGGCTAGATTATGCAGGACCATTCGGAGTGCGTGTGAGGGTGCGAGACGATTATATTGATAGAACAAAATTTTTATTTCATTGTGCTTGTATGCTTAAAAACTCGAGCTGTACACATTGACTTGGGACTAGATCTTACGACGCAATCGTTTATTGCATGCTATGGAAGATTTTTAGGAAGACGTGGTCGATGTGCAAAGCTTTTTAGCGATAAAGCGACGACGTTGGTTGGGGCTAGTAAAATGATGAAAAGAGCAGTTGATCGCTGGGGGGCAAGATACATTGCAGCATTTGGCAATGAAAGGAACTGAGTGGCGCTCTATGATTCCAGCTGCACCACATCAAAGTGTGATCCATGGGGCAGCTGTGAAATCCATGAAATTCCATTTATGGGCCAGAAAACGCTGGCACAAGACCAGCTAGCAACGCTTTGGTAGAGATTGACGCTATAGGATACATATTTGGAACCGATGGCAAGTTAACTACTTGAACCATTTGCAAGAACGAAAGATATGGCGCAGGGTGCGAGAAAATCTTAAAGTGAGGCAAATAGTTATAATCAAAGCAGAAAACTTTCAACCAGCCCAGTGGGCATTGAGGCGAATAGTCGAGCTGGTCCAAACTAGTTCCATCTATTGTAGTGCAGACAAAAACAAGCAAACTAAGACGACCTGTACAAGAGGTTTGCGTATTACCCGTGGAAGCCGACATGGCGGAGCAGCAGTGAAGATAAAATCTTCGGGGCTAGAGAATTACATCATTACATTTGTATTATTTGTATTTAGTTTGGTTAGAAAACCATAGGTTTTCGCTTGCACTGTTTCGTACAGGGGCATTTGCCATTGCGCGTCTCAATAGTCGCGCAGGGCAATGCGTCTGCCCGAATAAATTTACCGCTCGAAAATACGTTATTGAGTGCAGCTTGTCATGGCTTGCCTCGATTGAGTGAATTCACATAGAGAAAAGAGTAATGATAGAGTCGAAAGAAAAGTGGGAGAAGTGTGCGAGTGAGAGTGTGTTAATAGAATAATTTGATAAACAAAAAGATGTAAATAAAATCTGTAAAGATAACTGTGTATAGTGTGCCAGGGCAGTGTGCGTTAGTTACTTAATAAAAATGGTTTTTTTGGCTGCGGCCTTTTTCCCTTCAAACGTACTAGTTTTATTTCGGTTCGCAATTATACACACACGTAAGTAAATGTAGTATGTATGTGTGAAACAGGCATTGTATTTCATGCTTCTAACTGCAAGCGCTTTCAACTGAATAGAAACTATACATATATAGGTGCTCTACTAAATCTTTTAATTCTGACACAGACTGTTGTCCTGAGTGTTTTTCAATTTGAAAGTAAGCGATATTCAATACCTTGGTGTTTCTGTCGACCAAACCTTAAGTTGGTCTACGCACATTTCTTGTCTGAAATCCTACTTGCGCTCTACTGTGCGATATTTTTATGGTCTAAAAAAGATGTGTTCCAACTCCACGCTTAAGACTTTCTACTATGCCTTTGTTCACTCTAAGCTCCAATATGGCATAACCTGCTGGGGCGGTGCATCTTTCAATAAAATTAAAGAAATGTACCGGGTACCACGGGTGTACACTTAAAGGGAAAAAATAAAAAGCGGCTAAAAAAATAAAGAAAATATTAAATAAATAATATTTTTTATGAGCAAATTAGCTAGCTTAAGGCATATAAGCAGTATCGAACTTATTTGACAACATCTTATAGGAGAAAAACTTAAAATAAAACCATTTGGTTACCCGGGTACCACGGGTGTACACATAAGGGTTAAAGTGACATACATTATTTTATATATATAATATATTTATTCTTTCTTCTTACAAATTCAACATATAAGTACATTAGTAGCTTAAAACTAAGTATATTAAACTATCGATTTTCTTGGATGAAAGCTCATTTGTTTTGTAATAAAACAGAGCTCACAGCGAAAAAAAATATCATTAAAAAAATCAAGAGTTTTTGATATCCTTCCTCTCAAAATATAAATTTTTTACACTTTTACAAAAAAAGGTAAAAATCCGTATTGATTGTTCATTATCTTCGAACCGACAGGGCATAGCGAAAAGTTTTGTATGCATGGTTTATAGCAAATTTTATTAGCTTTTAAAATTTTGAAATCATTTTGGAATTGCTCAATTTGTTCTTGAGATATACATGATTAGGTGGAGCCATCTTTATTGTTTTGGAAATCGTGTATATCTCGATAACTAGAGCTGTTACAAAAAAAGTAAAATGATTTATGAAATCAGCACACACAATTACACCTAATGAGATAAAAATTTCACTGGAAAATTTTGAAAAGTGCAAATTTGTCCCGCAGTGTAATAAATAACAACAATTGCATATATTATAATTTTGTTTTATTTATTTTTTTTGTTTCAACTCGCAGAACTTAGGAAACTTTTGATATCGTCGTGTGAAAGCTCTAAAAGAAACAATTTAACTTTTGATAAAAATTTATGCAAATTCCCAATAGCACGAATATACGCAGGTAACGCATTGAAAGCGTTACAAGAAACAATAGTGCCTATACAAGTTTTTGAAGTGTGTAGTACGAGAAAACTGAATAGCCACAAAAATGTGCAAGTTTTTCCGCAAGTTGTAATTGTTAGAGGCTTGGCTGTGTAAATAGCCACAGCGAATGAAAAATATCTTTAAGCATTTGTAGAAGTACAGATGTTTTATAGGCAGAATTCCCAGAACACCAAACAACTCCATGGTGTGGTGCAATCGATTTACATAATATATTTTCCTTATAATACATTTTTCAAGTCACTTCATTTGAAAAAAGATTCATTTAATTTGAAAAAGGTTTCACTACATTTGAAAAAAAGTTTAGCTTTACTTGAAAAAGGTTTCATTCGACCTGAAAATGCTAAATATGGTTAACACATTGACTGCCTGGTCACATGTTTTCGCCCGACACCAAAATTTGTGAGGTATCTCACGAAATCTACACTTGACGTTGACATGCTTTTCTATAGTTTTATAATAATTTCGTTGATATCTATGACCTGTCTGATATGACCTAAGCCACTCGCACAGCGTCGCAAAAAAAACTTTCTGAAATCGAAAATAACGTGCAAAACTTTTGGGAACTTTACAGAAGTGAATATATCCCGGATTGGTACCACTTTATAACGAAAATCCTGCTTGGAGCCCTGCGAAGGTTTTCATCAATGTGTTGATGTTCTAAGCTTTGTTTTCCTTCAATGCATCATATTTGAGCCCCTGTCGTCTGAGTACTTGAGTTATATTAAGTCGCATTTTTTACATGCAAAGTAATTTCATAAATGTATCGAAAATTGCTTATTGGTATACCTACACAGGTCATTAAAATAACAAAAAATTACAATTAAGGAATCTGAATTCACCTTTATCCACCTATTTATTATCGAGAACGAAATCAAACACTGAAGATGGCGGATCGCCGAAACCGGTTTGTTACAAAACCAAAATTGACAAGGGATGACGAGAAATCGTTCCAATATACATCAATTATTATCTTTTCTAAGCCTTACGAATTGTATCTTCATTGTTCAGCTCAATAATAGTAATCTTCATTGTTCAGCTCAAGCTCATTGTTGTATGGTACCCGGGTACCACGGGTGTACATGAGTGTAAGACTTTTTCTTTGAACACATAAAGGATAAATTAACCTACTATTTTTAAATGGATTTTTACAGTTTTGGTGTGAAAATTTTTAGAAAATTTGTTATCTGGACAATACAAGAGAGCAATACAAAATGTTATCTACATATAAAATTGTAACAGGTTGTAGTATATCAGAGCATGTCACTTTAACAACGATGCACACGCCGAGTTCTAAGGCATGGAATGTAAACATTCTGCAGCGTCAAAGTATTTCTAATTACGTTCAGTTTCTCACGCTAACTGCAAGAACAGCACAAGCTATGGAGTGACGTCGGTTTGCATGCGCTAGCCACATATGTGTGGATGTGAGCGACTGCATTATTGGCGACTCCACGCTTGGTACATGTATGTATGTATATGACTGCATTGCTAGCAGCATAACATGTAGATATGTTTGTGTGCACGTTGGTGACTGCACTGAGATATACTCGGACCTATGCAGATATGAATATGGGTCAATTTCAAAAAAAACGTACACAACGAGTTTTTTTTGCTTATTTTTAAAGTTTTTTCAATTCGCCTGTAAGAGTGGCCAATTTATGTAGAAATTTATGAAGAATCCGGTGGTACCTTTAGGCTCTCAAAAAAATCAATATTTTTGGATTTTTTTAGGTTTTCTATGATTTCTGTCTTGAGCGTCACACACCAAATATGTATAAAAAATCGCTAAAAATGCAAAGCATTTTTTTCGGCATGTCACCTCTTTTCATCCGTTTCTCGTTGCTATTCAAAAACAGAATCAGTCAGTAACAATAAAAATTAAACTGAAATATACCACGATTATACCTTTCTTTCTTCTTTCTTTTTAATTCGTTATTACGCGCTTTATCGAGCTTTATTTTCTCTCGATATTTCCGTGCTCTCTCAGCCGCCGTTAATTTTGTTGTTTTACTCTTGAAAATTAAAAAATAAAATCAAAATTAAGCATTTTAAGCTATGAAGCAATATGTATCAAAAGTGACGCTCATGACATTTTTGCCTATTTTGGTTTTTTTCCGTAGGCAATTTATTTCCCAAATTCACAAATTATAAAAAAATTAGTTGAAACCATGTAAACAATGATTGTCAACTTAAATTTTTTACATTTAATATATTCACTTTTAAAAAAATTAGCGTGACGCTCATGACATTTTATCGCGCCCTTACCATGGTGTTCACAAAAACTACGCAAATGCACACTTTTTTTAATAGATTTTTTTTTTCGCTTTTTCACTTTTTAATATTTAAAGTTTGTACTTTCCTTACGTAGTTTACTTTATTTAAATGCAAACTCAAAACTGGTAATATTTCTTGATGTATAAAAAAGTGACGCTCAATACAAATTGTGGGGACAACCTTTCTTCGCAACGCCAAATTCGCACTAATTAATTTTTGAAAACTATAACAAATCAAAACTAAAGAAAGAAACCCAATAATTCGAAAACAGTTATTAAATGTTACATATTTACTTTTTTTTTTGATTTTATTTTATTTTGTTTACTAAAAATTCTAACGGGGGACACATGCTTTTGTATGAAAGGAGTCAGAGGGAGAAACAAAGCACCATTCTAAACAAACAAAAAAACAAACATACAAATTTGAGAATAACGTTTTTTGGTTACATATTCCTCCATGATCATTCTCACATTTTTGTTTTTTTTTTTTGATATTTTTTTTTACCTAAAATAGTAGTGTAAAGTGCAGGGACACAAAAATTTCGTTTTTTTTGAAATTGACCCATATGTGTACATATGTGCATGGAGTTAGGCTTAGCTTGTAAGAATTAAAGTAAATATGTATTGTAGTAAATAAGCAGTACATAAGAGGTGTAAGCTATAAATAAGAAGCTGATTTTGAAATAAAGACATTCATATTGGCAGACGGCACTCGAAAGGGTGCCTTTCCCAAATTTTTTGTAATTTTTATTTAAAACTTTAAGATGGCGATCCTGCCTTGATACTGACGGCAAACAGTTAATCCATTATTGAATTGAAACAGTTAATCCATTATTGAATTATCCTGCCGTCCAAATTCGGCAGGAATAAAGTAAATTAACCTGGAATCTTCTGATCCTGCCAGGCTCAAATGGCAAACTGCTTACCATAGCACCAGCCGAATAATCCTGACAGGATTAAAATTATATTTTCGCTCGAAGCAGCGGCACCACAATTTCTTTTTGACTGATGGCTGGTATTGGCGCGCAAAGAAGTGGAATATAAATCTGATGATATAGAAGGATATCGCTATTGGGTCCAGGCACTTTCACAACTCACCAAGAAACATCAATAGACAGTCACTCCCCAAGCTTCTAATCCTCATGTTCCGGCAGTATAAATAGATATATGTATATTTTTAATTTTTTTATGTATGTATTTTTTCTTCTTTTAAAAAAAAAAAAAACACAAACCTAATATTAGGGCAACCTGACGGCTGCCTTAAGTACTTAAACTCGAAGGGCAAGAAATACTTGCCGTTTCAAAAGAGTAGGTTTTTGTTTGGTCTCTTTACATCCCTAATATGTCCTCAGAGGACATACAAAATAATTCTGATTTTGACCAAGTCTTCTCCCGGCTAGTTCAACTGAGCTTGGAAGCGACTCAGAGAGAAGAGCAAGTAGGCAAGGCCCTCAGCCGCTGACTTTAGAAGAGTATAAAAGAAGAAACAAACAAAATAAAATAACTGAGCCACGCATTCCAGGCCCAGTGAAATACAAGAGGAAAAGAGGAGGTAAAAAGTACCTCAAAAGAAGAAAAATAGCTGAGTTATATCAGCAAATTAATTTAAGCACCAATAGTGAAGAAAAAATTAAACTAAAAAATAATGTTAGGAAATTAAGGAAGCAAAAATAATAATAATAAATGTAAAGTTCACAGTAAAATTTTCCCTTTTCAATGTCAAATATTAGATATAAAGGTCCACTTGCCTCATCGGAGGAAATACAGAAAGAGATAGACGAATCAGTTCTACCACGTAATTACGAAAAAGAGCTGGTTTGGCTAACTCAATTTTGGAAATCGATAGGGATGACTAGGGAACCCACAGTGGAAGATCTAAAAAATCCCACTACTTTAGTAGAAGAAACTAATCGCATGATGAGTTTGTGCGGTTTCCAACCTTGTTGTTAAACAAAAAAAAAAAAAATTTTTTATTAATAAATAAATTTAAAAAAAAAAAAATTTTGTCATTTAATTGAATATTGAATAATAGTCTCGTAATGGGAGGTAAGGAATCGAAAGTCAGTGACCCAAACGCTAATGTGGTAAACACAGTTCAAATAATAGACCACACTGAAGCCTTAGATGCAATTAAAATTTACCTTATTGTTATCGTTGTTATCAACGCAGTGAGTTTATTCTTGAAGTTGTATTCAACCCACAATAAATTTCTTAAAAAGAGATACCAGAGCCGCGCAGACGGTCTGGATAAAGTTTAATTTGAATTTTTTTTTATATATATAATCAATGGATAAATGGGTGGAAATTTCGAATGAACTCGCTGAAAATAAGGTAAATGCAGAAAAATCTTACAAATGCATATGCAAGAACATAAAAATTAAAACAGAGACAGTAAAGAAACATTTAAATGTTCTACTGTTATCATTAAATAATATAGGAAAAATCATATGCAGAGTAAATCATACTCTAACGAAAGCTCATCAATTGGAATCCTATCAAGTATTTTCGAGTGTCAGAGACAAATTGGTATCCTCGTTATCCAGGTATAACGTTGATGTTGAAATACCAACCTCCTATGAGCAACAAATCGATATCGATTTCGACGTTTGGTTGTTCGAAGGTGGATCAGATACCGAGGAAGAACAAAAAGACCCCATAAATACCAATAAATCTGCTCAAACAGAGATTTTTGTGCAAGAAGAAACAGCTACACAAACAAATACTGTCACGTCAATTGAACAAAATTCACAAACAGATACAAACATGGCACAAACAACAGTAGCATTTATCAAAACTGCGTCATCGATCTTACCCGAGTTCGATGGCAAACCCGAAAATTTATCAAGTTTTCTGGATGCCCTTGATATCCTAGAACAAATTAAAGAGCAACATGACGCTATCGCAGTTTCAATGATAAAAACTAAATTAAAAGGCACAGCTGGAAACTTCATAAGCTGTGAAACTTCAATTCAAGAAATTAAACAAAAACTAAAAAGTAAAATAAAGGGTGAGTCAGTGGAAGTTTTAACTGCAAAACTCTTAAACATCCAACAGCGCAGTAAAACTGCAAATCAGTACACTGCTGAGATTGAAAAACTCACAAAATCATTGGAAGGAGCATACATATCCGACGGTCTAACAACCGACCTCGCAACTAAGTATGCTACACAAACAGCTGTCAAAGCTATGTGTAAAAACTGCTCCAATGAGAAAGTAAAAACCATTATGCAAGCTGGAACGTTCACCTCAATGAACGAAGCGGTATCTAAATTTACAAACAGTTGCACAGAAGTAACTGGAAACCCAAACTCACTTTTGCACATACGCCAACAAAATTATTTTCGCGGTAATTTCCGCAGGGGTTACCAAAATAACTCTTATAGAGGTAACGAAAGGCGCACATTTCCATCAAGATTAAATAACAATAATAATTACTAGTATATCCCGTGGTCGAAATTCGACCAATTTAAAATAGTTGAACTTATTCAAACATCTGATCAACTTTTTGTCAATAGCTGCCTTTAGGACCCGTGGCCGAACCTCGACCAACTTAAATGTATACATTAAAAACTCATCTATAGGCAAAATGAGGCCATCAAAGAATTTAAAAAATAGCGGCTGTTATTATATGATAAAAATATTAAATTACAGCAGCCCTTTCCAAAATTATTTATGGCAAATGCCATGCAAATATTCGGTTTTCGAGATTTTATGTTGCACTTGAATAATCGGATGATGACATTGTGCTTAACAAATAGCCACTAATTTATGCGATCGTTTTGAGCAGGTGAAGAACAAAAAAATATTAGGTTGAAAATTAAGTAAATTGTAATAGTTAAGATTAAAGGTTTTTTAATATAAAAAAAAAACATAATTTAAGAAAAAAAGGAATATTCCGCAACCGGGTCTTGCAACTGTGCACACCGTATTCTATACGCTCACCGCCGCGCCATTACCTTATGCACAAAGCAGTTTAAGAATTAACAATATACCAACAACAAAGTTAGACTATTAATATAAATAATGGACCAAAGTACTCAATGAGCGAGGGAATGAAAATAATTTCTCTCTCATAATAGGACGTGTTTAATGAGGGAGAGAATGAAGATAAAGAGTGGTTTCCTTTGAAGTTCAGCCAACTTCGAAATATGAGTTTGACGCTATTACTCTAACTCTCAAAGAGCGAGAGAATCAAAATATTTCCATTGCTGGTATTTTACACACATATACAAATTTCTCAAAATAAGCTTGGTACTCCAACAACAGGAGCCATATTGAATTATTATTTTATTTTTTTGAAACATTTTTTTTGTATGGTGGTACACAAGCCAACTTTGATTGCGACATATTTTTTTCAAATTAAAAGTTTGACCATGGTTGCCCTATTTCACATTTTAATAATGGTGTCATGAAAACATAAAACTTTGTAGAATTTCATTTTAAACAAATCTATTACATCGGAATTTTTCCTTGAATAAATTTTTTTAATATGGAATTCTACAATTAAGTGAAGCTTTATTGGGCTTTTGAATCTCTATTTAGATATATACATACATATTAGAGTTTTATGGAAAAATATAATTTTGATTACGTTTTCCCAAAAAATTGTATAGTTAAATTACATTTTATTATAAATATATGTAATTGAAAATTTAAGATTTTCAGGATTTTATGGCACAACATATGGCGACCATAGTTATCTCATTTTTATTATAGAATTCTACGAAAAAGATGTTTGATTTTTATTTTTTTAAAAAAGCAAAATTTCATATTATATAAAATTGACGGCAATGGGTGTATCTATTTCAATCTAATTTTTTTTTTTTCCTTGATGAATTTCAATACAGAAAGTTAAAGCATTGATTGCTTTTTTCCTAAAAATTTTATTTTTAAACTAAACTTACTAAAGCGTGCGAGATATGAGAAAAACAAATTGTCACTTTTTTTAATACTTTGGTACATAACAACACATATTGGGGCAACTCTCATGCGGAAACAAATTGGCTATTCGCGCCGACGCCATCTATTTGGAGTGTAACATTTCAATATACATATATGAGTTCAACGCCGAATCTACTGTTTGAACTCAATGAGAGAATTGGAGTGTTTACGCAAGTATGGATATGTGTATGCAAATAGATATGAGTATGAAATTGGTTTGACGTTTATTTTGAAGGGGTGGAAATTTGGAAATATGAATTCGTGTAATATTAAAGAATATTAATGAGCGAGAGAACGAAAATAGTTACACATTCATCTTAGAGAAGTATGGGTTGTATTTAAAAAAAATGTATTATACATGGCGTGGTTTTAAAACTTTTTAGTGGGGGTAAATTACAAATTCTGGTTAGGTCAAAAAAAGTTTGAGGGTTTTCTAGCTTTTTTCTTTAACCATAACTTAGCAATATTTAAAAGACACTTTATATGGATTTTTCCTTTAAAGAAAGATTTAAAGAAAAAAAATGTATATTGATTTTTAAAAAAATTCTATTCTATTTGGTCTAGACTTGTTTGGGGCTCGGGTTGCAAATCTGCCCTTTTAAAAGTTAATACATATATAGGTACATATGAAAAGAAATTATTTGTTGTCTTCAGTAAAATTTAAGATTTCCGCTTATCACTTGGTTTAGTTAAAAATTTAAGTATCCATAAAATATGTTTTCGATTTTTATACTTTAAATAAGGAATTTATCAGCAACTCTATCTCAATCGATAGAAATCGTGAAATTTATCGAAATAATCTACAGAAATTGAATAAACAGACCACTATGTTTGAAAAAAATTCGCAAATTGCAGCTTACATCTTCAAAAATTAGAGCAGTCAGACTTATATTAATGGTAATTTTTTGAAATATTTACCAAAAAAAAAAAAAGAAATTGTATAAGCGGTTATAGCATTTCTATAATGGGTGGTATGTATGTATATTTATGATCTAAAATTATTATTTCACATGGCTTTCCGTAAACCAAAAATATTCGCACCAAATTTTTTTTTCTCGAAAATAGAAATCACAACATAAAAATATTGTTTATAAAAATTTTAAGAAGTCAAGATTAGAAATATAAAAATATATAAAAAATGTTCAATGACAAAAAAGAAAAAATTTTGGCCGATAGCTGTAACTGTACTTGAACCATCAACCGCTCGACCACTACCCCCTGACGCTTCCCACTGGGCTATCGCTTTATTTACAAATTGATTGTCAGATAACCAATTCAAGTTGCATGAGAAATTTTCATTCGCTTATTACAGAGAAATGAAGCAGTATTGGTTATATATTAGATAATTGTGTACTGATTTAGAGGTATGCCAACAAATCCATTTGCATTTCATAAATATTTATGCATATTTAGTATGGGTTTAAGCTTGGCAATTATTTATATGTAAAATTTGTTAGCCTATTAATATAATAGATATAGATACATATTAGAGCTTTATGGAAAAATATAATTTTGATAACGTTTTCCCAAAAAATTGTATAGTTAAATTACATTTTATTATAAGTATATGTAATTGAAAATTTAAATTTTTCATGATTTTATGGCACAACAATATAAAATTTTTAGTTTTTCATTTGTTTATTAAAACTTTGGAATATAAGGCGATGATAGTTATCTCATTTTTATTATAGAATTCTACGAAAAAGATGTTTGATTTTTATTTTTTTAAAAAGGCAAATTTTCATATTATATAGAATTGACGGCAATGGGTGTATCTATTTCAATCTCATTTTTTTTTTTTCTTGATGAATTTCAATACAGAAAGTTAAAACATTGATTGCTTCTTTTCTAAAAATTTTATTTTTAAACTATTTTCGTTTATAATAAAGCGTGCGAGATACGAGAAAAACAAATTGTCACTTTTTTTTAATACTTTGGTACATAACAACACATATTGGGGCAACTCTCATGCGGAAACAAATTGGCTATTCGCGCCGACGCCATCTATTTGGAGTGTAACATTTCAATATACATATGAGTTCAACGCCGAATCTACTGTTTGAACTCAATGAGCGAGAGAATTGGAGTGTTTACGCATATATGTATATGTGTATATAAATAGATATGAGTATGAAATTGGCTTGACGTTTATTTTGAAGGGGTGGAAATTTGGAAATATGAGTTCGTGTAATATTAAAGAGTATTAATGAGCGAGAGAACGAAAATAGTTACACATTCAATTTAGAGAAGTATGGGTTGTATTTTAAAAAAATGTATTATACATGGCGTGGTTTTAAAACTTTTTAGTGGGGGTAAATTACAAATTCTGGTTAGGTCAAAAAAAGTGTGAGGGTTTTCTAGCTTTTTTCTTTAACCATAACTTAGCAATATTTAAAAGACACTTTATATGGATTTTTCTTTTGATTTAAAGAAAAAAAAATGTATATTGATTTTTAAAAAAATTCTATTCAATTTGGTCTAGACTTGTTTGGGGCTCGGGTTGCAAATCTGCCCTTTTAAAAGTTAATACATATATACATTTGAAAAGAAATTATTTGTTGTCTTCAGTAAAATTTAAGATTTCCGCTTATCACTTGGTTTAGTTCAAAATAACGTAGTATCCATAAAATATTTTGTCGATTTTTATACATTAATTAAGGAATTTATCAGCAACTCTATCTCAATCAATAGAATTTGAAAAAAAATTCGCAAATTGCAGCTTTCATCTTCAAAAATTAGAGCAGTCAGACTTATATTAAAAGTAATTTTTTTAAATATTTACCAAAAAAAAAAAACAAAAAGAAATTGTATAAGCGGTTATAGCATTTCTATAATGGGTGGTATGTATGTATATTTATGATATAAAATTATTATTTCACATGGCTTTCCGTAAACTAAAAATATTCGCACCAAATTTTTTTCTTCTCGAAAATAGAGATCACAAACATAAAAATATTGTTTATAAAAATATTAAAAAGTCAAGATTAGAAATATAAAAATATATAAAAAATATAAACAATTTTCAATGACAAAAAAGAAAAAAATTTTGGCCTATAGCTGTGTAACTAACTGTACTCGAACCATCAACCGCTCGACCACTACCCCCTAACGCTTCCCACTGGGCTATCGCTTTATTTACAAATTGATTGTCAGATAACCAATTTAAGTTGCATGAAAAATTTTAATTCGCTTATTACAGATAAATGAAGCAGTATTGGTTATATATTAGATAATTGTGCACTGCCTTAGAGGTATGCCAACAAATCGATATGCATTTCATAAATATTTATGCATATTTAGTATGGGTTTAAGCTTGGCAATGATTTATATGTAAAATTTGTTAATGAGCGAGGGAATGAAAATAATTTCTCTCTCATAATAGGACGTGTTTAATGAGGGAGAGAATGAAGATAAAGAGTGGTTTCCTTTGAAGTTCAGCCAACTTCGAAATATGAGTTTGACGCTATTACTCTAACTCTCAAAGAGCGAGAGAATCAAAATATTTCCATTGCTGGTATTTTACACACATATACAAATTTCTCAAAATAAGCTTGGTACTCCAACAACAGGAGCCATATTGAATTATTATTTTATTTTTTTGAAACATTTTTTTTGTATGGTGGTACACAAGCCAACTTTGATTGCGACATATTTTTTTCAAATTAAAAGTTTGACCATGGTTGCCCTATTTCACATTTTAATAATGGTGTCATGAAAACATAAAACTTTGTAGAATTTCATTTTAAACAAATCTATTACATCGGAATTTTTCCTTGAATAAATTTTTTTAATATGGAATTCTACAATTAAGTGAAGCTTTATTGGGCTTTTGAATCTCTATTTAGATATATACATACATATTAGAGTTTTATGGAAAAATATAATTTTGATTACGTTTTCCCAAAAAATTGTATAGTTAAATTACATTTTATTATAAATATATGTAATTGAAAATTTAAGATTTTCAGGATTTTATGGCACAACATATGGCGACCATAGTTATCTCATTTTTATTATAGAATTCTACGAAAAAGATGTTTGATTTTTATTTTTTTAAAAAAGCAAAATTTCATATTATATAAAATTGACGGCAATGGGTGTATCTATTTCAATCTAATTTTTTTTTTTCCTTGATGAATTTCAATACAGAAAGTTATAGCATTGATTGCTTTTTTCCTAAAAATTTTATTTTTAAACTAAACTTACTAAAGCGTGCGAGATATGAGAAAAACAAATTGTCACTTTTTTTAATACTTTGGTACATAACAACACATATTGGGGCAACTCTCAT
Organism: Campiglossa producta; assembly: GCA_964058755.1. NCBI lineage: Eukaryota > Metazoa > Arthropoda > Insecta > Diptera > Tephritidae > Campiglossa > Campiglossa producta. The sequence goes on along the minus strand of CAXKVI010000006.1, from coordinate 23,533,031 downwards.
GCGGAAACAAATTGGCTATTCGCGCCGACGCCATCTATTTGGAGTGTAACATTTCAATATACATATATGAGTTCAACGCCGAATCTACTGTTTGAACTCAATGAGAGAATTGGAGTGTTTACGCAAGTATGGATATGTGTATGCAAATAGATATGAGTATGAAATTGGTTTGACGTTTATTTTGAAGGGGTGGAAATTTGGAAATATGAATTCGTGTAATATTAAAGAATATTAATGAGCGAGAGAACGAAAATAGTTACACATTCATCTTAGAGAAGTATGGGTTGTATTTAAAAAAAATGTATTATACATGGCGTGGTTTTAAAACTTTTTAGTGGGGGTAAATTACAAATTCTGGTTAGGTCAAAAAAAGTTTGAGGGTTTTCTAGCTTTTTTCTTTAACCATAACTTAGCAATATTTAAAAGACACTTTATATGGATTTTTCCTTTAAAGAAAGATTTAAAGAAAAAAAATGTATATTGATTTTTAAAAAAATTCTATTCTATTTGGTCTAGACTTGTTTGGGGCTCGGGTTGCAAATCTGCCCTTTTAAAAGTTAATACATATATAGGTACATATGAAAAGAAATTATTTGTTGTCTTCAGTAAAATTTAAGATTTCCGCTTATCACTTGGTTTAGTTAAAAATTTAAGTATCCATAAAATATGTTTTCGATTTTTATACTTTAAATAAGGAATTTATCAGCAACTCTATCTCAATCGATAGAAATCGTGAAATTTATCGAAATAATCTACAGAAATTGAATAAACAGACCACTATGTTTGAAAAAAATTCGCAAATTGCAGCTTACATCTTCAAAAATTAGAGCAGTCAGACTTATATTAATGGTAATTTTTTGAAATATTTACCAAAAAAAAAAAAAAGAAATTGTATAAGCGGTTATAGCATTTCTATAATGGGTGGTATGTATGTATATTTATGATCTAAAATTATTATTTCACATGGCTTTCCGTAAACTAAAAATATTCGCACCAAATTTTTTTTTCTCGAAAATAGAAATCACAACATAAAAATATTGTTTATAAAAATTTTAAGAAGTCAAGATTAGAAATATAAAAATATATAAAAAATTTAAAAATTTTCAATGACAAAAAAGAAAAAATTTTGGCCGATAGCTGTAACTGTACTTGAACCATGAACCCTGACGCTTCCCACTGGGCTATCGCTTTATTTACAAATTGATTGTCAGATAACCAATTCAAGTTGCATGAGAAATTTTCATTCGCTTATTACAGAGAAATGAAGCAGTATTGGTTATATATTAGATAATTGTGCACTGATTTAGAGGTATGCCAACAAATCCATTTGCATTTCATAAATATTTATGCATATTTAGTATGGGTTTAAGCTTGGCAATGATTTATATGTAAAATTTGTTAGCCTATTAATATAATAGATAATAATAATAACAATAATAATAATCGATCTTATCAAAGGTCAGGTAGAAACTTTGGAGCACGAAACTCTAATCGTAACAATACCAGAACGGTAAGAAATGTAAACCAACAGGAAAACCAGCAGACTCCATCTCAACAGTAAATTCTGAAAATAAAAAATTATGTGTTTTCAATTTACACCTAAACAGCTACATATCCTACGAAACAACTCTAAATAATTCAATTTCAACCCTCCTGATTGATACGGGAGCGGATATTTCAATAATAAAAAAGGGTCAAATTGACAGTAATGTCACAATTAATTATTCACAAATAACTGATTTAAAGGGAATAGGTCAAGGTTTAACAAGCACTATTGGAACAGTCAAAGCAGATTTAAAAGATTATTACTTATTGATTGCACATAAATTTCACATAGTTGAAGATAATTTTCCAATTCCTTGTGATGGAATTTTGGGGCTTGATTTTATTAAAAAATATAATTGTATTTTAGATTACAGTAAAAATGGAGACAGCCTAATACTACGCCCATATGATTACCCAGAAAACATTATAATAGAAATGACAAATAGACCATCCGTTAATTGCATAACAATACCTGCAAGATGGGAAGTAATCCGACAAGTACATATTGAAAATAGTAATTCCGATTTATTAATACCTCACCAAAAATTAGGAGAAGGCATTTTTATTGCAAACACCTTAGTAAATTCGCAACAAACATTCATTAGAGTCATTAATACAACAAATAAAAATGCAACTATTCAAAATTTTAAAATTAACACAGAAAATTTAAATGATTATACAATAGTAAATACTAAATCTGAATCAGCAAAAAATAATAAAGAAAAATTAAATAAAAATTTCCCACCTTTCGCTAGTCAATCACTTAATACATTATGCTCAGAATTCATTGATATATTTTCATTAGATACAGAACCAATTACTGCTAATAATTTTTACAAACAAAAATTGCATATGAAAGATAATACCCCTATCTACATTAAAAATTATAGATTACCTCAAGCCCAAAAAGGTGAAATTAATAAGCAAATTAATAAATTAATTAAAGATGACATAATAGAGCCGTCTATGTCAGAATATAATAGCCCAATTCTTTTGGTACCGAAAAAACCGTTACCAGGAAAAAACGATAAAAGATGGAGATTGGTAGTCGATTACCGACAGGTAAATAAAAAACTAACAGCGGATAAATTCCCATTGCCAAGAATTGATGATATCTTGGATCAATTAGGTAGAGCTAAATATTTCTCATGTCTGGACTTGATGTCCGGCTTTCATCAAATTGAATTACATAAAGACTCTAGAGACATCACATCGTTTACGGCGGACGATGGCAGATATCGTTTCAAAAGATTGCCATACGGTTTAAAAGTAGCACCTAATTCATTTCAACGAATGATGACACTAGCATTCGCTGGCCTTAAGCCATCCCAAGCTTTTCTATATATGGATGATTTAGTGGTATTAGGGTGCTCTGAAAAACACATGATTACAAATTTGAGAGATGTATTTTCTACTTGCAGAAAATATAATTTAAAATTACATCCGGATAAATGTTTATTTTTTAACCAAGAAGTCACTTACCTTGGACATAAATGCACAAATAAAGGAATTTTTCCCGATCCTAGTAAATATGAAATTGTTTTAAATTATCCAATACCAAAAAGTGCTGACGAAATTAAACGTTTTGTAGCATTTTGTAATTATTACCGAAGATTTGTTCCAAATTTTGCAGCTCATTCCAGAATTTTAACAAGATTGTGTAAAAAGAAAGTTTCTTTCGATTGGACAGAAGAATGTCAAAAAGCTTTTGTCTATTTGAAGGAAGCATTAATACACCCAAATATTTTGCAATATCCAGATTTTGATAAAGAATTTTGTATAACAACAGATGCCAGTGGATTTGCCTGCGGCGCAGTTCTTAGTCAAGAATATGAAGGCAAACAATTACCAATTGCCTATGCGTCAAGAGCATTCACAAAAGGTGAAAGCAACAAAGCCACAATCGAAAAAGAGTTGGCAGCAATCCACTGGGCTATAACTTATTTTAGACCATATGTTTATGGCAGAAAATTTTTGATTAAAACAGACCACCGCCCCTTAACATACTTATTTTCGATGAAAAATCCCTCATCGAAATTAACTAGAGTTCGATTAGAGTTGGAGGAATATGACTTTGAGGTGGAGTACATAGCTGGAAAAGAAAACTATGTAGCGGATGCACTTTCACGCATCAATATAAATGATTTAAAAGAAATGTCAATTAAGGCATGTCAAATATTAAAAGTTACGACTAGATCGGAAACTAAACAAAAAACTAATAATAATAAAAATATTAGTAAAGAATTTAAAAGTCACATTGAGAACCCAATAATATATGAAGCGCTAAATAAATGTGAAGTAAAAAAGCTAGCTCAGCTCGTTTTCGACCCCCCGAAACTGCAGTTCAAAAAGGGAAAGAAAATTTGTAGCAAAATAGATATTAATGATTTAATTGTTGAGGCGAAGGTTGACTCAGGCCAATCCTTTGCCAGGCTTTCAAATGAAGCCGGCAATTCATCTATTAATAATAATTCAATTGTTGAGGCGAAGATTGATTTAGACCAATTCTTTGCCAGGCTAATGAAAGAGGCCGACAATTTGGAAATAAATAAAATACAGTTGTCCTTAGGAGACAAATTGTTTAAGAATAATTATACTCGAGTAAGCACATTTAAAGAAATCGGTACCAAAGTTCTCAAAAATTTAACAATTGCATTAACTCCGGAGGTTTTGCATGTGACTGATAAAGATACAATTAAAAGTATATTTAAAAAATATCATGATGATCCTGTGAATGGTGGCCACCCAGGAATCAATCGCACAAATAATAAAATTAGACAAAAATATTATTGGAGAAATATGAAAAATGATATTAAGAATTATATTAAAAAATTTATTAAATGCAGTAAAAATAAAGTAAATAAAAACTTAAAAGAACCAATGATCATAACAGAAACGCTCACAAAAGCTTTTGATACGGTGCAAATCGATACAATTGGACCATTGCACGTGTCAATAAATGGAAATGAATATGCGGTTACCATAGTGTGTGATTTGACAAAGTATTTGATAGCAATTCCAATTGCGAGTAAACACGCGAAAATAGTAGCAAAACCCATTTTTGAAAACTTTATTTTGGTATATGGTTGTATGAAAACCATCATAACTGATATGGGGACTGAATACAAAAACAACGTATTTGAGGAATTGTGTAAACTTTTAAAAATTGAACACAAAACTTCTACCCCATATCACCATCAAACTTTAGGCACCGTCGAGCGTAGCCACAGAACTTTTAATGAATACATTCGTTCTTACATATCCATTGACAAAAATGATTGGGATGAATATTTGAAATATTTTGCGTATTGTTACAATACAACACCATCTACGGTTCATGGCTATTGTCCATTTGAACTGGTTTTTGGAAAAATACCCCTGACTTACGATTTTTTACAAGAAAATATTAATAGCCCGGTTAATAATCGGAGGCTTATGATAAAGAAATTAAATTCAGGTTGCAAATCGCGCAACAAAGAGCTAACCAATTAGTAAAAGAAGCTAAAGAAAAACAAAAAATTTATTATGATAAAAATCTTCAGGTTAAAGAAATTAGTATAGGAGATTTCGTCTTAGTTAAAAACGAAGCAGGTCATAAATTAGATAGTAAGTATAAAGGGCCCTACAAAGTAATAAAGATCGATCAAAATAATAACTTTACTTTAATTCCATATAATTTAGAACAAATAAACTCAAATAACCAATTAAGCGATAAGAGCATCATAATTCATAAAAAAAGGCTTAAGTTGTTTGAATAAATTCATTTTTTTTTAATTCTTAACTTTTACTCATTTTTCACTTAAAATTTTACGAGCATAAGCAAATAGTTGTATACAAAATATGTTTAAGTTTCATCATAAACAAAAACCAAGCACTCAATTGAAAAAAAATTCAACAGAAAAACCTGAATACAAAATAGAAAAATGTATCATATGAAAATTTTTACAAGTAAACAAACATCTAAAAACATTAGTTATTCAAATAATAATAAACAAAACTGAAACATTGTAAAACCAACACAGAACATAAAAAATTTTGTAAACAAATATAAAACAATAAAAATTTTAAAGTATCAAATGAAAACTCATAATTTAATTGTAGATATGTATAAGAAAAAAAAAAAAAACCACTTAAGTATATCACAGTAATAAAATCGTTCATATGTATGTATTCACGATTTTTTTTTGGAAAGGAGGTGTAGTATATCAGAGCATGTCACTTTAACAACGATGCACACGCCGAGTTCTAAGGCATGGAATGTAAACATTCTGCAGCGTCAACGTATTTCTAATTACGTTCAGTTTCTCACGCTAACTACAAGAACAGCACAAGCTATGGAGTGACGTCGGTTTGCATGCGCTAGCCACATATGTGTGGATGTGAGCGACTGCATTATTGGCGACTCCACGCTTGGTACATGTATGTATGTATATGACTGCATTGCTAGCAGCATAACATGTAGATATGTTTGTGTGCACGTTGGTGACTGCACTGAGATATACTCGGACCTATGCAGATATGAATATGTGTACATATGTGCATGGAGTTAGGCTTAGCTTGTAAGAATTAAAGTAAATATGTATTGTAGTAAATAAGCAGTACATAAGAGGTGTAAGCTATAAATAAGAAGCTGATTTTGAAATAAAGACATTCATATTGGCAGACGGCACTCGAAAGGGTGCCTTTCCCAAATTTTTTGTAATTTTTATTTAAAACTTTTAGAAGGTCAACCATTTTAAATTTTTTTGGGTATGTCTGTCTGTCTGTCCGTATGTTTGTGGCCGTATCACTATGAATGGAATTTAATGAAACTTTTTTCGTTGGATTGCTCGACGCTCAACTTAAAATATAAGGTATTACTTTTTTCGATATCTCAACCAGTTTTGGAGTTATCGCCCAATATGTGGACCACATCTGTCTGTGTGTTTGTGGTCGTAACACTCTAAAAGTACTGAATGAAATTTAATCGTTGGATTCCTAGACGCTCAACTTCAAGTTTAAGATATTATTTTTTACGATATATCAACGGGTTTTGGGATTTTCGCCCAATATGTGGAACAGGGGTGACCAAAAATGCCTTAGTACAATATGGGTGTCAAACGAAAGGTGTCAATGAGTGCTATAATATGCGATGTAATTCATTGAAATATCGATGTGAACTATTGAAAAATGTGCTAGTATATTATGGATATCAAACAAGAGGTGTTTATGAATGCTGTCATAAACCAATTGATAAAGAAAAAGGGGCGTGGTTCCTCCTCTAGGAAGGAGATAGGGATATGGATTAAAATAGATATAGGGATCGGGTTAGAGAAACACGCAGGGAAATAAATTTGTGGCAGGACAACGTCTGCCGGGTCAGCTATTATCTATACTATAATAAAACTGTAGAATAGTCGTGTCTGTACATTGAAAATTTCTTTTAAAAAATGACTGGGGATGACTTGAGGAATGTTATAGAGTCCATCTCAACCATTTTTAGAATTATTGTCTGTCTGTTTTTCTGTTTGGATTTTAATGAGACTTTTTCTGGTGGACAGCTCGAAGTTTAGAAGAAGCCCTAAACTTTATTTACTTTATTTTATCAAAATCGCCTAATAAACAAAAAAGATATAGTCATTTTAAGTGAGGTACCTATGAACGTTTTTTTTTTTAAATAGATTTATATGAAGAAAATAATTCACTTTGTTTGTAAAAAAATAACAAAGCGTGCCTCTCACAAATTTTTGTTTAGTATTTTTTTTTTCAAATTCAGCTATATCAAAAATCAATTGCATAGGTACAGTGGCGTACAAAAAAATTTGGGAAATACAATTTTTAAATCTATTAATCCATTCAGTTATCTATACTGAAATAAAACTCTAGAAAAGTTGTGTCTGCACATTGGAAATTCCTTGGCTAAAATTACTGAAAGTGACGTAGGGAATGTTATAGAGTTCATCTGAACTACTGTTATATTTTTTGTCTCTATTTTTATCAATGAGGGTGGGTATCTAAGTAGGAGCAGATGAGGTACTGAGGTTAAGGAGATAGAAGGAAGGAAGTATTTCGAAAAAATTGTTTCAATAGAAATTAGTACCAACCTAAAATATAGATCCACCCGGGCAACGTCGGGTTCCCTGCTAGTACTTTAATAAAACTCTAGAAAAGCTGTGTCTGTACTTTGAAAATTTCCTTGAAAAAATGACTGGGGATGACTTGGGGACTGTCTGTTTGTCCGTTTGAACGTAAATTTCAGCTTGAAGCTTACAAAGGGACCTAAACTTTGTTAAAATCGCACAATAAACAAAAAAGATATATATAATCATTTTAAGTGAGGTACCTTTGAAATTTTTTTTTGTAAATCTATATATATATAAATGAAATGGTGTATAATTGTAACGCTAAAACTCGAAAACGGCTGAACCAAATGAAATACTTCCTTTGGGGGATTTGTTTGTTATTACCACGCGCAGGTCATGTCTTAAAATCAGAACAAAATATTAAGGGGGCGTGGCACCTCCCATACAAACTGAATTTTTCAAGTTGAATATCTTCAAAAGTGTTTAAGGTAGGAACATGAAAATTGGTACAGAGCTACAGGATAACAGCACCACTCTCACCTATAAAACCGGGGGTTATCCAATAAGGGGGCGTGGTACCTCCCATACAAACTAAATTTTTTAAGCAGAATATCTGTGAAAGGGTTCAAGGTAGGGAACTGAAAATTGGTATAGACCTATATGGTATCAAAAGCCTTCTTACACATAAAAGAAGGGGTAATCGGAAAAGGGGGCGTGGCACCTCCTATACAAACTGAATTTTTCAAGGTGAATATCTTCAAAAGTGTTTAAGGTAGGAACATTAAAATTGGTATAGAGCTATAGGATAACAACACCATTCTCACCCATAAAACTTGGGGTTATCGAAAAAGGCGTGGTACCTCCCATACAATCTATATATATAAAAATGAAATGGTGTTCAGTCGTTACGCTAAAACTCGAAAACGGCTGAACCAAATCATATACTTCCTTTAGGGGGTTTATTTGTTATTACCACGCGCAGGTCATGTTATAAAATCAGAACAAAATATTAGGGGGGCGTGGCACCTCCCATACAAACATTTTTCTTCAAGGTGAATATCTCTAAATGGGTTTAAGGTAGGGACCTGGAAATCGGTACAGACCTATAGAATAACAACACCATTCTCACCCATAAAACTGGGGGAGAAACAGAGAGGGGAGAAACAGAGAGGGAAATAAATTTGTGGCAGGACAACGTCTGCCGGGTCAGCTAGTAGATTTATATGAAGAAAAATTCACTTGTTTGTCAAAAAAATAACAAAGCGTTCCTCTCACAAATTTTTGTTTAGTATTTTTTTTCAATTTCAGCTAAATCAAAAATCAATAGGTACAGTGGGGTACCAAAAAATTTGGGAAATAAAATGTTTAAATCTATTCATCCATTCACTTATCTATCTATTTATCTATACTATAATAAACTCTAGAAAATTCGTGTCTGTACATTGAAGATTTCTTTGCAAAAATTACTGGGGATGACTTGTGGAATGTTATAGAGTCCATCTCAACCAATTTTGGAATTAGTGTCTGTCTATTTGTCTGTTTGTCCGTTTGAACGTAAGGATCTCGGAAACTAAGAAACGGATTTTAATGAAACTCTTTCTGGTGGACTGCTTGAAGCTTAGAAGGAGCCCTAAACTTTATTTTATCAAAATCGCCCTAATATGATCTGTAGAGTCGGGATAAAAGGTGAAAATCAAGCGCCTAAAATTATGCTACATAATGTCTGCGAGCACATCAACTGGCAAGTTTAAGAGTGGGGTAAATTCGGGTCTAAGCCCTCCGTGAGTGCGATTGGATTTTTTGCTTACTAGGATGCAAGAAAAATAAATTATTAAGGTGCTTTATGGGGTGCACGTGAAAAATTGCAAAGAACATGGAATAAATAAATATAATAGAAATAAAAAAAATAATAATAATTAAATCTGAGACAAAAACTTCGCGCGAAAACAATTACAGTTTCAAACCAAATCTATTTGAATGAAAATGAGGCAAGTGCATATTAGCAAATGAAATATGAAATACAGATTTTTAACTTATAGTGTTCTGACTTTCAACATTTGCAGTTTTTATTAAAAAAAAATTGATTTGAACTTTCCTATTTTTTCTTATGACCAATTTAGTGTTTGGATTTTTCCAATTGGATACTCGGCATAATTCCATATCTGTAAAAATGCAAATTTCTCTCTTGGTAAAAACGGTTTTTCGTTTTTGATTTTGAGTTATTGGAAAATTAAATATGCCATAAATTACTTACTTTCCCAGAATACTTTTGTTTTACTATCAAAAAGCTTGACGATGTACAAAAATATAAAATACACAATAGAAATAAATGTTGTTTTGTTTTTCTAAACGAAAGACGTATGAGTGTTCTTCATACTTTTTTCCAGTAACAATGTCAAAGAAACGTAATCCCTCTTTGAAAATAAAAAAAGAGTGGTTAAACACATAAATAAATATATTTTAAGAATAAAAGCACTTTCTATTCTGAATTTATTTCAACACACACCACTGTATTGTGTAACATAATTAAGAACTTTTCTAATAAAATCTTTACCCACCATACCAATATGCCTCCCCCTTTTAATTTAATTGCGATCCCGCCACTGAAAATAAAAGCGTAAACTGGGGCATATTCGTCAATTTGTTTAAAAGCGTCAACCGAAAAAGTCGATAGCCCCAACCGAATTCGTTCAAAAATAGGTCCCATGTCTCCCTCATCTGGTTCCATCCAAAGGTTCGTCAGAAAATGTTTTTTTGGTATAACTTTCGTTTTAATGAAGATAACGCAGTGTAATTTTACACACCGCTTTTTGTTGTAGGTAGTTGCTTAGAAAGGTTAATGATAAAAATCGTTTCGTAACCACGCCTCTTCTAATACATAGAAAATTACAAAAAAAACATAAAACCTGTGTTATTTGAAAGCTTTAAGACCAAAATTGCCAATATCGGCTTTTTAAAAAAGAAAAAAAAAAACGAGCAAAAACCGAAATACTTAATTACGTGAAACGGTTTATGCCATAACTTTTAAAAATGTTAATAAATAACTTTTATTCGGTCGTTGTGATCCATCATTAAGTTATTTTTAGTGTCCTCTTTTCAAGTTTTTTTCATTTTTTGTATCTGTTTGAAGTTTTAAGGAAGAATTGCAAAAACACAGAATTACAAATTAGTATACAATCCCCATATTTGAGAAAATAATTGGGGGGTTACTCTATATGGCGATGCGGAGGGCAATGTTATAACAAGCTGTCAAATCACATACATTTTTTTTAAATGCGAATGCTCTCCTAATTTTTTTTTACCTTACATTTTTGAAAACTGTCAAGAATGCACTGCTATTTTTCAAAATTTTTATTTTTTTATATTCCAAATTTGAGTTTCCTAATATTACTTCAATGTGCCTTAAAGACAAATCTCCCCCAGTTTACCCAATTTATTTTTTAACAAATTTACAAAATGTAGCATATTTTCAGGCGCTTGATTTCACCATTTTTCCGTTCTCTAATGATCTATAATAATCTGATTAAAAAAAGTGAATAAACTTTGTCATCATTTTTGCCCGTCGTTCTCCTGGGCCAGGTTAAAATGTGAAATATTGTCAAGCGTTGAATAATTCATTGTGCAGGTTAAATGGCAGTGCTTCAGTGAGATGTAGAAGAAAAAATATTAACGGTAGCCATTATGATATCACGCAACTTTTACCCAGTCTGTTTATACGGTCCCACTCAAAACGTCATTCTCCTGGCTAGCTCCTATTTTAATTTATATATGGTTAAATGTGAGTCGTATGGACATATTATCTTAAATATTTAATGTTTAGCTAGGACGTTAGCTATAGATGTAATCTCATATTTATATGCAATTCGTCATTCTCCTGGCTCTTGTACTGATGTTCGATATACATATTCGATTTTTTTTTTGAGTATGTAGTATTGTAGCTCTTTGAATTTTAATATATGAGGTACAAGTTTTAAGCCGATTAGATAGTTCCCTGATTTTTGCGAATTTTTTTTGCAAAAATTCAGTATACCACAAAACTCCCAAACTAAAAAGCAAGATATAAGGATAGATACATAGTTAAGGAGAGTATAACCGTATTTTAGCGGAGGAAGGTTAGGTTAGGTTAGGTTGCAAGGGCAGGACAGGGTACACAGACCATTGTGATACCCCATACGGTGTTCACCCACCTCCTTGCCCCAGAGATGCGAGAAGGTTATCCTTAAACGACGGCAGCAGCCCGACCGCGTAAAGCCGACCCGAAAAACCCAAGGAGATCAAAACACTCGTTCAAAGACCACCAAAAGGCTGTAAAGGACCAGTCCACGGTCATGCTACCGTCGACGCCAAGGAAAACAAACTCACACCCAAGGCAGGGGATCAAACCACTTCGTGGAACCAATGAATTTGGATAACGCCTTTACTTCCATGTTAGATACCTCAGTGAGGTCGACGAGAAACGGTTGGCCAAGCCTAGCCAACCGTCGTCTGCAGAGCGCGGGACAATGACACAGCAGAGGTTGAACACTTTCCTCCTCCTCAATGCATCTGCAGCTGCGACAGTAATCATTAGACATTACGCCCATTCTAGCACCGTGTGTGCCTATTAAACAATGCCCTGTTAGAACCCTTACTAGGGATGAAATATCCGATTTATTAAGAGACAGCAGGGAATTTGTACGTCCCTTGTTGTAAGAAGGCCAGGTTAGCCTTGATATTTCGCATGTTGAGAGCCCTGACCAGAGCATATTCGCTATTTTCATGGTATTTGTGCTGACACTAAATTTAAAAGAGGCCATGGGTATGCCTACCGAACTATTTCCTGGAAGGAGATGGGTGGTGGTACCTCGTCTGGCCAGCTCATCCGCTCTGCAGTTACCTTCAATATTCCTGTGCCCAGGTACACAAATAAGGCTAATACTGAAGTGCTGCGCCATCTCATTGAGAGATCTGCGACATCCAGTTAACGACTTTGCATTGTCGACGCATGAGTTCAAGGCTCTAAGTGCGGCCTGACTGTCTGAGAAGATGTAAATCCGTTTGTAATATTACGGCATGGACGCCAAGCTTTTCACAGCACCGTGTATTGCCAGCATTTCCGCTTGTACACGCTGCAGTGGTCGGAGAGGCGGAAGGAGATCTCTAGTCCTAGTCCGGTGAAAAGATGCCTCCCCCCACCTTCCCCTCAAGCTGGGAGCCATCAGTGAAGATATTAACGGCTCCCATTCCTGTCTTGTCGGTATTAACACCTCGTATTTTCTGACAAACACGTTATTTGACGCGCAGTAGTCAGTATATAGTGGTATGTTAACATGAGCGTGAGTGCCCAAGATTGTGGCTTGCCCACTTTGTCCATTTGTTTCACACATACATATACTTACGTGTGTGTATAAGTACCGACCGAAATGAAACGAATACTTTTAAAGGGAAAAAGGCCGAAGCCAAAAAAAAACCTTTTTATTAAATAAATAACGCACACACCGCACACTGCCCTAGCACACCATACATATCTATATTTACAAATCACAACGATGCTTATTAAATTATTGTATTCTACATATTCGCACTTGCACACTTTTAATTTTCACTGGCACCGCGTCTTGCCCACAACTAACTCACTCGCGAGAGAGAATCGATCTAACAATTTTTCGAATGCTAAACCCAGCTGCTTGGCGGCCGCCGTGGTGTAGCGGGTATGTGTTCGGCCTTCTACACCAAGTCGTGGCGGTTCGATGCCCGGCAAAAGTAACATCAAAAATTATTTAGAAAAACGATTTTTCTAAACGGGGTCGCCCCTCGGCAGTAGTTTGGCAAACTCTCCGGGTGTATTTCTGCCATGAGAAGCTTCTCAGGAAAAAATTAATTTGCTTTGCAAGTGCCGTTCGGAGTCGGCAAAAAACTGTAGGTCCCGCCAACTTGTAGGAAAAACTCAGAAGCAACACACCACAAGTTGGAAAGAGAAGCTCGGCTAAAAATCTCGTTAGAGGTTATGATAACCTGTTAATATATCGCCGCCATTAGTTTAAACCCAGCTGCTAACCATCCGGCAATCGTATACTAATAATTGCCAGCGTCTAACTACACCTTTGTACTAAATGTATAGTTTTTTAATAAGAATTTCTTCTTAAAACCAAAAAGATTTCCCTATAGTTTTTTCTTCGTTTCCACCATTGCGACTACCCCTTTGCCCAAAAACTGATCATGAAGACAATCTTATTAATTTTATTAGGCATTTTTGGCTCTGGGTATTTTCAAACGGTAAATTTATTCGGGCAGATGAATTGCCCTGAGCGACCATTAAGACGCGCAATGGCAAATGCCCCTGTACGAAACAGTGCCAGCAAAAACCTATGGTTTTCTAACCAAACTAAATACAAATGTAATGGAATCATGCTCTAGCCCCGAAGACTTTATCTTCACCGCTGCTCCACCATGTCTGGTTACACAGGTAAAACGCAAATCTTTTGTACAGGTCGTGTTAATTTGCTTGTTTTGGTCTGCACCACAACAGATCGAACTAGCTTGTCATTGCTATAGACTAGCTCGACTATTCGCCCCAATGCCCACTTGGCAGGCGGAAAGTTTTCTGCCTTGATAATGACCATTTGCCCAACCTTAAGATTCTCTCGCTCCCTGCGCCATTTCTTTCTTTCTTGCAAGCTGTTCAAGTAGTCAACTTGCCATCGATTCCAAAAATGCTGTATCAGATTGCGTCGTTAGATCTAGCACCAAGTCAATGTGTACGGCTCGAGTTTTCAAGCATACAAACACAACGACCCAACATTTTGTTCTATCAATATAATCGTTTCGCACCCTCACACGCACTCCAAATGGTTCTGCATAATCTAGCCCACAATGCAGGAATGGCTTGCCCACATGCACCTCTCAGTTAGTAAATCCGCCATCAATTGCTGTTCCAGCTTGTAGTTATATCGCACACATACTACAACAGCTCACCCCTTCCCCCCATTTTTGGCACAAAAATCTCTAGCTCCGCCCGATAGGTGTTTATGATATTTACTTTCAGTTCCACTTGTGTATCTTTGTAATCTCTTATTTTAGCTTGTTGGAACTTATCTGCTGGCTATTGCGCCCTAGGAAGAGATAGCCACTCTGGGCCATTCAACCAAAGCCCACTGCCCACTAGCTCACCAGGCCTTAAGCCTCTACTTAATAAGTCGGCAGGATTATCTTCCGACCTTACATGTTACCAGTTTTTCGCTGTGGTGTTATCCTGAATGGTTGAAACTCGATTAGCTACAAAGTTTTCAAATTTCTTGGTATATTTTTCAACCAATACAGTGCAACCAACGAATCTGTCAACAAGGTATAATTGATCTCGCCCCAGTTCGTCAACCTCTTAAACAAAAAAAAAAAAAAAAAAAAAAAAACTAATGGCGGCGATATACCTACAGGTTATCATCATAACCTCTAACGAGATTTTTAGCCGAGCTTCTCTTTCCAACTTGTGGTGTGTTGCTTTTTGAGTTGTTCCTACAAGTTGGCGGGACCTACAGTTTTTTGCCGACTCCGAACGGCACTTGCAAAGCAAATGAATTTTTTGCTGAGAAGCTTCTCATGGCAGAAATACACCCGGAGAGTTTGCCAAACTACTGCCGAGGGGCGACCCCGTTTTAGAAAAATTCTTTTTCTAAATAATTTTTGATGTTACTTTTGCCGGGCATCGAACCGCCACGACTTGGTGTAGAAGGCCGAACACTTAACCGCTACACCACGGCGGCCGCCCTCTTAACTTCCAGCAGTAATCTGGACAAAAGCTCACAAGCTGACAACTCCAACCTCGGTGTCGTTAATTTCTTTACTGGTGTTACCCTAGTTTTGGATACTATTAATCTGCACCCAACCTTTCCGTTATCTTGCACCGTTCGAGCATATATAACTGCCCCATAGGCTGATTCGGACGCATCAGCGAAATCGCGTAGCTCTACTTGCCCCAAAGAATGTGTACCAAGCCATATCGGTATTCTGAAATCTTCAAGCTTTCTCATCTCGCTCCAATAATCTTTGCATCTCGCTTCTAGCTCCGATGGTAATTTTTCATCCCACTCTAACTTTAAGCGCCATAAGTTCTGTATCACGATTTTTTCTATTACAATAACTGGAGAAATGTAGCCATTTGGATCAAATAGTTGCTGTGCCAGCATGATCGGATCTAGCTCACTATTTGCCCCAGTCACGCAATCATCCATGTACATGTCATTTATGATAGCCTCTGCCATGTATGGTCGTCTTGCGCGTCTCTAGCACACTGTATAACTGATCTCACAGCATTGTATGCTGATGATGTCATACCATATGTCACTACTGTTAGCCAATATTCCCTCAATGGTTCTTCTCTACTCTCGCGCCAGAAAATTCTCTGCGTGTCCCTTTGATCTCTCGCAATCACAATCTGGTGAAAAATCATCTTGATATCTGCGCTAAATGCGATTCTGTGCCTTCTGAATCGCATTACTATCTCGCTCTTCTGCAACTTTCCCCCTAGTAATTGCACCTCATTTAAAGAAATCCCTTTGTTAGTACGGCAGCTTGCGTCAAAAAACAAATCGAAACTTTTTCACCACACAGTGATGGGGGATATAAAATGCCAACTAACTCTGCCCCGAATGTTTATCCACTATCTTCATATGCCCCAGTTCTCTTCCAATGCTGTCTCCATCAAGACTATGCCATTCAAGCCATCTCGCACCACTTTAATGACAATTCTTGCCACTAAGCTAGCCCCAAGTAACATATGCACGCTTTCCGGTTCCCAGTATTTCGGGTCAGCTAATTCACCATTTAGACCACTATGTATAGGACCTACCATCGCACCTGGTGAATGAAGCTCCGGAGACCACTGGCTCTCTATGGGAAGAACCCAAAACTCGTCTTTGATCTGCACACTGGATGGATACCAAGAACTTAGCACCAGCGTAGCCCTCTTGCTCACTTGCAGTGGATTGCCCTCAATGCCGACCATCTTTCTTCCGATCGGTTCTGTAATTATACCATACCTTCGCTGTAAAGTAAAAGTTATCATATTAATCAGTGCCCCAGTATCTAGCAGTACTCTAACAGGCCCAATTCGTATCCATTAATAACAATTTTAACCATTGCCGTTGGCAACAAAGCTCCCGCTTGCTCTTGCCTCTCATTAAAATTCACTAAATACTTTTCATAAGTAAGATCAATTCTAACATTTTTAGTTAAATTGTCAGCCCTCTTTACTGTTTGTTTTTGCGCTTGCACCTCTGACGTATTCATTACTTTGCTCTCTTTTCGCCCCTTCTTGCCCTCTTCTTGCACCTTATCTATGTATCCCTTTAGCTGTCCATCCAACTTCCTTTCGGATTTGGTGGGTTGCGCTCCCCTTGCCCTGCACGGTATTTACCTGTTTTTTCGGCTCTCTGTTTAGACAAAGCACACGGTTGTATTTAGGCTTACCAGGACGCTTCCAGCATTCCACTTGTTAGCAGCTTTCAGCTCCATGGCCTATTAAAAAAATTTGGACATAAATTTCTTCTTGCCCCAGACTCAGCATTGGTTGCCGCAACATGCATCGCAAACTATTGACCTAGGCCTAGCATTCGAGGATAACGCCTCTGCTCTATCCCCTCTCTGGCTTGCCCCACTCATTTGTGTCTTGCCTGGCTCCGGAATGACAAACGCCGATTGAATATCCCTACGGTTGTCAGCTGTATTTGCTAGCGCCAATGCTTGTTTGTCCAAAAGGACAGCATGTTATCCACCTTAGGCGTGTCGCCTTTTCTCTCTAGCTCCCATTGCCTTGGTGTTTCGGTATCTAGCCGCTCATGAAGCAAGTACCATTAAAAAATCCCTTGTACCTGTAACTGACGACGCACCTCGTGCGTTAGACATGCGCTCCAAATCATTTTCTAGCACCTAACCCTACAATGCCGGCAGCTGAATAAAATTCTTCAAATGCTCTCTCCCAACCAAATAGTTTTGGTCATACATCTGGTTTAATCTCTCCCATGTCTGCCCGTAGTTACTAGCAGAAATTTGCCGTGGCCCCAAAAATTTACTTCCACACCCAACCTGGGAAATAGTCAAGTTCAAGAACTTGAGTGATGATCTATTTTATCATTGTCAGGCACGACTGCAAGGAATCGGTCCCGAAATCCGATCCATTTGGTTAGTGTACCGCCAAACTCGCCCCAGGTATTCGTCAGATCATTTTGCTGGACCGACATTTGCACCAACACAATAATGGCTGGGTCGCATTGTCTGGCACCTCAAGTTGGTTTTCTTTCTCCAGCTTTGCTTGCGCCTTAGCACGCGCCAAAAATTAGATTATGTCTACTGCTCCTAAGTTCTGCTCACAGGAGCGATCTAGCTCCTCCTCGCCCACATCTTCAATCACTTCTACGTAATATTCATTGTACGACTGCCAAACTAGTCTTAGACAATCAACACAAAAATTTATTTATATATCTCGCACCAGTATGTATTCTAGCCCTCTTTTATTTGCTCCTTGTAAAATTATATAAACAAGTTTATAGCTAGGCTCACTGCAATTCAATGCAAAATTTATTTATATATCTCGCACCAGTATATATATACTCTGCCCTCTTTACTTTGCTCCAATAAAAATTTTGAGAAAAGGCTCACTGCAAATCAATGCAAAATTTATTTATATATCTCGCACCAGTATATATTCTAGCTCTCTTTTCTTTGCTCCACCATAACTGCTTATCAACATGAAAACCTTGTTTATCTTTCTTTGCTCCAATAAAATTCTGAAAACAAGCTCACTGCACATACCTTTTTTCATATTTCTCGAACCCGTATACATATGTTTTTGGCTTGCATGTATATTCGATCTCTGGCCCACTTCAACCATGCCCCTCAAAACTAGCAAACAATCAACCATGCCATTGCCAAAATAAGCACCAAAACCTGCAGGTTTTTATTTATTAATCGCTACCGATAAAAACAAGCCCACTTCTCGCACACATTTTTTCATTGCACCATTCTTTTTCTCCTTTTTTTTACTATGCACCAAACTACCCTTAATTCAGGGACCGTAACTGTTATGAGTTTTAATATAAAAATCCACATTTAATCATTATTTTCAGATTTTTTTCATAAAAATCAACAATAGCAGTTATTTTAAATTTTTATTTTTTTGATCAAAAATAAAAGTTATTTTTTGATTTTTATTTTTTTGATCAAACATAAAAGTTATTTTTTGATTTTTATTTTTTTGATCAAAAATAAAAGTTATTTCTTGAGCGACATTTTATCCCTCAAGAATAAAAATTAAGTTTTGAGTTTTAACTTTTTTCGCGGATTGAAAAACTCAAATAACCGCAGCGCCTTTCTGGCAGGTTGTTGATCATAATTATTAGATGATATATCCTTGTCATGTTATGATCGCTGCCCCCAACATGATATCAAAATCGTGCTCGGCGACTTTAATGCGAAGGTGGGCAAGGAAGGAGTCTTTGGTCCAACAGTTGGAAAATTTAGTCTCCATGATATAACATCCCCCAACGGCACTAGGTTGATTGATTTCGCCGCTGCTCGCAATATGGTCATCAGTAGTACCAGGTTCCAGCATAAACGAATACACCAAGCCACATGGCTGTCTCCTGATCAAAGAACAAGAAACCAGATTGATCATGTCATGATCGACGGCAGACATAGCTCCACCGTTCTGGACGTGCGTACCCTTCGTGGTCCCAATATCGACTCGGACCATTATCTTGTTGCAGCCAAGATACGCACACGCCTCTGTGTAGCAAAGAAAGTGCGCACAGTAACGGAAGGAAAGTTTGACGTCGAGAAGCTGCGCACGACACAGACAGCTGACAATTTCTCCACTCGACTCTCACACCTGCTATCGGAGAGCAATCCTCGACCTAACGATGCAACCGAGCAATGGAAGCATATCTCTCACTCATTACGTACCGCCGCTGAGGCCACTATAGGGTTCCAGCGAGCCCGCAAAAACAACTGGTACGATGAGGAATGCAGCACTGCCTCGGACAAAAAGGACGCTGCCTACAGGGAGACGTTGCGAACGGGCGCAACCCGCAGTGTATGGCAACGCTATCGTGAGGCAAAGAAGGAAGAGAGACGCCTTTTCAGAAAAAAGAAACGTGAGGCCGAAAGGCGTGAGTGTGAGGAGCTTGAGATGCTGGCTGACAGGAATGATGCCCGAAAATTCTATGAAAAGATCCGGCGGATGACGGAAGGTTTTAAGACCGGGGCAAGTTCCTGTAAGGACAATAATGGCGACCTGGTAACCGACGTACAGAGTGTACTTAAATTATGGAGGGAGCACTTCTCCTCACTGCTAAATTGCGAGGGAGACGTCGAACCCGATACCCCAATCCCTGACGATGGAAAAGTCGTCCCACCACCTGACTATGATGAAGTGAGGATAGCTATATCCCGGCTCAAAAACAACAAAGCGCCTGGAAAATACGGACTACCCGCCGAGCTGTTCAAACACGGAGGCGAAGAGCTGGCTGGTAAAAAGCATGCATCAGCTCTTATGCAGAATATGGTCAGACGAGTGCATGCCTCCAGATTGGAATTTAAGTGTGCTCTGCCCAATCCACAAGAAAGGCGATCCCGCTAACCGCACCAACTACCGCGGAATCAGCCTTCTTAATATCGCATATAAGGTTCTTTCTAGCGTATTGTGTGAAAGACTGAAGCCCATCGTAGACAAGCTGATTGGACCTTATCAGTGTGGCTTTAGACCTGGTAAGTCTACCATCGACCAGATTTTCACGATACGCCAAATCCTGGAGAAGACCCATGATAAAAGAATCGACACACACCATCTCTTTGTCGATTTCAAAGCCGCTTTTGACAGCGCAAAAAGGAGTTGCCTGTATGCCGCCATGTCTGAATTTGACTTCCCTGCAAAGCTTATACGGCTTTGCCAAATGACGTTGAGCAATACTAACAGCTCCGTCAGAGTCGGGAAGGACCTCTCTGAGCCATTTGAAACCAAACGAGGCTTCAGACAGGGCGACTCCCTTTCGTGCGATTTCTTCAACCTGATGCTGGAGAAGATAATTCGAGCAGCAGAGCTAAACCGCAATGGTACAATCTTTTACAAGAGCGTGCAATTGCTGGCGTATGCCGATGATATTGATATCATTGGCCTTAACAACCGCGCCGTAAGCGCTGCCTTCTCTGGACTGGATAAAGAAGCGAAAAAAGTGGGTCTTGCGGTCAACGAGGACAAGACGAAGTATTTGCTGTCATCAAAGAAAGAATCGGCGCACCTGCGCCTTGGCAGCCACGTCACTGTTGACTTCGTCTATTTGGGAACCAGCATTAACACCGAAAATAATATCAGTCTAGAAATCCAACGGAGAATCACTCTTGCGAACAAGTGCTACTTTGGACTGAGTAGGCAATTGAGAAGTAAAGTCCTCTCTCGAAGAACAAAGATCGCGCTCTATAAGTCTCTCATCATACCTGTCCTGATGTATGGCTCAGATTCATGGACAATGTCAAAAGAAGATGAGATGGCCCTTGGAGTATTTGAGAGAAAAGTTCTCCGGAAGATTTATGGTCCTTCCCGTGATGCCGACGGCGAGTATCGAAGGAGATTTAACGATGAGCTGTACGAGCTTTACGCAGATCTGACCATAGTCCAGCGAATTAAAGCCCAAAGGCTCCGCTGGCTGGGTCACGTCATGCGAATGGACAAAGAAGCTCCAGCCCAGAAGGTTTTCCAATCGTCACCCGAATTCGGCAGCAGAGGAAGGGGGAGGCCTCGACTGAGATGGAAACAACAGGTGGAGGATGACTTGAACTCCCTTGGGGTTTCCAATTGGCGTCAGTTATCGCTAAAAAGGAATGACTGGCGTGCTTTGATAGGCGACGGCCAAAATCGCTTAGGCGGTTAAGCGCCAATAAATGATGCTGATGATATCCTTGTCAGCATAAGTGCTCAATAATTTGAAACATATTTATATGTATACACATTGATATTGTATGTATGGGGCAAAATTCGCCAAGTGTACCAGGTGAAAAAATCTATGTACATAAATATAAACTATCTTATTTCGCCATTATGGTGATCAGACGCCCACAGTGCATTGTTGAGATAGGTCAGCGGTATGGGATTCAGCCTCTCACATCAAAAAATTTTGCTTCGTTGACTCAAAAGAAAAACAAAATAACTAATACAAAGAGTTCAGCTGGTTAACATTTCATGCCTATGCATAAACATCATAGATGGGCAGTTTGCATTGCCATTAAAAATTTATTAAGTATACAATTTTAGAAATAAATTTTAATGTATTTTAGAATTAGATTTTCCAATATGAGTAATATTAGACTTTTTCTGCACTTATATGTTTGAAGAATATGATTTAAATTCCGAAAAGCATATTGGACAGGTAAGGGGGGCCATGGGGAGCAGTCATGAGTTGAGCTCTTATGACGGGAGCACGTGAATTAAAATCAAACTCTTAACACTCTATTACTCAGAATAAGTTTGAAATTGTAGTTGACAAAATTTTTATTTGTTTGTTAGTGCAGGCTGACCACCTATGACTTAAATGCACACCCATCTACCACATGTTGAAGTGTATATATAAGGGATGTCAATCCCGAAATCGGAGGATCTGTTGATTTCGGTTCTTTTGAAATAAAATAAAACGGGATTAGCGGAATTTTATCACATGATTATTAAAACAGCGGAAACGATTTTCTTCACTCCACCAACCCTCGGGTTGATGTGGATCTTAGTCTACTCCTACAACAGGCATGCCTCTCACGGATATATTATAAACCCCTAAACCGAAGAGAATTTTTTACCGTCGACAAATAACGAATTGGCTGATATGTATTTTTCGGAAAGTCAGTCACAAAGTTCAACGTCTTTGCTCCGTAATCTGCTCAGCTCAATAGAAGTATCTCCCTCCGATGAAAGGTCGGAAGATGAACCCCAGGATACTGAGCTATTAACAGCAATTTCGGAAATTGAAAGCTATGCCCCAAAACAGTTAGACTTGGATGCTAATATAATGAAGTATTGGAAAACAAAGCAATATACGCATCCATATTTGTGGTCACTAGCACAAATAGTGCATAGCACCCCAGCTACGCAAGTTAGTGTAGAGCGCTCTTTTTCAGGATTAAGACTAATTCTCAGTGACTTGCGGTGCAATTTGTCTCCCGATAATTTAGAAAAGATTCTCTTTTTAAAAATAAATAACTAAAAGTTAAAGTTACTACAAGTTTCCTGGAAAAACACCCATGTTGGTAAGTACAATCTAATGCCTGAATGTGGACACACATATGTAAATATGTTTCTAGTTATTGAGTACATACATATGTATTTATATTGACAAGGATATACCAAATAAATGCAATTCCGATGGCAAAAGTTAAGCTTTTTTGGTGAGGCACCCTAATGTACATATATTCATATTTTTGTACAATATGAATGTGTATACAAATAAATATGTTTTAAATTATTGAGCACATATCGTCGCTCCCAACGAAGACTAACATGTTTCGTTATTCGCGTGGAAGACTAACATATTTCAGCCAAATTTTTTTTATTAGATATTCTAGATTTTTTTGGAGAATGCAGTTTTGTAGCTCATTGAATTCTAGTCTAAGAAGATGGTAATCTCAAGCTTGTAAAAAATTGCGCTGATTTTTGGCGAAATTTTTTTTCCACGACTTTAATTGTTTTCTTTCATATAAAAAGTTAATATTATGAATGTATACGGACTTCCTTCTAGAATTCAATGAGCTACAAAACTGCATACTCCAAAAAATTCTAGAAATTCTAATAAAAAAATTTGGCTGAAATATGTTAGTCTTCCACGCGAACAACGAAACATGTCTTCGTTGGCAGCGACGATATGTTGATGAGGATATACCACCCAATAATTATGATTTATTACTTGCCAAAAAGGCACAGCGGCGTTTTGAGTTTTTCAACTCAAGAAATAACTTTTATTTTTGATCAAAAAAATAAAAATCAAAAATAGCTATTATGTTTGATCAAAAAAATAAAAATCAAAAAATAACTTTTATGTTTGACCAAAAAAATAAAAATCAAAAATAATGATTATTTGTAATTTATATGGATTTCCCTCAAATTTTTTTAGTTTATAGAAGCTTTTTGTTGAGCATGAAGAGACGTGCATATTCATATACTTGAAAAGTATCTGCGATATTGGGAAGTCTTCCATTTTTTATGCTAAAAATACAAAAATAATCGTTACGGGGGGTCCCTGCCTTAATTTTCCGTATCTAATTCTGGCCAATTTATTTTGTATACCGACTAGCACTCTACAACATATTTACTAGCACTCTTCTATATGTACATATTTAAATATATACACACGCATGCCCACTTGCCAGACATATATGTAAAGTTATGCAATTAATAACGTTTATTATTCAATTCAGAGTTGAGTATTCGAAAATAAGTAGGTACAAATAAAGTTTAATGTTTAAAATTGATTACAATCAAAGAATGGTTTAAAATAGGTTGGTACAGCGACTAATTATAATAATGACGGCTGCTTTGGTCGACGGCGGACCTGTATTGACCATGTGCATATATGGTAGATTGAGTAATTTTCAAGATGACTTACATCTCACAGAGCCAAAGGTGCCTAATAAAATAGAACAAAAATGATAAGATATCTGTATAGTTTTTCTTCAAGAAGATGTGCTTCCTATTATTGTAGAGACCACAGTATAGACAGTAATTGCACTCACTAACACAAACGTACTTATATTCACCTCCATGGAGAACTTCGGGTTGCAGTCAACTATTTTCAGCTATTTCAGGGTGCTGTGTTGCAAATTTTATGAGGTAATAAATTACTTTAAAAGAGGAGAAATAGTCAAATTTAGGATTTTGCGTTTTAAGTAAAACTATATATGTATATATTAGGTTATATTTCTAAAAAAAGAAATTGCTATTTTACAACTCAACCAAGAACCAATGCACAGCGTTTTTTCTCACGCATAGGAGTATTCAGGCGAAAACAAATACAGCTTTATTGCGTTGCGTGACATTTATAACTTTGACAAATATGCACAAAACCAAAAAATATACAAGGAAAAATCAGCTGATTATGTCATCGTACCCAAAAAGATAAAACTAGATCAAGTCTGCGTTAACGCGTGTTAAAACGCGGTTATAAGACAGGTTGCCTTTGTCTACGTGCATTTATGTCAGCTGTCAAAATTAAATGTCACAACGAGACGCTACAGTTGTTTCTGTTTTCAGAGTACTTTGTAATGTATTCCAATGTTGTAGCTCCTTCACTAGTGAACCTTTTCATACATTTTCGCTCACAAATTATATGAGAGGGAGAAAATCCACAAAGTAAGAAATTATTTAGAATCTGCCTGTATATTTTATTGTGGGTTAGAGTGTAAAATGTACTTTAAAAACGTAAATGGTTGTTAATATTCGCAAAATTTGCTACGAAGAAGCCCATTGTATTCGAGAAACTGTAAAATGTATTCCAGAAAAATCAAATGTACTTCAGAAACATCATCTGGATTGAAATTTGTTGTTTCTGAAGTAGAACTGATTATTTTGGAGTACATTTTTAAGCTTCTGAAGTCTATTTTACGGTCTCGAGTACAAATTACAGTTTATGAATTACAATTTATAGTTTTTGGAGTACAGTTGATTATTCTAAAGCATATTTTACAGTTTTTAAGATACAATTGACTATTCTGAAAATAATGGTATGGGTCTTGGACTACCATTCACTATTCTTAAATGTATTTAACCTTATCTAAAGTATTTTTACGGTTTTTGAAGTAGGAGTGAAAAATCGGTGAAAATGTGATTGCCCATATCCTTAAAATTGCCCTAGAATATGGGTATCAAACGAAAGGGGATGTCCCCAGTTTCATTTTTTCCCCATTGATGGGAATTATGAAAATTTTAAATACCCTTGGTAAATGCTTCAGTATTCAATAATATTATATAAATATCAAAGTTGGAAGTTTAGATGAACTATTCGATAAATGCTTTCTGAGACAGTTATATCCATACTTAAACCCAAAGCAATATTTAACTTTAGAAACCTCACTTTCAATCGATTTCAAGGATATGTATATTAAATAAAATTTTTGAAAACCGTTTTTTAATACATACTATTTTTTCAAAACTCTAGGAACATAGACAAATAATTGATCTTCCAACAGTTTTTTATTTGACCAATCTACCTAACTTGGTGAACTTCGACGACCGAATTTTTATCTAAAATATTGAAAGGGTACTTCGCAGGGCGGGCAAGGCCGCGGGTATATACTAGTATTATATAAATATCAAAGTTTGTAGTTTAGATGAACTATTCGATAAATGCTTTATGAAAACCGTTTTTCAATACATACTATTTTTTTTTAAACTCTAGGAACATAGACAAATAATTGATCTTCCAACAGTTTTTTATTTGACCAAAGCATTATCAATGCTGCTGGTAGTTCTGCTGACATGCACATAGTTACTACTACTAATGCAGATAGTAACTTGAATAACAACGATACTAATTCGGCCGACGCTCGCTTTGTGGCTCTCTTTGCTGCTACTGCTGTTAATGACCAGGGCATTATCAAGCCTGCTGGTAGCTCTGCCGACATGCACATAGCTACAAATTCTGTTCCTGCTGTTTTTGATGTTAGCCATCAATACATTTCTAATATTGGTGTTAACCACCAGAACTTTAATAATATCAACAGTAATTTCAACCAAACCGACAATCGTTTCAACAATGGTGCTGTTAATAACCAAAACAATAATACTGCTGTTAGTTCTGGCTCTTTTCTTGCTGTTCACGGCCAGTGTGATGAAAATGGTAATAATACTGAGCGTCACCTCCATCGACAAACCAACAACAATAGAAGAACTTTGGTTTATGGTTGCAATGATAGCACTGAACTTGAAGCAGTTTCCTTGTGGAAGTGGGTACATGTCTCCTCCTTTAAGCCTACAGTTTCGGAAAGCAACGTTACCGATTTTGTTTCTATTTCCTGTCGCAAATTGGTAAAAAAGGGTGTTTCGGTAGAAAGCTTAGAAAGCGTCAACTTTAAGCTCGGCGTTGCAACAGCCTTTTACGACCGTATTTTAAACCCAACCGTTTGGCCTTCTAACGTTAACGTGCGGCCCTTTCAATTCCACCAAAGCCGCAATAACGACACATAGAACACATGTCTCCCGTCGCATTTCTGTGTCTAATTCTTTTTTAAAAATCTATTTTCATAATATGGGTGGAATGCGTACAAAGTCTAAGGACAGCTATATAGCTACCTCGCGCTTGGATTATGATGCTTTCGTCTTCGTAGAAACCTGGCTCAATGCTGATTTTTTCGACGAGGAATATTTCGACCCCAATTTGTATTATACATTCCGTAGGGATAGAGATGCAGCTAAAACCGGTGTCTGTACATCACTTATGCACAGTGATTCCTTAATTGATTAGTTGTGCGTCAAGATATCCGGATCTTCTAGCTCTACATGGATATGTGTGTCATACATACCCCCAAGCAGTTGTGACAGCCTATATAATTATCACATAGATAATATCGTTAATCTGTATGAAACAAATTCTCATGCGACTCTTTGCGTTATTGGTGATTTTAATGTGCCCGATATACTTTGGTCTGACCTTCAAAATGATGGTTTTTTGAGTCCTACTAATGTTACTCTGTCTTTTGAAATGAATGTTATAAATAGTACTCTAAGTTGTAATTTTATTCAAATGAAATGAATGATTCGCTTTTAGCTTTAGACTGGGAGATAATACTTTCACCGATGCACGTCACTGATTGCTTTGACTCTTTCCTAACTAAACTAACTGAGATTTTTCATAGTGTTGTGCCGATTTTTGGCGCTAAATTACATAAACTTCCTTGGTACAACCAAACTCTTAAAAATCTTAAAAACAAACGTAACAAATGTTATAAATACTGCAAACGCTATCCTCAGAGATCAATATTTACTTAGTGTCAAACAATTTAATGTCCTCTACAAATTCCTTTGCAATCGGTACATTGGTAGGCTTGAAACTGAGCTCAAGAAGAATCCAAAAGCTTTTTTGAACTACGACCGCGGTAAACGTGGTTCTTCCATTATACCGATTTCTATGAAGTGGAATGGTATATGTTCTCAATCTCCTATTGAAACCGTTGAGCTTTTTGCCGAGTTTTTCAAATCTAATTTTGATGGTGCTCTTGCTCAGAATGATGACTTTTTACGAGCGTCTCCTTTTGAGCTTCTACGTAGGTATCGAAAGAAAGGTGCAACGAGATTCTGAATTTGCAACAGCGTACAAAGGGGTCATCGAAGAGTACTTAAAGAAGGGTTATGCTAGAAAGCTTACACATGAGGAAACTATTGTCGTTTCCCCTAAAAAGTGGTATTTACCACATTTCGGTGTCGTGAACCCGAATAAACCGAAAAAACTTCGCTTTGTGTTCGAGGCGGCCTCTCGAGTCGGAGGGACGTCACTAAATTCTAATTTGCTGAAGGGGCCACAGCTATATACATCCCTTCCTTCCATCTTGTTTAATTTTCGAACCCGTGCAGTTGCAATCTGTGGAGACATAAGGGAAATGCTCCACCAAATTAGAATACAACCATCTGACAGGAGTGCACAGCGTTTTCTTTGGCGCGATGGAGAGAATAATAACCCGCCAGAAGAGTACGAAATGCAAGTGATGATCTTCGGTGCCGCGTGCTCGCCTTGCTCGGCGCAATACTTCATGAGACAAAATGCCATGGAGCACCATGAAAGTTACCCTCGTGCGATCAAATCGATTTTTGAACACCACTACGTTGACGATTACTTCGACAGTTTTGATACGACCCGAGAGGCAGTAGACGTCACGCGGCAGGTAAGGAGCATTCACAGCAATGGCGGATTCGAATTACGCGGATTTGTTTCCAATTCAAAGGAAGTTGTTAATGATTTGGACGGCAGTACGAATACGTAACAAATCGCCACGGGTGAGAGTACAGAGAAAGTCCTTGGACAGTTTTGGGAGCCAGACAGCGCTAACTTTAAATTTAGTTTGAAATTCCATCGCATTGAGGAGGCAGTAATTACAGGCGAAAGACGTCCTACGAAAAGGGAACTTTTGAGCATTATTATGTCCACATTTGATCCGCTGGGGTTTTTAAGCCATTACACAGTTTCAGCCAAATCCCTTGACGTAAACATATTGTGGGAAAAGCGCCGACAGTTTTGCAAGATAGCAGAATTTCGTGTTCCACGGTTCAATTTCATGCATGTGTTTGTTGACGCTAGCTATCGGTTACTGGAGGTCTAAGTTTTCGAACGGTGATGTTGAAGTTGCACCAATTTGCGGTAAAACAAAATGGGCTCCGCTAAAGGCTGTCACCATTAGAACTGCAGGCAGCCGTGCCAGGCGTTCGTTTGCGCAAATTGGTTTTGGACAATCACCATTTCATCCCTCAGCGGTGCTTCTTTTGGAGTGACTCCCGAACTGTTTTGAAATGGATTGGCAGCGAACACCGGCGCTATAAGCCATACGTGGCGCACGGCATCGCGGAGATTCTGAATGGGAGTGCCATTGGCGAATGGCGATGGGTGCTAACCCAGGATAATGCAGCTGACGACGCTAAGAGAAGTCACGGATGTACTGACTTTACGCCAACATCTCGTTGGCTACAAGGGCCGAATTTTTAGAAACGTTCCGAGGACACCTGGCCTGTTGAAGATAATGATACCAAGAATATCGTTGTAGCGGACGAAGAGCTTCGATCAAAATTTGTTTTAATCGCCAACGATGACGCTTTCCTTAATTATGGCCGATTTTCAAGTTTTAATAAGCTTAAGAGAATTGTGGCGTGGTGCTTCGGTTCATCAATTGTTGCCGTAAACGATATCTACAATATAAAGATTATGGACTCACAGCAGCAGAGATCGATACCGCCGAAAAATTGTTATGCCTTCGCGTCCAAGAGGAAGCCTTTGCAACAGAACTCCACCGACTCGAAGCTGGCCAAGAAATTCTTAAAGACAGTCCATTAAGACTACTCCTTCCATACATCGGAGAAGATGGTCTAATTCGGGTGCAAGGACGAATTGATGCAACCAGCTGTTTACCGTATAATGCCAGGAGACGATTATTTTGCCGTATGGGCATATTTTAACACGATTGATCGTCAGAAGTCATCATGATCAGATGAAGCACCAAAATCATGAGGCAAACTATAAGCAGTATTCGCCAGAAATACTGGATTCCGAGGATTAGACAGCTGTTAAGAAGGGCAATATATGAATGTAAAACATGCCATGTAAACAGAGTACAACCTCGTAATCCCATTATGGGACCTCTGCCAGAGGACCGGTTGCAGCCGCATGTACGACCCTTTACTTACACGGGTCTCGAATATTTTGGGCCTATTTCTGTCACGATCGGGCGGCGCACCGAAAAACGCTGTTTTGCACTATTTACGTGCCTCACTGTGCGAGCGATCCATCTAGAAATAGCCAATGATTTGTCGACGGACTCGTGCATAATTGCCATGCGTAATTTATTTATTTATTTAATTCCATTCATAGTCTAGATTACAAAAAAACTTACAGACTACTTGATTGTGTACTAAAAATACATCAATTTTATCAAAAACTTACATCACTCAACAAAGATTTGAACGCAGTTTTAGGTAAAGAAAAGTCAAAGGCTGAAGAATTTGAAATAGAGTTGAACTCTTTCAATGCTCTTAAGATAGGAGCGTTAGAGGCATAGATACCTAGTTCGGGCACGGTCAATATAAAACATATCCCAGTTACGAAGTAACCTAGGGGGTATGTGGAAACAAATATTCTCAAGTAGACGTGGTGAGTCAATCACACCATTGATAATGTCATAGGCAAAAGTAAGAGAAAGAATTGCTCTTCTACATTGAAGTAATTGGAGGCTAATGAGCGCACATCTAGAATTGTAAGAAGGAATCGGCTCAGAAAAGTTCAAGGACCTCAACCCGTACCTTAAAAAGATTTTTTGGACTCGCTCAAGTCTTTTAATATGGCAATCATGATAAGGCCTCCAAATAAAACAAGCATATTCCAGCTTAGGGCGTTCAAGAGACGTGAATAGCAACTTAAGAGTGTAAGGATCAGTAAAGTCAGAACTAAATCGACGAATAAAGGCCAAAACCGAGTAGGACCTAGCGATAATAGAAGTTATATGAGTAGTAAACGAAAATTGCGAGTCGAAAACTACACCTAAGTCAGATATCTCTGAACGAGTGGCCAGGCGGGATCCGCCAATATAATATGCAGTGGGTATTGTGCAAAGAGACTTAGAATAGGTCACATGAAAGCATTTGCCAATTTTTAAAGGCAGATTATTATTACGACACCAATCAGCAACGTTATTCAGATCAGACTGAATGTTATCCGCATCAGAAGGAGTAGAAAGAGCTGTGAACACTTTCAAATCATCAGCGTAAAGCAAAAAATTAGAATGTTGGAAGCAGGCTGAAATGTCATTAATAAAAATAACAAAGAGCAAAGGCGGTACTCCAGAGGAGACAATAAAAGGCTCGGAATGAGTATTGTCCACAACAACAACACATTTACGTGAGTGAAGGTATGATTTAATCCAAGACAAAAATATCGAATGAAAGCCAAGTCTGGCTAATTTAGAAATCAATATTGGATGATTAACTCTGTCAAATCCTTTGGAGAAGTCCGTATAAACCACATCGACTTGAAAGCGGTTGTTGAAGGCTGCAAGGCAGTACTCAGAAAAAATTGCTAGGTTGGAAACCGTGGATCTACCAGGTATGAAACCATGCTGATTATCGCTGATTAATAGCTTGACGGCAAAAATGATATTTTGTTTTACGACGTACTCAAAAAGTTTAGAAACAGTAGGCAATTTGGAAATTGGTCTATAGTTGGCAACATTATTTTTATTACCACTTTTAAAAATGGGTGATATGAAAGTTAGCTTCCAAGCATCAATGAACTCACCACAATCGAGAGATTTTTTGAAGATAAAGAGAAGCGGGGTGGCTAAATCTTTGCAATTTTTGAAGAGATAAGACGATAAAACGTCTATATCTGTCTGGGAAGACGATTTGAGATTCCGATTCCCATCAACAATATCGTCCAGAGAAAGGGTAAGAGCTCCGATATTAATGGGCGAGTCTACCATTGAGGAGGACTCACGAATACTAACCGGATGAGTATCAAAATTGGAGCAAAAAAAATCTGCAAAAAGATTAGCCGACTCCACAGGTAAAGAGGTATGAGTCCCGTTGTAAAATACGGACGATGGAATGCTCGAGGTAGCTTTTTTGGATTTTACATAATTCCAAAAAGCCTTGAGAATATCTTTAATGCAAGATTCAAAGTTTCGAGTGAAATTACTATGCAGTCTCTTACTAAAAGCTTTAAATTTTTTGTTGAAATGGATGTATATTCTTTTGAATACCAAAGACTATGTAGTCTTGAATTTTTAAAAAAATGTATTCCTCAAGTTCTTCAGCCTCTTGAGCCCAGCAGTATACCATGGGATTTTGTAACAATTAATTTTTTTCTGCGGAATATTGTTGATGCAAATCTCATTGATAAGGCCTTTGAAGGAATTAAAACAATGTGCCAGATCTTTACCAGAAAAAATAGCTTCCCAATCAATCAAAGATACTTTTCGAGAAATTAAATCAAAATTTGCACGTTTAAATAAAAAACTATAAGGAGCATCTTCGACAACTATGCTTTCAAAATTATAAAATTCAACTTTCAAAACTAGCGGGATATGGTTAGGGAATAATTAATATTATCATTAATAAATATAAGATCAAGTGTTCTTGATAACTGACTTGTGAAGCTATTAATCTGACAGAGGTTCACACTTAAGAGATTATCTGTAAGGTAAATTTCAGAGGAACTATTTACATTTATAGGAAGAAGAGAAAAGTTGTTGTCGACATACGACCATTCGATATTTGGTAAGTTGAATTCGCCCAAAATACAAATGTTACTACCATCCTGAGTATGTAATAGATTAGCAATATTGTCGACATGCGATTTATATATGGAATCCGTACTGGTCGGAGGAATATACGAAGCATACACAAACAACTTGGAGTTGCCTTGAACAGAGACGCAAAGCTGGTTGAGCAACGAATCCATATTAGACAGTTCCACGAGCGATGACCGAAAATGGCGGTGCACAGCAATTAAAACTCCACCACCTCTGAAAAGACCAGTTTTGCAATAGTCACGATCTTTGCGATAAACATTGTATAAATTTAGGTCAAAGAATGCGCCATCCGAAAAATTGGCGTTGAGCCATGATTCAATAATAACGAAGATATCATATTCTAAATGCGAGCTCATATCAAAAAGCAGACTGGACTTAGTCCTAAGGCCAGAGACATTTTGATAGTAGAAACTCAGATCACAAGATATATTTTTTTCTGGGACTGCTAATTGCTAAGTATCATCGCCACGTTGACCACCTTTACGACGGTTTTTGAAAGGCTTGATTTTCACGTCAGCCGGCCAGAGCTTAGGATCCAAGACATTTTCCACTAGTGCAGGCGAAACACCAAGCTTGAAATTAATTCGAGTCATGTCTTTAATGTCTGCATCCTTTTTTACCAGAGGGAAACATGTTAGATGTTGATCACTAATGCATGCGTTTTTGGAAACAAAGGAAACAAGACAATCTGCAGTGACACTAGGTTTAAGGGAAGATAGATGAAACCATTTCCTAGAGCTAACAATATCAAGTTCCTTGTTATCACTAACTCCGATTATTAAATTAGAAGAGCGTTTTGTAATTTGAGGGTTAACAGTGGTAGCTCCATTGTCCAAATGTTGTTTATTCAGAGGAGATGTCGGACTTCTTGTGTGAAGCGGCTGCAGTAGCATATGAAAGCGAACCATCTGATAATGTTGACGTTTGTATTGTCAAAGGCGATGAAACACCATTATTAGAAGTCACAACAGCCGAGTCAGCAGGTGGAGCTACAGCGTTATAGGCGGCTAAGGGTAAACGTCATCTGCTACGCAACGTGTATGCTGTAGGTAACCTTGATTTGCCGATGCAAAGCCTATGCACGATGACCTAAAGGGCAGTGACCAATTATCTTCGTATATTATTCGGAATAATTAATACTAGTATATCCCGTGGTCGAAATTCGACCAATTTAAAATAGTTGAACTTATTCAAACATCTGATCAACTTTTTGTCAATAGCTGCCTTTAGGCCCGTGGCCGAACCTCGACCAAATTAAATGTATACATTAAAAACTCATCTATAGGCAAAATGAGGCCATCAAAGAATTTTAAAAATAACGGCTGTTATTATATAATAAAAATATTAAATTACAGCAGCCCTTTCCAAAATTATTTATGGCAAATGCCATGCAAATATTCGGTTTTCGAGATTTTATGTTGCACTTGAATAATCGGATGATGAGATTGTGCTTAACAAATAGCCACTAATTTATGCGATCGTTTTGTCTCAAACGGTAGAAAGCACTAAAATTTATAGAAGTAATCTACCGAAGTCCGATAAATAGACTACTGTGTTTGAAAAAATTTCGCAACTTCGATCTTATATCATCAAAAATTAGACAAAAAAAACCCAAATTGAATAAGCGGTTATCGCATTTCTATAATGGGTGGTATGTATGCATATGCTTTCCGTCAACTAAAAATATTCAGCAATTTTTTTCTCGAAAATAGATATCACAAACATAAAAATTTTAAAAAAGTCAAGATAAGAAATTTTTATATATTGAAAAAATAAAAACAATTTTCAATGACAAAAAAAAAAAAAAAAAGGGCCGATAGCTCTACTTGAACCATTAACCGCTCGACCACTACCCCCGACGCTTCCCACTGGGCTATTGCTTTATGTACAAATTGATTGTCAGATAACCAATTCAAGTGGCATGAGAAATTTTCATTCGCTTATTACAGATAAATGGTGGTTGGCCGTGGTTGGCGGCCGCCGTGGTGTAGCGGTTAAGTGTTCGGCCTTCTACACCAAGTCGTGGCGGTTCGATGCCCGGCAAAAGTAACATCAAAAAAAATTATTTAGAAAAACAATTTTTCTAAACGGGGTCGCCCCTCGGCAGTAGTTTGGCAAACTCTCCGGGTGAATTTCTGCCATGAGAAGCTTCTCAGCAAAAAATTCATTTGCTTTGCAAGTGCCGTTCGGAGTCGGCAAAAAACTGTAGGTCCCGCCAACTTGTAGGAAAAACTCAAAAAGCAACACACCACAAGTTGGAAAGAGAAGCTCGGCTAAAAATCTCGTTAGAGGTTATGATGATAACCTGTAGGTATATCGCCGCCATTAGTTTTTTTTTTTTTTTTTTATTACAGATAAATGAAGCAGGATTGGTTATATATTAGATAATTGTGCACTGCCTTAGAGGTATGCCAACAAATCAATATGCATTTCATAAATATTTATGTATATTTAGTATGGGTTTAAGCTTGGCAAATATTTATATGTAAAATTTGTTAGCCTATTAATATAATAGATGAAGACATGCATGGATGAAGGAGGTATGTCGCATTCTCACTAAATTTCTGTTTTTGGCATTGGTGAATAGTGTTTATGCAGATCTATATTTCTGTCTTATCAGAATCTGCCTATCGTCAAAATTGTAGAAGATAATTCATGGATGAAGGGGGTATGTACACAACTTTTCAATATTATTTGTGGAAGAAGGGGGTATGTTTCTATTTTTTCATATAAAACACTAAATATAAACTTATGCTTTTTATTGCATATTATGCAATGTCTTTTATGGCTTTGCATAATTTTTTTGTCAGTTTTCCATAAAGATTCGAAAAAACCTCAAATGTTTAAGCAAAACTTTAAAGTCGATTTTCTCGTTTCACTCAAAATGCGAGATACCCCCTTCATCCATGCATATCTTCAGATAATGCACCGAAGTACTCAATGAGCGAAGGAGTGAAAATAATTTCTCTAATAATAGGAGGAGCTTATTGAGTGAAAGAATGAAATACATTTTGTAGAAATATGAGTTCTATTTATAGAAATTTGAAGACATGCATGGATGAAGGGGGTATGTCACATTCTCACTCAATTTCTGTTTTTGGCATTGGTGAATAGTTTTTATGCAGATGTATATTTCTGTCTTATCAGAACCTGGCTATCGTGAAAATTGTAGAAGATAATTCATGGATGAAGGGGGTATGTACACAACTTTTCAATATGAATTGTGGAAGAAGGGGGTATGTTCCGATTTTTTCATATAAAACACTAAATATAAATGTATGCTTTTTATTGCATATTATGCAACGCCTTTTATGGCTTTGCATAATTTTTTTGTCAGTTTTCCATAAAGATTCGAAAAAACCTCAAATGTTTAAGCAAAACTTTAAAGCCGATTTTCTCGTTTCACTCAAAATGCGACATACCCCCTTCATCCATGCATGTCTTCATTTATTATTTAGTGTTGGTAAATTACAAATGCTGGTTAGGGAAAATCTAGGCTTTTGCAAAAACAGTTAAAGGTTTTTCTAGCTTTTTTCTTTATCCATAACTTAGCAATAATTAGAAGACATTTTAATTTGATTTAAAAAAAAAATGTAGGTATGTTGTTTTAAAAAAAAAAAAAACGTATTCAAAGTGGTAAAATCAGCCAAAATCTAGCCTTTTGCAAAAACTGCTAAAGGTTTTTCTATCTTTTTTCCTTAACCATAACTTAAAAATATTTAAAAATACATTTCTTATCGATCTTTGATTTGATTTGTGAAAAAAATAGTACGTATATTGATTTAAAAAAAAAAAATATTCAAAAGTGGTGAAACCGGGCAAAATGTAGCCTTTTGCAAAAATAGTTTGAATATTTTCTAGCCGTTTACCTTAGCCATAACTTAGAAATATTTAAAAAGACATTTCATATCGATTTTTGATTTGATTTTTGAAAAAAATGTGGGTATGTTGATTTAAAAAAAAAGTTATTCAAAATTGGTTAAACGGGCAAAATCTAGCCTTATGCAAAAACAGTTTGAGGGTTTTTAAGCTTTTTTCCTCAACCCTAACTTGAAAATATTTAAAAACACATTTTATATTGATTTTTGATTTGATTTTTGAAAAAAAAAAAAAATGTAGGTATATTGAAACGGGGCAAAATGTCTTTAGTAATATTTTAGTTGACCTCTAACCACTTCTTTTAGTACAAAATTTAAGGACCTATGAAAAATTATGGATTTTTATATTTCAAAATTTATAGAAATAATCTACCGAAGTCCGATAAACAGAACAATATCCCCCTTATTCATAAAAAATATAAAAGGTTTATTAAGCTCTTATTATTCAAAATTTGTATGAAAATGTCATTTTAAAAAGCTTTATAAACCAATTTTATTTTTTATGAATATGAGGGTGTTTTTAAAAAAAATTTAATTTTCGGGAAAACTTACCAAAAAACCCAAATTGTATAAGCGGTTATCTCATTTCTATAATGTATGTATATTTATGAAAATATTCGCAGTAAGTTTTTTCCGAAAAAAGTATCACAAATATAAAAATATGTCTTATGAAATTTTAATGAGCTTATAAAAAATCAAGATTAGAAATACTCACATACCTAAAGATGTTTTAAAAAAGAAAAAACTATTTCAATGAAAAAAAAAAATTGTAGCCCGGAGCTGTTCTCGAACCTACAACAGTTCGCTCGCTATCCGATGCGCTAACCACTGCTCTACTGCTTTATCTACAAATTTATTTTCAAATCATCAATTCAAGCTGTATGGGCAATGAGCGAGAGAATGAAAATAGTTTCTCTAATAAAAGGAGGAGCTTGTTGAGTGAAAGATTGAAAGGTTCATTTTGCAGAAAATGAGTTCTTTTTATAGAAATTTATTATACAGGAGTGTTTTTAAATTTTTTTAGAGGGGATAAGTTAAAAATTCTGGTTGGGTCAAAAAAAGTTTGAGGATTTTCTAGCTTTCTTCTTTAACCATAACTTAGCAATATTTAAGATAATTTATATGGATTTTTTATTTGATTTAAAGAAAAAATATATATTAATTTTTCTATTCAATTTGGTCTAGTCTTGTTTGGGGCTCGGGTTGCAAATCTGCCCTTTTAAAAGTTAATACATATGTACATATGAATAGAAATCAGTTGTTGCCTTTAGTAAAATTTAAGACGACCGCTAACCACTTGATTTAGTTCAAAATTTAAGTACATATTAAATATGTTGTCGATTTTTATATTTTAAATAGGGAGTCTATCAGCAACTTTGTCTCAAACGGTAGAAATCACTAAAATTTAAAGAACTAATCTACCGAAGTCCGATAAATAGACTACTGTGTTTGAAAAAATTTCGCAACTTCGATCTTATATCATCAAAAATTAGACAAAAAAACCCAAATTGAATAAGCGGTTATCGCATTTCTATAATGGGTGGTATGTATGCATATGCTTTCCGTCAACTAAAAATATTCAGCAATTTTTTTCTCGAAAATAGATATCACAAACATAAAAATTTTAAAAAAGTCAAGATAAGAAATTTTTATATATTGAAAAAATAAAAACAATTTTCAATGACAAAAAATAAAAAAAAAGGGCCGATAGCTCTACTTGAACCATTAACCGCTCGACCACTACCCCCGACGCTTCCCACTGGGCTATTGCTTTATGTACAAATTGATTGTCAGATAACCAATTCAAGTGGCATGAGAAATTTTCATTCGCTTATTACAGATAAATGAAGCAGGATTGGTTATATATTAGATAATTGTGCACTGCCTTAGAGGTATGCCAACAAATCCATATGCATTTCATAAATATTTATGTATATTTAGTATGGGTTTAAGCTTGGCAAATATTTATATGTAAAATTTGTTAGCCTATTAATATAATAGATGAAGACATGCATGGATGAAGGAGGTATGTCGCATTCTCACTCAATTTCTGTTTTTGGCATTGGTGAATAGTGTTTATGCAGATCTATATTTCTGTCTTATCAGAATCTGCCTATCGTCAAAATTGCAGAAGATAATTCATGGATGAAGGGGGTATGTACACAACTTTTCAATATTATTTGTGGAAGAAGGGGGTATGTTTCTATTTTTTCATATAAAACACTAAATATAAACTTATGCTTTTTATTGCATATTATGCAATGTCTTTTATGGCTTTGCATAATTTTTTTGTCAGTTTTCCATAAAGATTCGAAAAAACCTCAAATGTTTAAGCAAAACTTTAAAGTCGATTTTCTCGTTTCACTCAAAATGCGAGATACCCCCTTCATCCATGCATATCTTCAGATAATGCACCGAAGTACTCAATGAGCGAAGGAGTGAAAATAATTTCTCTAATAATAGGAGGAGCTTATTGAGTGAAAGAATGAAATTCATTTTGTAGAAATATGAGTTCTATTTATAGAAATTTGAAGACATGCATGGATGAAGGGGGTATGTCACATTCTCACTCAATTTCTGTTTTTGGCATTGGTGAATAGTTTTTATGCAGATGTATATTTCTGTCTTATCAGAACCTGGCTATCGTGAAAATTGTAGAAGATAATTCATGGATGAAGGGGGTATGTACACAACTTTTCAATATGAATTGTGGAAGAAGGGGGTATGTTCCGATTTTTTCATATAAAACACTAAATATAAATGTATGCTTTTTATTGCATATTATGCAACGCCTTTTATGGCTTTGCATAATTTTTTTGTCAGTTTTCCATAAAGATTCGAAAAAACCTCAAATGTTTAAGCAAAACTTTAAAGCCGATTTTCTCGTTTCACTCAAAATGCGACATACCCCCTTCATCCATGCATGTCTTCATTTATTATTTAGTGTTGGTAAATTACAAATGCTGGTTAGGGAAAATCTAGGCTTTTGCAAAAACAGTTAAAGGTTTTTCTAGCTTTTTTCTTTATCCATAACTTAGCAATAATTAGAAGACATTTTAATTTGATTTAAAAAAAAATGTAGGTATGTTGATTTAAAAAAAAAAAAACGTATTCAAAGTGGTAAAATCAGCCAAAATCTAGCCTTTTGCAAAAACTGCTAAAGGTTTTTCTATCTCTTTTCCTTAACCATAACTTAAA
Organism: Campiglossa producta; assembly: GCA_964058755.1. Lineage (NCBI taxonomy): Eukaryota > Metazoa > Arthropoda > Insecta > Diptera > Tephritidae > Campiglossa > Campiglossa producta. Next base: position 23,493,340 of record CAXKVI010000006.1, on the reverse strand, counting down.
AATATTTAAAAATACATTTCTTATCGATCTTTGATTTGATTTGTGAAAAAAATAGTACGAGCCCCGACCACTATTAATTCGTACGACAAGCATTTTTACGCGTATGCAATATTTAACAGATGATATTTTCAATACTAAAGTAGATAACACATGCAAACCTATTTTTTCTGAAAGATCATTTTATTCTCTTAATTTTAGAAAAAAAATTTTGTTGTACTTCAACAACAACAACAACAACAATATTTATTTATTTGAATGCTTTGCTTAACTGATAAGAAAAATTTGACCAGTATCAATTCGTACGGTGCGTTAAATATTTCATATTTTATCAAACATGTAATTTTTTTTAAATATTAATATTGGGTAACATCGCCTTTTGCCTTTATAACACATTTACAATGGTTTGGCATAGAGTTTAATAAATTCTGGCATTGTTCTGTTGTAATAGAGTCCCACATCTCTTGCAACTTTGTTTTTAAATCAGAAAGGGTTCTTTGAGGCTCATTTTTTAAGTTTCTTTTCATTATTTCCCATATATTCTCGATTGGGCTTAGGTCCGGACTATTTGATGGCCAATCTAAGACCCCAATTTCCTTAGACTGCAGCCATGATTTGGTTCGTTTGGCAGTATGAGATGATGCTCCATCCTGTTGAAACGTGTATTCACCACAGTCAGCCAGTTTTGGTATTGATGGCAGCAAACTTTCTTCTAGTATCTTAACGTATTTTTCAGCATTGACCATCCCATCAATAAACTGCAAGCGTCCTACTCCTTTGGCAGACATACAACCCCACACCATTATGCTTGCTGGGAACTTAACTGTCCTTTTAATGCAGTCTTTATGGTACGCCTCAGTTTTTTTGCGGATAACTCTCCTTCGCGCATCACCGACACTCACATCAAATTTAGATTCATCGCTAAATATGATGGAGTTCCATTGCCTTTGAGTCCAAGACATCCGTTCCCGACACCATTGTAAACGCTTCTTCTTTTGGCGAATCGTAAGCAATGGTTTTTCCTTGGCCTAGTAATTTAAGATATTGAGTATGTAACATAGATATTCCCTATACATACCTTATAGAAGTTATATCCAATATCACGCAATTGCAGACGCGTCCACTCACGCTTAACACTTTTTCCGATTTTATCAGACCATTCTGATGCTAAATTTCTCAAACTTTGGCGGCGATCAGCCTTCACAATCGTGGCCAGGGTTCTTTTATCACGAGCTGTTATTGCCGAAGTTCGGCCTCTATTTGCGATATTATTTTCAATATTGCCATTTTTCTTAAAATTGTTTACTATTCCTTGAATGGACGACTTAGCCAGATTTAATTGCTTCGCTATTTCACCAAAAGTCTTCCCAGATTTATAATAATCTATAACTAAACTCCTTATTTCTTTGCAAATCGGCTTACCACGTGCCATGGTTGCTAAACTTTGAATAATTTGAAACAATAACACACTTCTGACATTCTGCATTGCATAACGGTTTCTACTTTTGCGTTTGTTTTGATCTTGTTTCAATTCTAAGCTAAGCTAAAGCACCGTACGAATTAATACTGGTCAAATTTTTCTTATCAGTTAAGCAAAGCATTCAAATAAATAAATATTGTTGTTGTTGTTGTTGTTGTTGTTGTTGTTGAAGTACAACAAAATTTTTTTTCTAAAATTAAGAGAATAAAATGATCTTTCAGAAAAAATAGGTTTGCATGTGTTATCTACTTTAGTATTGAAAATATCATCTGTTAAATATTGCATACGCGTAAAAATGCTTGTCGTACGAATTAATAGTGGTCGGGGCTCGTACGTATATTGATTTAAAAAAAAAAAATATTCAAAAGTGGTGAAACCGGGCAAAATGTAGCCTTTTGCAAAAATAGTTTGAATATTTTCTAGCCGTTTTCCTTAGCCATAACTTAGAAATATTTAAAAAGACATTTCATATCGATTTTTGATTTGATTTTTGAAAAAAATGTGGGTATGTTGATTTAAAAAAAAAGTTATTCAAAATTGGTTAAACGGGCAAAATCTAGCCTTATGCAAAAACAGTTTAAGGGTTTTTAAGCTTTTTTCCTCAACCCTAACTTGAAAATATTTAAAAACACATTTTATATTGATTTTTGATTTGATTTTTGAAAAAAAAAAAAATGTAGGTATATTGAAACGGGGCAAAATGTCTTTAGTAATATTTTAGTTGACCTCTAACCACTTCTTTTAGTACAAAATTTAAGGACCTATGAAAAATTATGGATTTTTATATTTCAAAATTTATAGAAATAATCTACCGAAGTCCGATAAACAGAACAATATCCCCCTTATTCATAAAAAATATAAAAGGTTTATTAAGCTCTTATTATTCAAAATTTGTATGAAAATGTCATTTTAAAAAGCTTTATAAACCAATTTTATTTTTTATGAATATGAGGGTGTTTTTAAAAAAAATTTAATTTTCGGGAAAACTTACCAAAAAACCCAAATTGTATAAGCGGTTATCTCATTTCTATAATGTATGTATATTTATGAAAATATTCGCAGTAAGTTTTTTCCGAAAAAAGTATCACAAATATAAAAATATGTCTTATGAAATTTTAATGAGCTTATAAAAAATCAAGATTAGAAATACTCACATACCTAAAGATGTTTTAAAAAAGAAAAAACTATTTCAATGAAAAAAAAAAATTGTAGCCCGGAGCTGTTCTCGAACCTACAACAGTTCGCTCGCTATCCGATGCGCTAACCACTGCTCTACTGCTTTATCTACAAATTTATTTTCAAATCATCAATTCAAGCTGTATGGGCAATGAGCGAGAGAATGAAAATAGTTTCTCTAATAAAAGGAGGAGCTTGTTGAGTGAAAGATTGAAAGGTTCATTTTGCAGAAAATGAGTTCTTTTTATAGAAATTTATTATACAGGAGTGTTTTTAAATTTTTTTAGAGGGGATAAATTAAAAATTCTGGTTGGGTCAAAAAAAGTTTGAGGATTTTCTAGCTTTCTTCTTTAACCATAACTTAGCAATATTTAAGATAATTTATATGGATTTTTTATTTGATTTAAAGAAAAAATATATATTAATTTTTCTATTCAATTTGGTCTAGTCTTGTTTGGGGCTCGGGTTGCAAATCTGCCCTTTTAAAAGTTAATACATATGTACATATGAATAGAAATCAGTTGTTGCCTTTAGTAAAATTTAAGACGACCGCTAACCACTTGATTTAGTTCAAAATTTAAGTACATATTAAATATGTTGTCGATTTTTATATTTTAAATAGGGAGTCTATCAGCAACTTTGTCTCAAACGGTAGAAATCACTAAAATTTAAAGAACTAATCTACCGAAGTCCGATAAATAGACTACTGTGTTTGAAAAAATTTCGCAACTTCGATCTTATATCATCAAAAATTAGACAAAAAAACCCAAATTGAATAAGCGGTTATCGCATTTCTATAATGGGTGGTATCTAGGCATATGCTTTCCGTCAACTAAAAATATTCAGCAATTTTTTTTCTCGAAAATAGAGATCACAAACATAAAAATTTTAAAAAAGTCAAGATAAGAAATATTTATATATTGAAAAAATAAAAACAATTTTGAATGACAAAAAATAAAAATAAAAATTTGGCCGATAGCTGTACTTGAACCATTAACCGCTCGACCACTACCCCCGACGCTTCCCACTGGGCTATCGCTTTATGTACAAATTGATTGTCAGATAACCAATTCAAGTGGCATGAGAAATTTTCATTCGCTTATTACAGATAAATGAAGCAGTATTGGTTATATATTAGATAATTGTGCACTGCCTTAGAGGTATGCCAACAAATCCATATGCATTTCATAAATATTTATGCATATTTAGTATGGGTTTAAGCTTGGCAAATATTTATATGTAAAATTTGTTAGCCTATTAATATAATAGATTATCATTAATAAATATAAGATCAAGTGTTCTTGATAACTGATTTGTGAAGCTATTAATCTGACAGAGGTTCACACTTAAGAGATTATTTGTAAGGTAAATTTCAGAGGAACTATTTACATTTATAGGAAGAAGAGACAAGTTGTTGTCGACATACGACCATTCGATATTTGGTAAGTTGAAGTCGCCCAATATACAAATGTTACTACCATCCTGAGTATGTAATAGATTAACAATATTGTCGACATGCGATTTATATATGGAATCCGTACTGGTCGGAGGAATATACGAAGCATACACAAACAACTTGGAGTTGCCTTGAACAGAGACGCAAAGCTGGTTGAGCAACGAATCCATAATAGACAGTTCCACGAGCGATGACCGAAAATGGCGGTGCACAGCAATTAAAACTCCACCACCTCTGGAAAGACCAGTTTTGCAATAGTCACGATCTTTGCGATAAACATTGTATAAATTTAGGTCAAAGAATGCGCCATCCGAAAAATTGGCGTTGAGCCATGATTCAATAATAACGAAGATATCATATTCTAAATGCGAGCTCATATCAAAAAGCAGACTGGACTTAGTCCTGAGGCCAGAGACATTTTGATAGTAGAAACTCAGATCACAAGATATATTTTTTTTTGGGACTGCTAATTGCTAACTATCATCGCCACGTTGACCACCTTTACGACGGTTTTGGAAAGGCTTGATTTTCACGTCAGCCGGCCAGAGCTTAGGATCCAAGACTTTTTCCATTAGTGCAGGCGAAACACCAAGCTTGAAATTAATTCGAGTCATGCCTTTAATGTCTGCATCCTTTTTACCAGAGGGAAACATGTTAGATGTTGATCACTAATGCATGGGTTTTTGGAAACAAAGGAAACAAGACAATCTGCAGTGACACTAGGTTTAAGGGAAGATAGATGAAACCATTTCCTAGAGCTAACAATATCAAGTTCCTTGTTATCACTAACTCCGATTATTAAATTAGAAGAGCGTTTTGTAATTTGATGGTTAACAGTGGTAGCTCCATTGTCCAAATGTTTTTTATTCAGAGGAGATGTCGGACTTCTGGTGTGAAGCGGCTGCACTAGCATATGAAAGCGAACCATCTGATAATGTTGAGGTTTGTATTGTCAAAGGCGATGAAACACCATTATTAGAAGTCACAACAGCCGAGTCAGCGGGTGCAGCTACAGCGTTATAGGCGACGCAGGCTGCGGCGGAAGGCAGAGAGCCGTTGGATAACAAAGTAGAAATAGTACGCGTGTCATTCAACCCGGTTGGATAGTCTCGCGATACAATAAGAGAACAATTAGTCAAATTAGTTGTATAGTCTCCAAACCCCATTACAGTAGTCCACGTAATTGTTTTTGTTTTGCATTTCCTTCACTTCAGTAGCAAGAGAAGCAACAGCAGAAAGCAACTCATCAAAACAAAGCTTCTTTTCTAATGAGCAAACCATGGCTTTTAAGAGGTCAGATTGCACAACCAGTGATTTGCACTCATCTCGCAAAGAGTTGACGATATCAACCAAGCGTGAATTTTCAATTTTAAGAGCGCCGATTTCTTTTAGAGCTAAGTCTAAAGCACGCATTTTCTTTGAAGATTTAAGTGATGAGGAGAGGGGTTCCAGCGCGCCTTCGATCCGACAATGGGAAAAATTTTATAGGGGCAAACGAGGAAGCTAAACGTTTTTCTGAAGTCTTCGACACCGACCGCGTTCAAAAGGAATTGTCTACGAAGGGTGTTGAGTGGTTCTTCAACTGTCCCTCAAATCCATCGGAAGGAGGAGTCTGGGAAAGGATGGTCCAAAGCGTTAAGCGGGTTCTTCGTCACACTCTAAAAGAAGTAGCTCCACGCTAACACGTTCTACAAAGCCTTTTGATAGAAGCGGAGTGTATTGTTAATTCGCGCCCATTGACACACTTACCCATCTCCCCGGAAGAGGAAGAACCACTCACACCGAACCATTTCCTAATTGGTGAAAGTAATGCTCCTAACACACCAGCAGTCAATGCTCCCGATAATGATGTTCATAGCATACGTAAGCAGTGGCGGATTGCACGCGGCCACCCTTAACCCGAAGAGTCAAATGGTGTCAGAGAAATTCCCCGGTATTTATTTGCGATCCAAACGTGCCAAGAAAATATTGGCGTCGAGGCGTTGTTGAGCGTTTGTACACTGGTGGGGACGGCGTGGTTCGACGTGCGGTCGTTCGAACAGTAGCCGGACTTCTGCAACGCGCGGTATCAAAACTGGCGTTTTTGGATCTGGAGAGTAGTGAAGCTGATCGCTGCACGGGGGTGGGGGTGTAGAAAATGTTACATAAGTCTTTGCTAAAGTAACTATGTACCCTCAGGTACAACCCTGAGTTGTAAGCCGACGTTTTGCATCTATTCTTTCCTTTGTCATTCTACTCGTGTTCGATTTCTTGTTTTCTTTGGCATGTGTCAAATGTATGATCAGAACAGTCTTTCGATCTTCAACTTTCAATCGCCATAGAAAGGGTGCAAAAGTGCGGTAAGATAAAATCATTGCTTATAAAAAGTATATATTTGTAATTAATTAAAACTTTCAGAATAAACAAACGAGTGCCAGTCACAAGCATAAACCAACGTAAACGTTATCGCTTTGTTTAACGCAAACCCTTTCGCAGGGCCGTAGCCCGGGGGCGGCATGAAGGGGCGCAGGCCCCCCCCCAAGCAACCACGGAGTGCCCCCAAAAATTTTTAAAGCATTTCCGATATCATTGATTTCAGTCAATGTGTGATAAAAACGCAGGTTTTACTAAAAAAAAAAATAAAAAAAATGATTGAAAACGTGTAAATCAAACATTTTTGTATAGTTGGTGAACTTTAAATTGAATACTTCCATTTATAATGACGTTTGAGTCGGCATTAATTGAATTTAAGAGTCGACATTGATGTGCTGTGTATCCCAGTGGAAAAGTGGGTAATGCATTACCTTTTTCGTTAGTGAAAAGATGATAAGGTAATGTATAAAGTAGTGTATAAAGAACGAATACATCAATGAATTTTTCTACATCGATGTCATAGGAAGGTAATGTGTATTTGACATTGATACCTTACCACATTACCTTTTTTAAATTCGCTTGCTTTTTAAGATCTTTTCATTGATTACTGTTTCATGCATCTTTTCATTGACGAAAAAGGTAGTGCATTAGCTTTTCCCACTGGGATACTAAATTCAAACATTTCTTTTTCAATAATACCTAAATATATTCAACGTCCTGCAAAGAACTTTGAATATGATTACACCGCTATTTGAATGATGGCATATTTTGAGAAAGGCTCGTTTCAAACCTTGAAAACATTGTTAAAAATAGAAATTTAATTTTTCATTTTTAAACCACTATTGGAAGGTTTATTTTGGTAAGCCATTAAGTAATTTTTATTAAAAAATGTTGCATACTTTGAACAAAATTGAACATACAGCTGCATATATGTAAATGGGAATTGGCAAAATGCACATTCGTGACTTTGGCATTGCTGGCATTCCAAAAGCACAACAGTTGTAAACTGTTGAGTCAACTGTCAAATGCGATTCACAGAATTCTTAAGCGAGACGTCAATCTGCTGATCCAACAGTTGCAAATATTGTGCTTTTGGAATGCGCCAATTGTACAGACGATATGTTTGTTAAATTTATCATTCGTACTTTTTGTTATGCGTAGGCATGTAAAGGCGTAGTAGTAAATATAATAGCGTTTGACCATTGGCTGAAAACTTAAGGCCAAAACAGAAACAGCGTTATTGCGTTGCGTGACATTTATAACTTTGGCCAAAACGCGCGAAACCGAAAATGTATGTCAGAATAAACGCAAAAATATACAAGGAAAAATCAGCTGATTATGTCATCGTACGCAGAAAGATAGAACTTGGCCAAGTCTTTACGTTAACGTGCGTAAAAAGCGGTTATGAGACAGGTTGCATTGAACTACGTAATTTTATCTCGGCTGTCAAAAATGAAATGTCACGCATCGCAACTCTAAAGTTGTTTCTGTTTTGGCCTTTATTTCGTGCAGTTTTTTTTTGCGTCAACGCACGAAAAGCAAAAACTCTACTCAAGCGAAAACGTGGTGAGTTTCTAGTACATTTTTCAAGTGGTTCGTGACTATGATAAGACCACAGCGACATACATTTTCGTACGAAATATATGCTGGCATATATATTTCGCGAGCTCGGCAGAGATAAATAAATGCTTTTTTTTTTCATTTGAACTGCGTATGGGCCTTGCAGAAACAACCTCAAAATACCAATAATTGCAGTTCTCTACAACGACACACACACGCTGTACAGTACAGTGCACGTTCCGTTATTAACAAGAAAGATAGCCAACACGGCGCCTTCGCTGAAACAAAAGACGCACATAACGACAACAATTAGATTATAATTATTCTAACAGTAGCATTTATGTACGCTTTCTTTTCCGCTCACTGTTTTTTTTTGTACCGAATAATGAGTGAAACAACGACGAACAACCGAAAGCACAACTTCGTGCGTGCACATCGTTAGCATTGGTCTTTGGGTACAAACTCAAATAGCCTTACTCTCCGCTTTTACATTTTTTTTTTGCGGACGAGTTATTGAAGCGATTTCCAATTACTGGATTCATACAGAGTCAACTCGTGTTGCTTTTTTTAGCAATTCCCTTTTGGTATTGCTGAAGTGTTGTTTTTCATACGGCGGCGAGGAGTTGCAGTATTTTTTAATGAAAAACTGTGTTTTTCGCTGAAATTTTCACTAATTATTGCACTGAGTACCTGAATTCTGTTACTTATTAATATTTTAGACCGAATTTGAAAAAAAAAATTAAGAAAATACGCGATTTTAAATTGCAGCAAATATAACGAAACTGCGAAGAATGGCCGACGAATGGCAACACAAAGCATGAAGCCTAGCACAGGCAGCTCGGTACCAGTCCCCTTGCGTCGTCGCTCTCTCTCCCTCCATTAGCAAAAAAGCAACAGCTCGCTAGCAACTCCTCACCTCGTATGAAGGCACTAAATGAAGTAAGTTCTTGCGTATGATTGCGATTATTAACAGTACCGAATTAATCAATATTCGGTTTGCTAGATGCAAATCGCAATTTCGTCGGCAGTTGATCAAAGTAATTTGAAATGTCCACGCGACGTAAATATAAATTCGACAAAAAGAGACCAGGCCAAATGGTAATTTGAATGAAAAATAAAATACATTTTATCATTTTTTGTAGAAAAGTGTGTATCTGTATTCAGGCAATGGACTCTTTTTTGGTGAAAAAAACGCATACAATCCGCTGAAGGTACAAAATGAACCATCATCATCGACAGATAGCGTTAATCAAAGTGCAATTGAAAAACCATCCACGTCGAAGGAGAGCGTTAGCCAAATCGAAGAATCGGTAGCAGCTCAATCTGTACGACGGACATCGCACAGAAGGGTGAGTCAAAAGCAGTGCAAAATTTGAAAAATTTTTCGTTTCCGAAACAAAGCGATGGACGGTCTTTTAAACCAAATTGGGTGCAAACGTTTGAATGGATTGAATATTCAAAACAAACCGACAAAGTGTACTGTTATGCATGTCGTCAATTTGGGATTGCCAATATTAATGACGTTTTCGTCACTGGTGGATTCAATACATGGAAAACAGCATTGAGTTTTGAAGAAACATGATGCAAGCCAACGGACGGTGCCGCTGCCCGACTGGTTGATGTCCTCGTAGGCGCAAGGCCGACATCACCGCCCTGGAGGAAATGCGATGGACGGGGCAAGGAAAGACGACGGTCCTTGTGACGTATACTACAGTGGCCAGACACGCGGCAAAGCGCGTGGTGTAGGATTCGTGGTGGGAAAGAGACTTCGCCGCCAAGTATTAGCGTTCACTCCTGTGGACGAGCCTCTCGCTGCGATCCGCATCAAGGCGAGGTTTTTCAACATAACATTTATCTGCGCCTATGCGCCGACTGAGGAGATGGACGACGCAGAGAAGGACTCCTTCTACGATAAACTTGAACAGACTTATGATCGCTGCCCCCAGCATGATATCAAAATCGTGCTCGGCGACTTTAATGCCAAGGTGGGCAAGGAAGGAGTCTTTGGTCCTACAGTTGGAAAATTCAGTCTCCACGATATAACATCCCCCAACGGCACTAGGTTGATTGACTTCGCCGCTTCCCGAAATATGGTCATAAGTAGTACCAGGATCCAGCATAAGCGAATACACCAAGCCACCTGGCTGTCCCCTGATCAAAGAACTAGAAACCAGATTGATCATGTCTTGATTGACGGCAGACATAGCTCCACCGTTCTGTACGTGCGTACCCTGCGTGGTCCCAATATTGACTCTGACCATTATCTTGTCGCAGCCAAGATACGCACACGCCTCTGTGCAACGAAGAAAGTGCGCACAGTAACGGAAGGAAAGTTTGACGTCGAGAAGTTGCGCGTGACACAGACAGCTGATAATTTCTCCACTCGACTCTCACACCTGCTAGCAGAGGGCAATCCCCGACCTAACGATGTAACCGAGCAATGGAAGCATATCTCTCACTCATTGCGTACCGCCGCTGAGGCCACTATAGGGTTCCAGCGAGCCCGCAAGAACAACTGGTACGATGAGGAATGCAAAACTGCCTCGAAAAAAAAGGACGCTGCCTACAAGGAGACGTTGCGAACGGGCGCAACCCGCAGTGTATGGCAACAATATCGGGAGGCAAAGAAGGAAGAGAGACGCCTTTTCAGAAAAAAGAAAAGTGAGGCCGAAAGGCGTGAGTGTGAGGAGCTTGAGATGCTGGCTGACAGGAGTGATGCCCGAAAATTCTATGAAAAGATCCGGCGGATGACGGAAGGTTTTAAGACCGGGGCAAGCTCCTGTAAGGACAATAATGGCGACCTGGTAACCGACGTACAAAGTGTACTTAAATTATGGAGGGAGCACTTCTCCTCACTGCCAAATTGCGAGAGAGACGTCGAACCCGATACCCCAATCCCTGACGATGGAAAAGTCGTCCCACCACCTGACTATGATGAAGTGAGGATAGCGATATCCCGGCTCAAAAACAACAAAGCGCCGGACTACCCGCCGAGCTGTTCAAACACGGAGGCGAAGAGCTGGTAAAAAGCATGCATCAGCTCTTATGCAGAATATGGTCAGACGAATGCATGCCTCCGGATTGGAATTTAAGTGTGCTTTGCCCAATCCACAAGAAAGGCGATCCCGCTAACCGCACCAACTACCGCGGAATTAGTCTTCTTAATATTGCATATAAGGTTCTTTCTAGCGTGTTGTGTGAAAGACTGAAGCCCATCGTAGACAAACTGATTGGACCTTATCAGTGTGGCTTTAGACCTGGTAAGTCTACCATCGACCAGATTTTCACGATACGCCAAATCCTGGAGAAGACCCATGATAAAAGAATCGACACACACCATCTCTTTGTCGATTTCAAAGCCGCTTTTGACAGCGCAAAAAGGAGTTGCCTGTATGCCGCCATGTCTGAATTTGACTTCCCTGCAAAGCTTATACGGCTTTGCCAAATGACGTTGAGCAATACCAACAGCTCCGTCAGAATCGGGAAGAACCTCTCTGAGCCATTTGAAACCAAACGAGGCTTCAGACAGGGCGACTCCCTTTCGTGCGATTTCTTCAATCTGATGCTGGAGAAGATAATTCGAGCAGCAGAGCTAAACCGCAATGTTACAATCTTTTACAAGAGCGTGCAATTGCTGGCGTATGCCGATGATATTGATATCATTGGCCTTAACAACCGCGCCGTAAGCGCTGCATTCTCTGGACTCGATAAGGGAGCGAAAAAAGTGGGTCTTGCCGTGAACGAGGACAAGACGAAGTATTTGCTGTCATCAAAGAAAGAATCGGCGCACCTGCGCCTTGGCAGCCATGTCACTGTTGATAGTTACAAATTTGAAACTGTGAGGGACTTCGTCTATTTGGGAACCAGTATTAACACCGAAAATAATATCAGTCTAGAAATCCAGCGGAGAATCACTCTTGCCAACAAGTGCTACTTTGGACTGAGTAGGCAATTGAGAAGTAAAGTCCTCTCTCGAAGAAAAAAGATCACGCTCTATAAGTCTCTCATCATATCTGTCCTGATGTATGGCTCAGATTCATGGACAATCTCAAGAGAAGATGAGATGGCCCTTGGAGTATTTGAGAGAAAAGTTCTCCGGAAGATTTATGGCCCTTCCCGTGATGCCAACGGCGAATATCGAAGGAAATTTAACGATGAGCTGTACGAGCTCTACGCAGATCTGACCATAGTCCAGCGAATTAAAGCCCAAAGACTCCGCTGGCTGGGCCATGTTATGCGAATGGACAAAGAAGCTCCAGCACAGAAGGTTTTCCTATCGTCGCCTGAATTCGGCAGCAGAGGAAGAGGGAGGCCTCGACTGAGATGGAAACAACAGGTGGAGGATGACTTGAACTCCCTTGGGGTTTCCAATTGGCGTCAGTTATCGCTAAAAAGGAATGACTGGCGTGCTTTGATATGCAACGGCCAAAATCGCTTAGGCGGTTAAGCGCCAATAAATGATGATGATGAATGATGATGATGCAAGCCAAAGTCACATGAATTCTATGCTCTCGTGGAAAGCCAGTCAGTCGCGAATGGACAAGAATCAAGAAGTTATCACGCTGTTGAACGAAAATGTCCTAGAAAAACACCGATACTACTTCAAATCGATTGTTGAAACTATTCTACTTTTGGTGAAAAACGAGCTATCTTTTCGTGGAAATTGGAATGGCGAAGACAACGATGAATTTGGGCTTTTCCAAAATCTCTTCAAGCATGCATTGGCCAAGGACGCGCATTTACGACAATGTCAAGAAATAATGCCCCGTAATGAACGGTATACTTCTCCACAAGTCCAAAACGAGTTGATTCATATCATCGCAAACGTTCTGCGTGAAGCAATTGTTTCTGAAATTAACGAATCGACGTATCTGACTTTAATGGCTGATGGAACTACTGACAAGAGCGGGGATGAAGTTTATCCATTGCATTTCGTTATTTGAAAAATGAAACACCTGCAGAAAGCTTGCTGTCGATTAAAAAATCAGACGACCGTTCTGCACGCGGCGTATCAGAACTACCCATCGATCGAGTTGGAACGTATGGAGTTGATGATACGAAGATTGTAAATCAATGTTACGATGGAGCGACAGTAATGAGCGGTCATCTCGGTGGTGTGCAAACATTAATATCACAAGATTACGGACGTAATATTCCTTATGTACATTGTTTCAATCACAGGCTAGACTTGGTCGTTACGGATGTGCTTAAAAATATTGACGCGTGCCGTCTTTTTATTGGCGAAATAAAGTTGATCCACAATTTTTTCGCACGATTCAAAGTACGTAAAGAATATTCGGGAACCAACATCCCAAGATTGATTGAACAACAGTGGTCCGGTCATTTAAATGCGTTTCGATCCATACGAACAAACCACAAAGAATTGCTTGATACATTGATTAAAATCAAAGACGGATTTGGTGGTGATAATATGGCAGCGGCATCTGGCTTAGCAAGTTCGATGGCAAACAAGAAATTCATATTGTGACGAATTCGATGATTCCTTGATTATTTTCTCTGAGTTCGATCACTGTATGTTAAATAAAACACTCCGATTCTGCTTAATAAATAATACGCTTTATTTACTACTAAAAACCGTAGTACAATATCGTGGGTTAACTCACTGTTCAGTACTTCACTGTACAACACTTGAAAATAAACTGATTGATTTGCGTTGTCTTTGCGCGGTTTATATACCCTAGCAGACAGCAGCTTCACAACCTAGAAATGTCTACACATTTCTGGTTTAATCGCGCAACCGTGTTCTCGAAACGTTTATCTATCGTCATCTCCTCTTTGTGCCACATTCGCAAACCTGCCTCTCGCGCTCACAGCTATAGTTGTGGTAGTGACGCTAGAGTTGGGAGATGAGCGATTCTTGAGAACATTCGCCACACTGCCCTCCACCTAAGTCTGATCGTCCCGATCAGACACATTTCCCGATCCAAACGTTGCTAGCCTCTCCAGATGAACCACCTTCATTTTGTTTCGTGGTCTTCCAACAGTTTGTATGCGGTAGACAACATCATTTATCCGCTTTATTACTTTATATGGGCCTTCCCAGTTACATTGCAGTTTTGGGGACAAACCTTTCTTTCGTTGTGGGTTGTATAACAGCACTAAATCCCCTTCTTTAAAACCTTCCGAGTTGATGGCTTTGTCGTATCTGGCTTTCATCTTATCACTCATGATCTTCGTCCGTTGTCTTACAAGATCGTGTATTTCTCTCATTACTTCTTCCAAGATGCTAGTGGATTTCCTGGCATTTATTCCTTCATCAGCATTTATCCCCAAACTTCAAGTCAGCTGGCAACCGCAGATCATTCCCAAAAATTACTTTTGCCGGAGTCTGACCCGTTGTTTCATGTATTGCCGAGCGATGTGCCATCAGGAACAAAGAGATGTGCGTATCCCAATCTTTCTGGAACTTATCGACTACTTTCCTCATGTGCTCTTCCAAGGTTCGATTGAAACGTTCCACCATGCCATCTGACTGAGGATGCAATGCAGTTGTTCGAGTTTGCCGAATACCCAATATATTGCACATTTCTTGGAATACGACTGATTCGAAATTCCTGCCTTGGTCAGAATGTAACTCCATCGGTACACCAAACCTCGCTATCCAATTGTTAGTGAACACCTCTGCAATGGTTTCTGCCTCTTGATTTGGAATCGGGTAAACTTCTGGCCATTTGCTGAAATAGTCCATAACAACTAATACGTACTTGTTCCCGAGTTTGCTAGTAGGAAATGGGCCAGCTACATCCATGGCAATCCTCTCAAACGGTGCACCTGTGTTGTACTGCTTCATCTGTCCATGACTTCTCGACTTCGACCCCTTTGCTTTGATGCACACCTCACAGTTGGCAATCCACTCCGCGATCGACTGCCGGCAACCAACCCAATAGAATCTCTGCTTGACTTTCTCCAACGTTTTCGTGACTCCGAGATGACCTCCACTTGGGCCATTATGTAGCTCATTCAAAACATCAGAGATTTTCTTCCTTGGGACAACTACCAGCTTCCGAGCGCATTGACCATCTTCGCTTTCCCATACTCTATGTAAGCAACCGGATACCAATTTCAGACTGTTCCACTGTGCCCAATATGACTTGGCAACAGGACTCTCTGCTGACATCTCCTCTCTTGTTGGTCGTTCGTTTTGCTCGATTCCTTGCATCACACGTACCAGATCTGGGTCCTCTAGTTAGTTGATCCATGTTCCATTCGTCCGTAGATGTTATAGTCATTAGCCGCACATCTTTAACATCTTCCTTGGCCTCAGCTTTCGAACAATGCTTGCATTCTAGGTTACATGGTCGCCGGGACATTGCATCAGCATTGCCGTGGTTGCTGCCTTTGCGATGCTCTATGGAGAAGTCATAACTTTGTAGTCGCTCTATCCACCGTGCCAATTGACCTTCTGGATTACGGAACTGCAAGAGCCATTTCAAGGCTGCATGGTCTGTCCTGACGTGAAATCGCTGTCCATAGAGATACTTGTGGAAATGCTTGATGCACTCCACCAATGCCAGTAGTTCTCTCCGTGTTACACAATAGTTCCTTTCGGGCTTCCCAATTGTGCGGCTATAGTACGCCACTACCTTCTCCTGCCCATCGACAATCTGTGACAAAACCCCTCCAATCGCGTAACCGCTCGCGTCTGTATCCAAAATAAATGTTGAGCCTGGGATTGGATACGCTAACATTGGGGCAGTGCACAGCCGTTCCTTCAAGGTTTGGAAAGCCACTTCATGTTCCTTCTTCCAATCAAATGACATATTCTTCCTGGTCAACTCATGAAGGCTACTGGCTACGCTGGCGAAATTCGGTACAAATCGACGATAATACGTGTACAGTCCGAGGAAACTTCGTAGCTCATGTAAATTTTTCGGTCTTGGCCAATCCTTTACTGCTTCGATCTTCTCTTTAGCAGTGCAAATTCCCTTCGTAGTAACCTTGTGACCTAAGTAACTTACTTCCTTCTTGAACAATGCACACTTTTTGGGACTTAATTTCAGACCGGCGCCAGCGATCCTTTGGAAAACTTCCTCCAAGTTCTTAAGGTGTTCCTCAAAGCTTTTTCCCAGCACGATGATGTCATCCAGGTACACCAAACATGTTTTCCAATGCAGTCCTTTCAATACTTGATCCATGAGTCTCTCAAAAGTAGCTGGAGCATTACATAGTCCAAAGGGCATTACCGTAAATTGCCACAGCCCCTCTCCAATGCTGAAGGCTGTCTTTTCCTTATCCTCATCTTTCACCTCTACTTGCCAATAGCCGCTTTTCAAGTCCAGTGTTGAGAACCATTTCGTACCAGATAGTGAGTCCAGAGTATCGTCAATTCTGGGTAATGGATAGCAGTCCTTTTTCGTTACATCGTTCAACTTCCGGTAGTCCACACAGAACCGCATTTTTCCATCCTTTTTCTTCACCAGCACTACCGGTGAGCTCCATGGACTAGATGATGGTTCGATCACGCCGCTGTCACTCATTTCTTGTATAATTTCTCTTACCACTTGGCGTTTGCCCAATGGAACACTTCGAGGAGCTTGGCGGATTGGTCTCGCGTCACCGGTATCAATGTGATGCTTAACTACATTGGTCCGACCTGGTTTGGAGCCATCCTTGTCAAATATGGTAGAGTACTTTAGTAGAAGTTGGTTTGCCTTACTCTGGTGGTCTTCTTCGAGCTCTTGCGTCCACGCCGTGATATTATCTGATAGATTACTGTTGCTGGTAGAGACATTTCCCTGGAGCTGTTCACAGTTTATAATCACCTCCACCTCCTGACATTGTCCCAATATAGCTCCTTTGGAAAGCTTGATCGGCGATCGGAACTCATTTAGTACTCTTACCGGTATACGTCCATCTTGTTTTGTCATAGCCAGTGTTTTTCCTACTAGTATATCCGTCTTTCAATTGTTTGCTGCCTCGACAACCCACAATTTGTTTGTCCCATAATCTCCATCAATCCTTGCCCAAACGACTGCCTCCGACTTCGGTGGAATTTGTTGACTATCTTCCACGAGTACCCGCTTACTGATGTACTTGTTCTCGTAACCAAATTTGAGTGGCACATCCATGTTCTTATAGCTCATGGTACTGTTTTGCATGTCGATCTTGATGCCTTGGTTGCTTAAGAAATCCACACCAACTATGATCTCATCAACAATATCTGCCACTATAAAATTGTGCAGTACGGTGACATTTCCAATTCTGATTTCACATGTTATTTCTCCTTGGACTTGAGTGTCCTCACCAGTCGCCGTGCGCAATTTTGCTCCATGTAATGGCCTCACTTCTTTGTTGACTAAATCAGATCGAATGATGGAATGAGATGCGCCCGTATCAATAGTCAGTAAACGCTCTTTTCCGTCCACGAGTCCTCCAACAGTAACATTACTTGACTTCCTTCCGATCTGTGAGACAGAGATTATGGGGCATCCAATTGCGGGAGCCAGCCTACGCCCCTTGCGGCTGACTCTCTTTAGTTTAACGGTTGGTTGGATTGGGAGACTTGCTCATCTCCTTCAGCCTTGCGCTTACGTCCGCTTGCATTACTGGAATTATTGGAGCTAGATCCAGATCCACAATAACGTGCAATATGACCAGGCTTTCCGCACTTGAAGCACTTAATAACCCCTTCATTTTTCTGTTGCTTCCCGTTTAGTGCTTCTAGGATTTTGTCAATTTTTCTGACCCAGTCTGGCGTCTCCACTTCCACACGGTGAGCTTTGTACGTGGGTTTACTCAAAAGCGAGGCTGTTTCTTGTGTTAGAGCATGTGATACCGTCTCAGCAAATGATCTCTTGGGATTGGCATATGTGGCTCGCTTTGTCTCCACATCACGTATTCCATTTATGAAGCTTTGGCTTTTTACCCTTTCGATGTATTCCACGGGTGCGTCTGCGTTTGCCAGATGGGCTAACCTCTCGATATCTGATGCAAACTCCTGCAATGTCTCATTAGTCTTCTGGAAGCGATTCTGTAGCTCTATTTGATGTATCTGTCTCCTATGCTCGCTGCCGTAACGTCTCTCCACAGCACCCATCAATGATTCATAGTTGTTTCGTTCGCCATCAGGAATAGTCTGTAAGATTTCGGCTGCCGGTCCTTTCAATGCTACGAAGAGTGCAGCGACTTTATCTTCAGCGCCCCAGTTGTTCACAGCTGCTGTCTTCTCAAATTGTAGCTTAAATACCTGGAAAGGAACAGATCCGTCAAATGATGGAGGTTTTACCTTGGGTACGCTTGTGGAAACACTGTGACGATTCAGCTGCAACTCCTGGATACGACTTCTTAACGCATCCACCTCGGCCTCGACTTTCTCCTCAAGCTGCATTATTTTCTCGTCCTGTATTTTTAGCTGTGAGGACATACGTTCTTCCTGCTCCTCCAGCTGTAATGCTATTTTTGAAGATAGCCGGGCCTCCTGCTCCTCAAGTTGTGCTGAGATCTGAGATGTCATGTATGTCCTCTGTTCTTCCAACGCAGATGCCATGTGTGTCTTCTGTTCCTCCAACTTTGATGCCATGCGTGTCTCTTGTTGTTCCAACTGAGATGACATGCTTGTTGTTATGTTGTTTGACATCTGAGCCAAGGCAGCCAATAAAGAGTTTGTGTCCACATTTGCCACTGAATCCTGAGAGTCCTTTTGCTCTTCTATTTTCGTCGCTCCCTCTGCCGAAAGTTGAAAAACATGATCGTCAACATTGATTCCTTCCGCTTCCATAGCCTCTCGCAACCGTGATGTAGCTCTGCTTTATTGCCCGTTTTTGACAATCCACGTCGTTCCAACTCGTTTTTGAGTTGCTGGATCTTCAACTCATTCAACTTTGCCATGTCCTTGTTATCCTTAAAATGTCCTTGTTATCCTTTTCAATGTCCTTGTTATCCTTTCCAATGTCCTTGCTATCCTTTTCAATGTCCTTGTTATCCTTTTCAATGTCCTTGAATTTATTTAACAATACCGCTTCTGACACCAATTGTGACGAATTCGATGATTCCTTGATTATTTTCCCTGAGTTCGATCACTGTATGTTAAATAAAACACTCCGATTCTGCTTAATAAATAATACGCTTTATTTACTACTAAAAACCGTAGTACAATATCGCGGGTTAACTCACTGTTCAGTACTTCACTGTACAACACTTGAAAATAAACTGATTGATTTGCGTTGTCTTTGCGCGGTTTATATACCCTAGCAGACAGCAGCTTCACAACCTAGAAATGTCTACACATTTCTGGTTTAATCGCGCAACCGTGTTTTCGAAACGTTTATCTATCGTCATCTCCTCTTTGTGCCACATTCGCAAACCTGCCTCTCGCGCTCACAGCTATAGTTGTGGTAGTGACGCTAGAGTTGGGAGATGAGCGATTCTTGAGAACATTCGCCACAATATGCATGCTTCATGTACTTCACAAATTGTTGAGCGTGATCGATCCAGCCAACCAAATTCTTCAAAAACATGACGTTGGTTTTCGAATGGCAAAGCCCGTAATTGATGCTGTATTTGAAAGTGTGCAGTGTTTGCGAACAGACGATGAATTCAACAGTTTCCGTCAGTTGACAGTAGAAACCATGGACTCAGTTGAATATACACCTCGGCCACAACGGGTACGTCAACGGTCATCACGACTTACCGGTTCAATTGTAATGGAAAATTTTGGAGAAGACTCAATCGATGACAGCATGAAGCCGGTGTATATCGAAATCATAGACAGTATTTGTTGTGAAATTCAAAATCGATTTCATTCTAACAATAACATTTTTATGGCTCTATCGGAACTTGATGAAGTAAATTTAAACTCCGATTTAGAAAGTTTAAAACCATTGACAAAGATTGGGTTGACATTGCCATCTAAAGCTGAATTCGAGGTGGTCTTGAAATTTTTAATGAAAGAAAAAGAAAATCAAGAAAATGCAAAAAGCAACCTGAAAATTTTATTTCCAGTTAGAAGTGCTTTTCCAGATACATATCGTTTGTTTGAAGCTGCTGAAACTTTTGGCAGCAGCACTTCAGTTTGCGAATGTGCATTTTCTGCATTAGCAAGGATTTATAGCATACGCCGTATGTCAATGTCAACTCAACGTCTTTGTGACTTATCATTCATGGCATTTGAAAAAAAACGACTGATTCTCTGAATGTGGATAATATAACTCGAAAATTCGCTCAAAAAACCCCAAGAATTCAGTTCACATTGTCAAGTAATTTTTTTTGCAAACACATATATGTTTTCTTTTCAATAAAATTCAGATCATCTAAATAAAGCCCGATTGTACTAAATTATTTTTTCTCTCATCTCAGAAATGAAATAGTTATGAACATTTTCAAAATGGTAAGAATGTTACATACATAATGCTTTAGTTCTTGAAAATCAGATTTTTTATCAGCGCCCCTTAATTTTTGATTCGCGCCCCCAGATTGTTCGGTCCGGCTACGGCCATGCCCTTTCGTTCAGCCAAAGTCGCAGCCAAGACAGCGTCAATTCTATGGATTTTGTAATTATTGCAAGCAAAGCGTTTTCATACCAACATCTACGTTTGCGGCAAAGCATGAAATGAGTTCAATTCATATACGTGCTCAAGTGAATGAATGTAGACAGTTGGAAACGTCACATGTTTCCAAAAGTGAAGAAACACATAAATATAGACTCTATAAATGGCTCTTACCAGATCCAGAAGAGAATAGAAATTTTGGTTATTGCAAATATTGCAAACCTCGTGTCATGACTGAAGGTTTAATGGCTTTAGGTCATCATAACTCACGCAGTCATCGAAAGGCAACACAACTCTATATACAGAATCACCACAATGAAGGTTCTGATGAAGAAAGTAGTGTGATGGATATTAGCCGCGCAGATCAGTTAAATAATCTGGAAATCTTAAATCCGGAAGAATCCGGTTCAGAGATTTCATCATTGGCTACATAATGCTCACAACGAAATGCTTAGTTGGATACGCGAATTGAAAAGTAATCGACAAAACCAAAATATGTCACTTGCTACTGCTTTAGATACAGACCTAAGCGTTATCGAAGAACTTAATGGTAACAAGTCGAAGCTGAATGCATCAAAGAAAGTTAAACAAAGCGAACGTAATTCATACGATTTATTCTTTGAAAGCATGAGCGAGGCAGTTAAGAAATTACCTTACGATTTGGCTGCAGAGAGCATGATGAAAATTATGCAAATCGTATATGATTTAGAAATGCGTGCACTACAACGCACTCCTCAAATAGAGCAGCAGTCAGCACAAAGTCCACAAAGAGAAACTTCCTCGCCACAAACTACAACCGCTGCGCTTCAAAAAGAAAGTGCTGCTTCCATTACAAATCCGACAAAGGACGATACTGCCGATGACGAGGCTATTGATTTTGTCCATGATGGTGATGATGAACAACGCCAAAAAGAACAGGTTGATGAAGACATCATTCCAGTTAGCGGGAAAATAAGTACAAATCAGTGCATCAATAACGACGAATCGTAAATCAATATTGTTTTTTTTATTACATAAAATAGTTGCAAACAGCATTTAATGTTTTCTTTCTTCTATTTTTGGTTTTTAACGTTACACTGTGGTGGTTTCCAATTAAACGATTGTCCGAAATGTTAAGGGACCAATTTTTAGTCACATATTTGTCCATACATATTTCAAATAAATAGTATATGTTTTATTTCTGTCCCATATTGTTTTTAAACCATTTTGTATTCATTGTACATTTCAATTAACAACTTGAGTTACCTGCGTATATTTACCATACCACGTGCGATAGGATCAAGTAGTACAGTATTTTACAAAATGGAAAATTGGAAAATGTGAACTATTGCCAAACTAGTATATATGCAAACAGCTATTTGAACGCATCAATAAATATATCCATATAGCAACCCAAAATTTTATTGCAATCTTAACAGTTGTGGTAAATTTTTTTAAATTCACAGTAAATATTTTTACTTAATGTAAATGCTGTAAACTTTATGTATGCTATTTTTATTTAGGACATAATAATGAAAATATAATTGAAGAATTTAATCAATTATAAACAAAAGAGGGCCTAAAATGCTGCCCTGAGGGACACCTGAGGTGGCAATAAACGTGTGGGAAATAGAGCCCTCAATTTCCACATACATAGATCTATTTGACAAGTACGATTTCAGCCAACTTAAAAACACTGAGTAAAAACCAAGATGCTCGAGTTTAGATAATAAGATTTAAAAAGCCTTCGAGAAATAGGTATAGATTGTATCAACCTGGTAGCCATCATGAAAAGCAGAGATGCAGAAATCAGAGAATTGTGCCAGATTGGTAACGGTGGAACGCCCCGCGACAAACCCATGTTGGTGCGGCTCAATAATGCAATTAGTAACGAAAGACAATTTTTCTTTTAATATCATTTCGAAAAGCTTTGAACACGAAGTAAGTTTAGCAATAGGCCTGTAATTAGCGACATCATTCCTGCTGCCAGATTTAAAAATCGGCTTGATGGTAGACTTCTTCCACCTATTAATGAAAGTCCCAGAGGACAGGGATAAGTTAAATATGTGATAAAGAGGAGCGGATAGGGGAAAACGGCAGTGCTTCAGGATAAACTGAGCTCAAGAAGAATCCAAAAGCTTTTTGGAACTACGACCGCGGTAAACGTGGTTCTTGCATTATACCGATTTGTATGAAGTGGAATGGTATATGTTCTCAATCTCCTAGTGAAACCGTTCAGCTTTTTGCCGAGTTTTTCAAATCTAATTTTGATGATGGTCTTGCTCAGAATGATGACTTTTTACGTGCGTCTCCTTTTGAGCTTCTAGACTTCGGATCTGTCACTGTCCAGAAGACGTGTGTAAAGCCATGTTCTCACTGAAACCCTCGCTAAAATGTGACAGCGATGGCCTTTGCGGCTTTATCCTGAAGCACTGCTGTTTTCCCCTATCCGCTGCTCTTTATCACATATTTAACTTATCCCTTGTAATGTTATAGAAACACAGAGGATTAGTGTTCGATCAGAATTGATTTTCTTTATTAAATTTACTTTCTTTTTATACAGAAATTCTTAAGCTATTCTTAACCAATACTTACAAACTATACGTATACCTATACTATCTATTTTGGGCTATTTGCCCAACACTTACATGCTACGGTTGTACATATGTTTAGCTGACTTGGCATATGTGCGACAAATATTTAGACAGGCGCTCTGTCGACCTGCCGCTGACGCTCAGTCATTTGATCGTCGCGTGCGCTCGACAGTCAGTGTGCCTGGCTTGCTTTTATTGTAAACCGATCTATTTCTTTCAACATTTGGTATGTTGGTTTCCCGCTGGGCGTAATACCCTTAATGTAGGTCGTGAGTGCATTGTCTTCTTGTGTGGCCGATACTCACATATGTTTGGCAAATGTGCATTAGCGTGGTGCCTTTACTGTAATACTACACCACCCGCCTGAAAAAAGGATGGATTTATATAATTGCGGGCAATTCTATAAATCCATTCTTAATGACCTACTTATGGCTTGTTTTTGTTACAAAATTTTTAAATTGCTTTTCGGCTCATATTGCTATTATCGCATAAACCTTTTTTTTTTGTTTTTTTTTTTTTGTGTATTCTTCATGTGTTTCATTTCCAACGTGATATGCCGTATTTCGGCTTGTGCCAAACTGAGTGATTTGGATTGCTTGTTGTTTTTATTTTTGTTTGTTTGTTTAAATTGCTTTTCGGCTCATATTGCTAGTGGCGTTATGCTTTCTTTTAAAAAGTCATAGTTAGGTGGTGTTTTTGCAAATATAAGCTCAAATGGACAATATTTGTGTGTTGTAGATGGTGTCGTATTGTAGCAATACGCGAAATACCTGAGGTATTCATCCCAATCGTCCTTGTCACTGGATATGTATGTACGTATGTACTCGTTGAAAGTCCGGTGACTGCGTTCTACAGTACCCAATGTTTGATGATGGTAATGTGTTGAAGTTTTGTGTTCGATTTTCAACAATTTGCAAAGTTCTTGGAATAGGCTATTCTTGTATTCTGTGCCCATGTCTGTTACTATTGTTTTCATTTGTCCATAAATTAGGATGAGCTACTGTGATTGCGTGTTTGCTTGGGACCGGGATAGCTACTAGATACTTGGTTAGGTCGCAAATGATTGTAACTGCATACTCGTTGCCATTTATTGACTTTGGCAAAGGTCCAATTGTATCGATTTGTACAATATCAAACGCCTTCGGAGGTGTCTCCGTTATTGTCATTGGCTCTTTTATATGTTTATTTGTTTTGTCTTTCTTACAGTGGATGCAGTTTTTTATACCTTTCATGAACATGAAATGGTATTATAACTTTGGTCCGATGTTTGTAAATATGAGAAGAAGAAGAGATAGACCCATCAATAAGTATACCGAAATGATCAGGATGACGAGATGAGTTGATTTAGCCATGTCCGTCTGTCCGTCTGTCTGTCTGTCTGTTTGAACGCAAACTAGTCCCTCAGTTTTTGGGATATTTGGCTGAAATTTGGTATGCGGCCACCATTTTCCAATATAGGAATCATTTGTCGGAACCAGCAAGATCGGACCAATATAACATATAGCTCCCATACAACCGATTATTCCGATAAACGGATTTTGGGATATAACTCCTGTAATTAAACACGAAGGAACGTGAAATTTTATAAGTGTTGCTATTTTTATATGTGAAATATCGATGCTGAAAATCATAGAGATGGGATAAATATTTCACATAGCTCCCATACAATCGATTATTCCGATAAACGGATTTTGGGCTATAACTCCTGTAATTAAACACGTAGGAACGTGAAATTTTGTAAGAATTGCTATTTTTATATGTGATATATAGATGTTGAAACTCATAGAGATGGGATAAATATTTCACATAGCTCCCATACAATCGATTATTCCGATAAACGGATTTTGGGCTATAACTCCTGTAATTAAACACGTAGGAACGTGAAATTTTGTAAGTATTGCTATTTTTATATGTGATATATAGACGTTGAAACTTATGGAGATGGGATAAATATTTCACATAGCTCCCATACAATCGATTATTCCGATAAACGGATTTTGGGCTATAACTCCTGTAATTAAACACGTAGGAACGTGAAATTTTGGACGTATTGCTATTTTTATATATGAAATATCGATGTTCAAAATCATAGAGATTGGATAAATATTTCACATAGCCCCCATACAATCGATTGTTCCGATAAACGGATTTTGGTAGATAACTCCTGTAATTATACAGGTAGGAACGCGCAATTTTGGAAGCATCGCTATTTTCATACGCAAAATATCGATGTTGAAAATCATTGAAATGGGATAAATATTTCACATAGCCCCCATACAATCGATTGTTCCGATAAACGGATTTTGGTAGATAACTCCTGTAATTATAACGGTAGGTAGGTAGGTAGAAGTGGCTGCCGCAAAGGCACACCTAGGCCAGTAATAAAAGGCCCGTTGTGATACCACCAAACACTAGGAAAGTCAATCCCGGGGCCCGGCCATATGGAAAATCCCAGTGCTGTCGGGACTCTCCATATAGCCGAAACCCGGGACTGACACTCCTAACCGACACCGCTACCCCTCCTCGAACCATTTTGATAACTTGATGAAGGCCATCAAGTCCTTTATGTCTAGCTCCGCGACCTGGCTTAAGCTAACCAGGAAGGGAACTCCCAGAGAGCGGCTTCTCGCTCCGCTTAAGGCCGGGCAGTTGCAGATGAGGTGCTCCACCGTTTCCTCTTCCTCATCATCTTTGCAACTCCTGCAGCATCGTCGATAGGGAACGCCTAGCCTTGCTGCGTGCCTACCAATAAGGCAGTGCCCGGTTAAAACACCTATTAATATGGAGATTTCCTTCCTTTTTAGGGCGTATATGTGTCTAGATCTTTTAAGATCGCATTTTGGCCAGGTTTGCTTGGATATCCGGCACCCTGGGGCTTGTAGCCATCTTTCGTTGGCTTCGCGGAGTGTATGCTCCTTCAGCATTAGCTTGCACGTGGCAAACGGCATACCTATGCGCTCTTTATCTTGAAGAATCTGCTTGGTCGTGCCCTGCCTGGCAAGTTCGTCTGCCCTACAGTTTCCCTCAATGTCCCTGTGTCCCGGGACCCATGTGAGGTTCACGCGGTTCTGTTGGGCCATCTCTTGAAGAGATCGACGACAGCTGAGCGTCAGTTCAGAGTTGAACGAGTAAGAGCCAAGGGATTTGATGGCCGCTTGGCTGTCGCTGAAAATACAGATATCCTGTCCGATGGTACGTTCACCTATCCAAGTCACGGCGTCCATGATTGCAGAAACTTCAGCCTGGAAGACGCTGCAGTGATCAGGTAGTCCAAATCCCTTGAGTAAACCCCTCCTCCGACTCTGCCGTCTAACTTCGAGCCGTCGGTGTATATACAAGTGCCGCCATTAGTAGCGGGACACCGATCTATGTTCTCCCAGTCTTCCCTGCTGGGAATGTTTATTCTAAAACAACAATCTCCGACTGTTGTGGTCGCACACCGATCTGTGCTCAGAGGGAGAAAGCTGTAAGATCTTAGAATACAGGAGTGTCCAATAGTGCTTGCGCCCCAGACGGACGTTTCCATTAAACGCACAGCCGATGCTGCTGCTGCCCGGTACCCTTCCAGATCGAGTGGCAAAAAGCCAAGAATGGCCTGGAGAGCTTCATTGGGCGTTGTTCTTAACGCCCCGCTTATACAGATCATGCTCGATCTGTGGACTTTTCCTAACAGATTTAGGTTTGTTGCCTTTCCTAGCGCAGGCCACCATACCACGACTCCATACAGCATAATTGGCTGGATTATCGCAGTGTAGATCCATCTGCAAATTTTGGGGCTGAGCCCCCATTTTTTGCCAATGGCTCTTTTACACGTGTAAAGTGCAATGCACGCTTTCCTCTGGCGCTGGATGACATTCTCCTTCCAGTTAAGCTTTCTATCTAGAACTGTGCCTAGGAATTTGGCTTTGTCAGCTAAGTTCAGGCGCACGCCATCTAGTTCTGGTAGGTTCAGCGGTGGTATCTTGTACCGCCTGGTATAAAGGATAAGCTCCACCTTTCCCGGGTTGATGCTTAGTCCGCAGCGAGAGGACCATGAAGAAACTTCTCGCAGTGCTACTTGCATCAAGTCACACAGGGTTTGTGGGAATTTGCCCCTATATGCAATAGCTAAATCGTCTGCATATGCCACTATCTTCCCGCCCCCCCACCTTGTGTCTCGTAGGAGCGAGTTTACGGTGAGGTTCCATAGGAGCGGGGAGAGAACACCACCCTGAGGCGTTCCTCTTGTGACATAGCGTGAAAGATCAACTGTTCCCAGTGAAGAAACTATTTTCCTTCCCTTTAGTAGTTGATCAATTAGTCCAATAAGAGACCTATTTATGCCCAGGTTTGTTAAAGCAGTGTTAATAGCCTCCGGCCTTATATTGTTGAAAGCCCCTTCGATGTCCAGAAAGGCCACGAGACAGTACTCCTTTTCGTGCAATGATTTTTCAACAATAGAGACTAGGCTATGGAGCGCAGTTTCCGTTGATTTACCTTTGGTGTAGGCATGTTGATAGCTAGAAATAAGGTTGCTATCAATAGTAGAGGAGAGATAATCGCTAATTATCCTCTCGAAGGTTTTAAGTGCAAAAGACGAGAGACTGATCGGTCTGTAGTCTTTAGGGTCATAGTGTGAGGCCTTCCCAGCCTTTGGAATAAAGACTACCGTGGCGCTTCTCCAGGAGCACGGAATGTAATTAAGAGCCAGGCAGGCTGAATAGAGAACTACCAGCCATTTAGCTGATATTTCCAGCGTGTTTATAAGTTGTGCGGGGAAAATCCCGTCTGGCCCAGCTGCCTTGAACGGCTCAAAGCTTTTGATTGCCCACCTTACCCTTTCCTCCGTAATGGGTATGTTTACCGCCAGGTTTGTTGCAGATGCTACAGGTGCATCATACAAGTTCCCCGGAAAGTGTGTGTTCAGGAGCAGCTCCAGGGTTTCCCCTTCCGTGCTGGTCCAAGATCCGTCAGGCTTCCGTAAATAGCTAATGGCTGTTTGAGTTTTTGATAGCACTCGTCTAAGTCTCGCTGTATCATCGACTTTTTCGACCCCGGTGCAGAAATTTCTCCACGAAGTTCTCTTCGCTTGCCTTAGAGCCTTTTTATAGGCCCTCAGTTTAGCTTTATATTCGAGCCATTCAGGCTCCGTACCGATGCTCTTGGCCTTGTTAAATTGCTTCCTGCATGATATACGGAACGAATCCAGGTCGTAAGACCACCAGTGGGGTCTATGTTTGCCGCGTGGTTTTGGTACTGGACAAGCCTGCTCTAGGGCATTTGAGAGCGCCGTTGTAAAGGTCGTTACCAGATCATCCAGTTCTCCCACTGATGAGGGCGCTTGTGGAGGTAATACTGGTAGGTCCCTAGCTAATATTTGGTTATGTAGCTGCCAGTTAGTGTTGCGTGGATTTCGTTTCATAACTGGCTGCTCAACAATAAAGTCTAACACAATTTCTATGTACCGATGGTCAGAAAATGAATGCTCATCAAGAACACGCCATTTTCTGACCCACTCATAAGCGCGTTCGCTACAAACAGTGAGGTCTATAACCTCCCTACGAGCTTTAGTTATAAAAGTAGGCTCGTTACCCACGTTACAAACCACCAGGTTAGTTGTTAGTAGGTAGTCAAACAGAGACTCGCCCCTAGCGTTAATATCGGAGCTTCCCCACTGGACGTGATGAGCATTAGCGTCAGCTCCAATAATAAGAAGGCCCGTACAGAAATTATCCACCAGATCTTTCACCTCCTTTTGTGGAGGAGGTTCTTCGGCGTCATAGGGCATATAGACCGACGCCATCGTTAGGCTGGAGCTGCCGACTGTTAAGCTGGCAGCTGTAACGTCACCATTTGAGTAGTTGGGTAATAGAAAGGTGTTTAGCTCAGACTTTACCAAAATACAGGTTCTGACCTTGCCCTCATCATTGGCTTGGATGAGCTTGTACCCCTTAGTCCCCAATCCACAGATCCTAGAGCTATTGACCCAGGGCTCTTGGATAAGGACCACGTCTACGTCGCCTTTAGAAAGACGACTGCTTAAAACAGCCGAGGCTGCTTTAGATTTGTGCAGATTTATCTGTAGCACCACCAACATGAGAGAGCTCAGACATCCCTGCCGCCAGCGTGTCGTCGAGGTCTGGCCTGTTCCGGGGGCTGTCTCTCAACGAGGAGTTGTTCAGAGCACCTGCACGATTTGGCGTGGCGGGAACCCTGCTGTCTGAAGCAGCATCAACGTTAGTGTGCTCAGGTTTAGCCACGATCGTGACGTCGAGGCCTTCTTCGTCAAGCAGGCTTTCTTCTATCGCCGAGTTGTTCGCAGCACCATCGCAATTTGACGTGGCGGATAACATACTTTCCGCGTCGGACTCCTCTGCTTCCCCTTCCGATGCCTCGATCTCCGAGTCCTCCGGAGCGTCCGGAATAGCAGCGCGCTGTGCATCGCCACGGTATACGTGGATCACGATCTGACCCAAGCCGTAATGCACTCGTCCGTTGCACCGTTTAAGGGGTTCGAGCGCCTCCTTATTCAGAGTGATAACCACCTGTCTATTGGACCCAACCACATCATCGACCAGATTGACGCCCCAATCCTGCGTCGGGAGAGACGGATTCCAGACCTGCAGCATCTCAAGAATATTCTCGGGTTCTGCAGGGACGGCAGGAATCCATGCCCTTGCCCTTGGCCGAGCAGGAATGTCCTTCCAGTCGACGACATCTAGTCTTGCCCCTGGGTAGACTTCACCCAGTCTTGCAACTGCTGCCTTATACAGTGCGACAGTTCTTGCATCCTCGCACGCGAATATTTTGATCTGACCTTGGTGCCAGCCCGCGTCAGTACCTCGCGGCGGACTACCCGGAGACTCACGCATTAAGTGGAGGAGGGCCCTGCCCATTTCATTCCGGACATACAGCCACTGGTCTTTGGGGATGGACCAACGGTCGTTACCTCGGTCAATGAAACCTATAAGGATTCTGTCCTTGGTTACTTCAGCAAAGCTGAGTTTTCCCACTACGGGGTTGACCTGATGCCGCTTCGGATGGGGGTCTACCTCTCCATCCGATCTCTGGAGTTTGAAAGGATTACCGTTCACCCTCTTAGGCACATAGGGCCTCTGGAAATTTGGTATCAGAGCTTTCGCTTCCTCCACCATCTTCCTTTCTTCCGGCGACAGCTTCTCCTCTCATATTTTTTAAGGATCCTTGCGGCCTTTCTTTTATCCCAGTACGCAAAGCGTCGGGGAGATGCCTCTTTGGAGGGATTCAGACTCGTAGTTGCCATCGCGGTCTCTCCCTTTGCGGCGTCGTCCTTCTCTTTCGAAACTCTGAAACCAGGTCGTGAGACCATTGCCCCAGATGTGAAGAGATTGGGTTTCGTACCAGCGCTTGATGGAAGTTTAGCTTCCGCCGTTTTCTGCTTGACTGCGTAGGCAGCCGCACTGCTGCTTGCTCCCATCAAGTCACTCTTACTTGATAGCAGTTTGGGGGATGACTGACCCGTAGTTTCCATCGCTGTCGGCCTCCCAGTTAACTTTGAGGCGGAGTTTGTCATCCGGCGTTGTGTTTTCGCTTGCTCCAGCATAGTTCTTCTCTGCTGCGGAGTAAACGAAGTCGTTAATTGCTTTGTATTTTGTGTGTCCTTCATCTTGTTCGTACGACCCCTCGCCGGACAAGGCCAGCTTAGGGTCAAGGGTAGTGTAAGGGGAAGTGTGTCGTCCGCCGCGGCAGAGCCCCATACCGCGGTAAGACCATAGTTACTCCCTGAGGCGGCCCGGTATCAGTGAGGCTCCGTTCGACTACAGCCACGATTTGCCTCCCGGCTGCAAACGTCCAATGGGCACGGTATCGCATAACACCCTGGATTGGGAGGGAAAAGTTTTGCACATTTATATAGCGAGCCGCTTGCTTCAAGACAGACGCCCGCTTACAGCCGCACCTCTTGGTGTACAGACGCTGCGAAAAAGACCCCGGTGAGCCCTTAAACCAAGTATGTCAGAGTGGCCCCCCCGGGGCTCCCTCTCTTTCTGCCGCGAGCCTAGGTAGCTCAACGTTGCCCAGAGTGCACGAACGAGGACGCAAGAGTCGGGATTGAGCGCGGTCACTCAGCAACCACGCCCCATTACACTCCAATAAAACGGTAGGCATGTGAAATTTCGTAAATGTTGCTATTTTAGAATGTGGAATGTCGATGTTAAAAATCAATGAGATTGGACCAATATAACACATCGTCCCCATATAATCGATAGCTATGAGCTAAAGTTAAATTCACACAGGCTGTACTGGGGATCAAACAGTGAAAATCATGACGCTTATTCATGAAAGGTATTTAGCCTTCGGCACAGCCGAAGACAGCTTTCCTTACTTGTTATATACTTTCTTATGTCATTCTTCATGTTCAGCCAGCTATATTTCTGCTTGATCTTATCTGTCATGCGATTTATTCCTGGGTGGCCACCACTAATAGGATCGTCATGATATTTATGCAGAATTTCCTTAATTTTCCCGGGATTTGTCACGTATATAACCTCTGGGGTTAGTGCTATTGTTAACTTTTTGAGAACTTTATTACCCTTTTCAATAAATTTTCCTACTGCAGTATAATTCTTTTTAAACAATTTGTCCCCCAAGGACAACTGTACTTGTACAAGTCCTAAATTGCCGGCTTCTCTTTCAAGCCTGGTAAAGAATTGATCTAAATCAATCTTATCCTCAACAATTAGGTTGCTTGTATCTAAAGTGCTACAAATTTTCTTTCCTTTTTTGAAATTTAATTTCGGAGGAGTGAAAACGAGCTCGACATGTCTTTTTACTTCAAATTTATTTAGCGCTTCATAAA
This sequence comes from Campiglossa producta, assembly GCA_964058755.1. Classification (NCBI taxonomy): domain Eukaryota; kingdom Metazoa; phylum Arthropoda; class Insecta; order Diptera; family Tephritidae; genus Campiglossa; species Campiglossa producta. Next base: position 23,461,425 of record CAXKVI010000006.1, on the reverse strand, counting down.
TTTTGGGGTTCTCTGTGTGACTTTCTTTTTTCTCAATATTTTTGTTATTCTTTTTAGCTGATGATCTGGTAGTTATCTTTATGATTTTGCTTGCTTCCACTGACAAGTCTTTCAAATTTGTTATAGTTATGCGGGATAATGCGTCCGCTATATGATTTTTTTTACCAGCTATGTACTCCACTTCAAAATCGTACTCTTCTAAATCTAGTCTTACTCGTGTCAGCTTTGAGGAAGGACTTTTCATTGAAAATAGGTATGTTAATGGGCGATGGTCGGTTTTAACTAGGAATTTTCTGCCATATACGTATGGTCTGAAGAAGGTTATTGCCCAATGGATTGCGGCTAATTCTTTTTCTATTGTAGCTTTGTTGGTTTCGCCTTTTGTAAAGGACCTTGAAGCGTAAGCAATTGGTAACTGTTTGCCATCATGTTCTTGGCTAAGGACTGCACCACAAGCGTATCCACTAGCGTCTGTTGTTATGCAGAATTCTTTTTCGAAATCTGGGTATTGCAAAAGTTTTGGACTAATTAATGCTTCCTTTAAGTAGACAAAAGCTTTTTGACATTCTTCTGTCCATTCGAAGGTAACATTCTTTCTGCAAAGCCTAGTTAATTTTCTTGAATGTTTTTCAAAATTCGGTACAAATCTTCTGTAATAATTGCAGAAAGCTACGAATCTTTTAACTTCATCGGCTGTTTTTGGTGTTGGATACTTTGAACTGTTTCAAATTTGCTTGGATTGGGTAATATTCCCTTGTTTGTACATTTATGTCCTAAATAAGTTACTTCTTGATTGAAAAATAGGCATTTATCTGGATGTAATTTTAGGTTGTATTTTCGGCAAGTGGAGAATACGTCTCTTAGATTTTTTAACATGTGATTTTCGGAACAACCTAATACAATTAAATCATCCATGTAGAGAAATGCTTGGGATGGTTTAAGACCTGCGAATGCTAGAGTCATCATTCTTTGGAATGAATTTGGTGCTACTTTTAATCCATAGGGTAGTCTTTTGAACCTATATGTGCCATTTTCGGCTGTAAATGAGGTTATATCCCTCGAATCTGGATGTAGTTCAATTTGATGAAAACCTGACATAAGGTCTAGGCATGAAAAATATTTTGCTCTTCCAAGTTGGTCTAAAATATCATCAATTCTTGGAAGTGGGAATTTGTCCGCTGCTAGTTTTTTATTTACTTGTCTGTAGTCAACTACTAGTCTCCATCTTTTTTCTGTTTTTCCTGGAAGTGATTTTTTAGGGACTAGTAGATTGGGCTATTATACTCCGATATGGAGGGTTCTATTATATTATCTTCTATTAGCTTGTTTACTTGTTTGCTGATCTCTCCCTTCTGGGTTTGAGGTAATCTGTAATTTTTTATGTAAACTGGGGTGTCATCCTTCATATACAATTTCTGTTTATAAAAATTATTAGAGGTGATGGGTTCGGTTTCTAGTGCGAATATGTCTATAAATTCTGTGCAAAGTGTTGTTAATTGAGAGTTGACAAATTTTGGGAAATTTTTTGTTAGTCTTTTTAATTTTTCTGTATCGCTGCAATTTTTACTGTGTGTTTCTGTTTTAATTAGTGTGTAATCATCTAAATTTTCGGTATTGATTTTGTAATTTTGAATAGTTGTGTTTTTATGTGTAGTGTTAATGATTCTAACGAAGGTTTGATCCTTGTTTGTGATTGTATTTGCTATAAAGATGCCTTCAGATAATTCTTGGTGTGGGATGAAAATATTTTTATTATCGGTATTTACTTTAATTTGTCTAATGACTTCAGATCTAGCAGGGATCGTAATTGTATTAACAGACAGAAAATTTGTTAGGTGCATTGTTATTGTTTGTGGAAAATCATATGGTCTTAGGATCAATTTATCCTCTGTTTTTCCATAATCTAAGATGCAATTGTACTTTTTTATGAAATCTAGCCCTATTATTCCATCGCATGGAATTGGGAAATCGTCGTCTACGACATGAAATTTATGGTAAATGAGAAGGTCATCGCCTTTAAAGTCTGCTTTAATCGTTCCTAAAGTGCTGGTTATTCCCTGACCAATGCCTTTTAAATCTGTAATTTGTTCCGTATTTATTTTGTGACTTTGATTAATTTGATTCTTTTTTATAATGGAGATGTCTGCTTCTGTATCGCTCGTTGCTAGGTCTGGATTTAATCCATCCGAGATATACGCTCCTTCAAGTGACCTTGTTATTTTCTCTACTTCCGCTGTGTACTGATTTGCGGTTTTGCTACGCTGCTGGATGTTCAGGAGTTTAGCGGTTAAAACTTCTACTGATTCACCCTTGATTGCGGTTCTTAATTTAATTTTTATTTGTTCAATTGTGCTTTCGCTGCTTATGAAATTTCTTGCTGTGCCTTTTAGCTTGGTCTTAATCATGGTTATGGCTAAAGGCTCATGGTCATCCTTGATTTGCTCAAGTATATCTAGTGCGTCCAGAAAGCTATGCAAGTTTTCTGGCTTACCGTCAAACTCTGGTAACACAGACGAAGCAGTTTTGATAAATTCGACTACTGTTTGCACCATTGTGACGTGTACGATTGGAATTTCTATTTGTTGTAAATTTGGTTTGGCTTCTTCTACTGTCTGGGTTTGAGCTTGAGATTTGGATGGAGTCGGGCTTGGAGCACGTTCTGCTATCAATAAATTGAAATCTGCTTGAATTGTTTCCTCTACCGTTGTTGGTACATTAATTTCTATTCTGTATCTAGCTAAAGAGGATACGAGCTTATCTCGTATGGAGGAGAAAAATTGATAAGCTTCTCTTTGGTGCGGTTCAGTAAGTATATCATTTACTGATTTTATAAATTGTCCTGTACTATTAAAAGATTCTAAAATTATTTTCAGGTGCTTTGCTACTGTTTCTGTTGTTATCGTGGTACTTTTATTTATACATTTATACCATTTGCTAGCTTTTGACTTTTCTTCTTGTAATGTGTCCTAGATTTCTTTCCATTCAATCATTTCTTTGTTGAGTCATACGCGCTGTTGCACATTATTCAATCGCCTCAATTTATTTTTAATATATTTTTGATTGAAATTGCAATCGCGACGATTAAACCTATAATTACGCATGCAACGGCAGCCAACCATTTATCAGGGAGTTCCTCTTTAGTTTCAATAATCGGATGTGGCTCGTACCTGACTAATCTATTCTCGGAATTTTGCTCTGTAGAACTTTCTTTACCTACTTCGTATCCTGCTATTGCTATTAAAATTCCGCTTAGCGAAATTTTCCACCACTGCATTTTTACCCAGTAAAAATTTTAGAATTTAATAATATTTTGCTTTATTTTACCATTCCAATTTACTCAGTTTTTTTTTTTTTTTTTTTTTTTTTTTTTTAAGAAGAAACAAAATTTTATTTACTGTTATTTTTTAACATTTTGATTTTATCTTTTAATTTCTCTAATTTTATCGTGACACTTATTGAAAATTGTATCAAATTCTTCTTTAGTTTTTATTTCTTGCATACTAAATTAATTGTAACGTAAATCTTTAATTTAATAAAATTTTTTTTTTTTAATTTTTTTTTTTAAATTCCTAAGCAAATCAAATTGCTCTTGGCTTAGCGGCCATAAGGCGTGCCTACCAAATATCTAGATTATTTAGTATACTTAGAAATAATTTTTAATTTAACTGCTGTCGGTCTTGCTGCCAGTCTTCTAATCCAATGATTGCCCAACGTAATAAATTAAATGATATCTTATTGCTGACAGTCTTGTGGTTTGCTATCATCCAATTATTCCACTCTTTTATGCATTGCCGCCAGTCGGGTTGCCTCTCTAATGTCTTATCGCCAGTCGGATTGCTTTTACTATTCCACCCTGTTATGCATTATTTGTGAAACTCCTTATTGATGGGCTTGCCACTAAATAAATCCAATTGTTTACCACCTGTCGTAGTGTTTAATTTGTTGTCTTCTAGGGCCACCCTTATTGTGTATTTGTTAACTTTAAACGCTGAGTATCCAGGATTGGCCTTCGATGAAAAGGCTCGCCTTCTGAGTAACAGTTTTTCGTGTAGTCTGCTTGATCAGTAATCCATCCTGGCTGGTATTCCACCCGTTTTTGCGCTGGATCCTTCTTATCCAATTTGTACTCGGTATGAGTATTATGTTATTATTAGTCTTTGACTTTACTTTATTTAAAAAAAATTAGTGCTTGTTAAGTATTTTGCTTTGGTGAAGCAAATTTATACTTGTTCAAGCACTGGCAGGATCGCCATGTAATGTTATAGAAACACAGAGGATCAGTGTTCGATAAGAATTGATTTTCTTTATTAAATTTACTTTCTTTTTATACGGAAATTCTTAAGCTATTCTTAACCCATACTTACAAACTATACGTATACCTATACTATCTATTTTGGGCTATTTGCCCAACACTTACATGCTACGGTTGTACATATGTTTAGCTGACTTGGCATATGTGTAACAAATATTTAGACAGGCGCTCTGTCGATCTGCCGCTGACGCTCAGTCATTTGATCGTCGCGTGCGCTCGACAGTCAGTGCGCCTGGCTTGCTGTTATTGTAAACCGATCTATTTCTTTCAACATTTGGTATGTTGGTTTCCCGCTGGGCGTAATACCCTTAATGTAGGTCGTGAGTGCATTGTCTTCTTGTGTGGCCGATACTCACATATGTTTGGCAAATGTGCATTAGCGTGGTGCCTTTACTGTAATACTACACCCTGTCCTCTGCGACTTTCATTAATAGGTGGAAGAAGTCTACCATCACGCCGATTTTTAAATCTGGCAGCAGGAATGATGTCGCTAATTACAGGCCTATTGCCAAACTTACTTCGTGTTCAAAGCTTTTCGAAATGATATTAAAAGAAAAATTGTCTTTCGTTACTAATTGCATTATTGAGCCGCACCAACATGGGTTTGTCGCGGGGCGTTCCACCGTTACCAATCTGGCACAATTCTCTGATTTCTGCATCTCTGCTTTTCATGATGGCTACCAGGTTGATACAATCTATACCGATTTCTCGAAGGCTTTTTAAATCTTATTATCTAAACTCGAGCATCTTGGTTTTCACTCAGTGTTTTTAAGTTGGCTGAAATCGTACTTGTCAAATAGATCTATGTATGTGGAAATTGAGGGCTCTATTTCCCACACGTTTATTGCCACCTCAGGTGTCCCTCAGGGCAGCATTTTAGGCCCTCTTTTGTTTATAATTGATTAAATTCTTCAATTATATTTTCATTATTATGTCCTAAATAAAAATAGCATACATAAAGTTTACAGCATTTACATTAAGTAAAAATGTTTACTGTGAATTTAAAAAAATTTACCACAACTGTTAAGATTGCAATAAAATTTTGGGTTGCTATATGGATATATTTATTGATAGCGTTCAAATAGCTGTTTGCATACATACTAGTTTGGCAATAGTTCACATTTTCCAATTTTCCATTTTGTAAAATACTGTACTACTTGATCCTATCGCACGTGGTATGGTAAATATACGCAGGTAACTCAAGTTGTTAATTGTACAATGAATACAATGAATACAAAATGGTTTAAAAACAATATGGGACAGAAATAAAACATATACTATTTATTTGAAATATGTATGAACAAATATGTGACTAAAATTGGTCCCTTAACATTTCGGACAATCGTTTAATTGGAAACCACCACAGTGTAACGTTAAAAAGCAAAAATAGAAGAAAGAAAACATTAAATGCTGTTTGCAACTATTTTATGTAATAAAAAAAACAATATTGATTTACGATTCGTCGCTATTGATGCACTGGTTTGTACTTATTTTCCCGCTAACTGGAATGATTTCTTCATCAACCTGTTCTTTTTGGCGTTGTTCATCATCATTGTCATAATCACCATCATGGACAAAATCAATAGCCTCGTCATCGGCAGTATCGTCCTTTGTCGGATTTGTAATGGAAGCAGCACTTTCTTTTTGAAGCGCAGCAGTTGTAGTTTGTGGTGAGGAAGTTTCTCTTTGTGGACTTTGTGCTGACTGCTGCTCTATTTGAGGAGTGCGTTGTAGTGCACGCATTTCTAAATCATATACAATTTGCATAATTTTCATCCTGCTCTCTGCAGCCAAATCGTATGGTAATTTCTTAACTGCCTCGCTCATGCTTTCAAAGAACAAATCGTATGAATTACGTTCGCTTTGTTTAACTTTCTTTGATGCATTCAGCTTCGACTTGTTACCATGTTCTTCGATAACGCTTAGGTCTGTATATAAAGCAGTTGCAAGTGACATATTTTGGTTTTGTCGATTACTTTTCAATTCGCGTATCCAACTAAGCATTTCGTTGTGAGCATTATTTAGTCGTGTAGCCAATGATGAAATCTCTGAACCGGATTCTTTCGGATTTAAGATTTCCAGATTATTTAACTGATCTGCGCTGCTAATATCCATCATACAACTTTCTTCATCAGAACCTTCATTGTGGTGATTCTGTATATAGAGTTGTGTTGCCTTTCGATGACTGCGTGAGTTATAATGACCTTCATTCATGACACGAGGTTTGCAATAACCAAAATTTCTATTGTCTTCTGGATCTGGTAAGAGCCATTTATGTAGTCTATATTTATGAGTTTCCTCACTTTTGGACGCATGTGACGTTTCTAACTCACTAGGTCTACGTTCATTCACGTATATGAATTGAACTCATTTCATGTTTTGCCGCAAACGTAGATGTTGGTATGAAAACGCTTTGCTTGCAATAATTACAAAATCCATAGAATTGACGTTGTCTTGGCTGCGACTTTGGCTGAACGAAAGGGTTTGCGTTAACCCTCTCATGCCCGAATTAAAATGGGTGGGGCTAAAAAATTTTGAGTAGATATATGAGATAGGGTTGACATCAATATCAACTGTTCAAAATTTCAAGGTCCTAGGTGTCCTGGTTCAAGAGCTACAGGATGTTGCGTATATGCAACATTGGGCAATGGTGGTATGTATATATAACACGCCACATAAAAAACTTTAGGAACCTCCTGTGAGCGAACCGTTTGACCGATTTGAATGAAATATGCACCGATGGAAAGGAAATTGAAAAAACTGAGGTATAGGTGGTATATTTTCAGGGGCGTCCCCGAAATTTAAGGATGGAGATACGGGGCTAGCGAACCCACGACCACCCCCAGTCACCTCAACCAGATTTTATTGGTCGAATTTTCGATCACACGCGATACTAGTATATTTAAAAACAAGTTTATTTCTTTTACAAATGCCGTTTATTTATATTTTATGTATGATAAGAAACGAAACAGTTTTTTTGGGGATTGGAAACCCAGTGGTGCATACTCTACATCTTCCTCTTTTTTCCCATTCCAGCCAATGATGATTACCATCAAGTTTTAGTGATTTTGGTGGGTCTTCAACATAAGCTCTTTTATAGGATTTTGGTTCAGAGCTCGTAGAAGCAGCTGGTGATGATGGATCTGGTAATGATGGAGATGGTGATGTTGGAGCTGGTGATGTTGGAGCTGGTGATGCTGGAGAAGATCTTTGCTTCCAATAATTTGGTCCACCAAACCAACTTCCACATTTTCAGCTCTGTTATCTAAATTCTACAATGTTTCCTCTATAATTTCCTCCATATTTTGATCTTCTTCTTCTTCACTTTCATCGTCAGCCGAATCATCCCAATCAAAGTTGGCAATTCTTTCAATCTCAGCTTGAGTCAGACGTTTTGGGCGCATCTTGAAAAGTGTATACTGAAATAAATTATATTTCTCGAAAATTACCACAATAGACCAATGTTGCATATACGCAACACGAAAGTAAAAAAATTACTGCGGACAAACTAAATAATGTTTTCATGTAGGGTTTTTTTCTAAACACTCTCTTACCTTTCTATATTTATGTAGTAATGTTGGTTTCAGGATGAAATAATTATTTTTATGATTTTTTTCCAGTTTTTTAGAACACCGTTTTTTCGCAAATCAATTTTTACACTTCTCTCCCACAAAAAAAGCTACCGACTGAGAGCGTGTACAGCTGACTGCCAAGCAACTTGCTGTTTGCTTTCTCAACACAGTAAGCTCTAATTCAAAAGAAAATTTGAAACAATAACTTGAAAATAACGGCAGTTAGAGGCTCGGCATGAGAGGGTTAAACAAAGCGATAACGTTTAATTTTACGTTTTAATTAATTAAAAACATATACTTTTTATAACCAATGATTTTATCTTACCGCAGTTTTGCACCCTTTCTATGACGATTGAAAGTTGAAGATCGAAAGACTGTTCTGAGCATACATTTGACACATGCCAAAGAAAACAAGAAATCGAACACGAGTAGAATGACAAAGGAAAGAATAGGTGCAAAACGTCGGCTTACAACTCAGGGTTGTACCTGAGGGTACTTAGTTACTTTAGCAAAGACTTATGTAACATTTTCTACACCCCCACCCCCGTGCAGCGATCAGCTTCACTACTCTCCAGATCCAAAAACGCAAGTTTTAATACCGCGCGTTGCAGAAGTCCGGCTACTGTTCGAACGTCCGCACGTCGAACCACGCCGTCCCCACCAGTGTACAAACGCTCAACAACGCCTCGACGCCAATATTTTCTTGGCACGTTTGGATCGCAAATAAATACCGGGTAATTTCTCTGACACCATTTGACTCTTCGGGTTAAGTGTGGTAGATACTCCAGTATCCATCGTTTCCAGAACGTGTCCCTTAGGCCGCGTGCAATCCGCCACTGCTTACGTATGCCATGAACATCATTATCGGGAGCATTGACTGCTGGTGTGTTAGGAGCATTACTTTCACCAATCAGGAAATGGTTCGGTGTGAGTGGTTCCTCCTCTTCCGTGGAGATGGGTAAGTGTGTCAATGGGCGCGAATTAACAATACACTCCGCTTCTATCAAAAGGCTTTGTAGACCGTGTTAGCGTGGAGCTACTTCTTTTAGAGTGTGACGAAGAACCCGCATAACGCTTTGGACTATCCTTTCCCAGACTCCTCCTTCCGATGGATTTGAGGGACAGTTGAAGAACCACTCAACACCCTTCGTAGACAATTCCTTTTGAACGCGGTCGGTGTCGAAGACTTCAGAAAATCATTTAGCTTCCTCGTTTGCCCGCAAAATAATCGAGACCCGTGTAAGTAAAGGGTCGTACATGCGGCTGCAACCGGTCCTCTGGCAGGGGTCCCATAATGGGATTACGAGGTTGTACTCTGTTTACATGGCATGTTTTACATTCATATATTACCCTTCTTAACAGCGGTCTAATCCTCGGAATCCAGCATTTCTGGCGAATACTGCTTATAGTTTGCTTCATGATTTTGGTGCTTCATCTGATCATGCTGACTTCTGACGATCAATCGTGTGAAGATATGCCCATACGGCAAAATAATCGGTTTCCTGGCATTATACGGAAGACAGCTGGCTGCATCAATTCGTCGTTGCACCCGAAGTAGACCATCTTCTCCGATGTATGGAAGGAGTAGTCTTAATGGACTGTCTTTAAGTATTTCTTGATCAGAATCGAGTCGGTGGCGTTCTGTTGCAAAGGCAACGAAGGCATAACAATTTTTCGGCGGTATCGATCTCTGCTGCCGTCAGTCCATAATCTTTATATTGTAGATATCGTTTACGGCAACAATTGATGAACCGAAGCACCACGCCACAATTCTCTTAAGCTTATTAAAACTTGAAAATCGGCTATAATTAAGGAAAGCGTCATCGTTGGCGATTAAAGCAAATTTTGATCGAAGCTCTTCGTCCGCTCAACAGGACAGGTGTCCTCGGAACGGCTGCCTGCAGTTCTAAGCGTGGAATGGTGACAGCCTTTAGCGGAGCGCATTTTGTTTTACCGGAAATTAGTGCAACTTCAACATCACCGTTCGACTGCTTAGACCTCCAGTAAGCGACAGCAACAAAGGCTTCTTCGCTAGCGTCAACAAACACATGCAGCTCCAAGTTTTGATGCTCGCCGCCTGGGAAATAGAACCGAGGAACACGAAATTCTGCTATCTTCCAAAACTGTCGGCGCTTTTCCCACAATATGTTAACGTCATTGGGTATGACCTCATCCCATCGAACTTCACGACGCCAAACTTCGCGCATAAAGGATTTGGCTGAAACTGTGTAATGGCTTAAAAACCCCAGCGGATCAAATGTGGACATAATAATGTTCAAAAGTTCCCTTTTCGTAGGACGTCTTTCGCCTGTAATTACTGCCTCCTCAATGCGATGGAATTTCAAACTAAATTTAAAGTTATCGCTGTCTGGCTCCCAAAATAGTCCAAGGACTTTCTCTGTACTCTCACACTGAGAGAAATGCATTGAATGTTGTGACAATATCACTATTGATAGCGCCGAGTTTGATGCAATATTCATTCAGAATGAGCGAGTTATCAAATATTATTTGCTCCCAATAAAAAGTAAAATGGCATGTCAACCATTTCGATATGATGTACTATTTTTTAATTTTATGGATAGAATACTAATATGTTTGAACGGCATGTCAATATCTATGGTCGTGATATGAATTTCTATTATCGGTATATCCATATCCATATTTACTACATAGTATTAATATATATGGACGAAATGTAAATTTTTCTGGGACGCATAATCATAATAGTTCAACAATTTTTACTATGGATTTTCTAACAATATTCCAACTTGTTGGAGCGGTTTTTTTAAATTAAAAATTTTTTGAATTTCTTATGATTGAACATTTTTCTAAAAATTGTATAATATGCCGTAGCCGAATGAAAGAATACTGGAGTAACGTGCCAGAGGAGCTTGGTTCGAGTCTCACTGAAACCAGATGTCAAATTATATAAAATTTTGTTTTTTTAAACTATTTAGAATTTATCAATAGTTTATATGGATATCATTTCAATAGTGATTTATCAAAAAGGCATTGATGAGACATCCATATTCATTGATGGGACAGAAATATCAATTTTTATTTAATGTGATATCAATAATTATGGATGTTCGATCCATAGATTTCCCTCCGTGCACCCGTGGCGATTTGTTACGTATTCGTACTGCCGTCCAAATAATTAACAACTTCCTTTGAATTGGAAACAAATCCACGTAATTCGAATCCACCATTGCTGTGAATGCTCCTTACCTGCCGCGTGACGTCTACCCATTGTGTATCAGTACAAGTGTGGAATCTTCTGCATAAACGTCAAATTTTCAAAGTGAGTTTAACACCTGATGATCAGAGTTGCTTTTTTGGAAAATAGTATCATTTAGCGCCGAGTTGCATTCGATTTCGTAAAAAAATTAGTAGTAAATAAAGGGGTAATAGTTCTCTAAATTTATAAAATAAGGTGAAAAATAATAGTTGAAAACTTCTTAAGTCTGGTTTTCATTAGGAAAAATTTTGATAATTTCTATCGACTTTATCGAAAAATGCGGTAATTGTCTACTTTAGCTGTCAACTGCTAATATATTAGCTAAAATTATGGAAGGGGGCTAGAAGGGGGTTTCAGTGAAAAGTTATGGTCAAAAAACCGAAAATTGACCCGGGTTCGATACCAAAATTGGGGCGGAATCCATGGTATTTATGTGCAGAACATCTTTCCTTCGGCCGCCCTTATAACCTGGGCTACGCCATCCCAAGTCCGGGGTGTTGCCTGAACCGTGCCACGGTACGCACTTTTTTTTGACGTTTTTAGGCGCAGTCTAATGTAAATACAACAACTACATGAAAACTTGAAACTTGGATTGCAAATATCTCCTCAGAGAAGCAAAATATTAAAAAAGCGCTTCCGGATTCGTGATCCTGAGGCCAAAGTCCGGCTTTGAGCCCCCGCCCATAATTTTACCTAATTTATTAGCAGTTGACAGCTTAAGTAGACAAATACCAAATAAACAACCGAATCTTGATAAAGTCGATGAAATTTGACACCTTTTGACCTAATGAAAACCAGCCTTTAGAGTGGTAATTTATAAAGTTTATTTTATATTTTGAACTTGTAGCACTCTCTTTTCAGAAATTATTTGCTACTTCTTAGAATTTGTAAAGATTTAAAAACGTACTGCACAAGGCAACAAAAAATTGAAACTGCTAACAACATGTCACGACAGGCCAATTGCATTATGCTGGCGGCCTTAATTTTGATAGGTACTTGGTTTATAAACTGAAAACAATCTATCTAAAAAAATTGTGTTCTCATTTTCTGGTTTCTTATTTCGAACATTAAAATTTTTCCTGTAAAATAAATAAAATTTAATCGTTTTTAAGTTTTGTATTTTTTGCAAAATATAATAAAAGTGTAAGTTTAAAGATTCGCTTAAAAATTTCCCTACAAATTGGAATGAAAAAGTTGTGCAACACAGCAACACTTTTTTGCAAACAAGAACCCTGTCTCATTGTTTTGCGGTCCTGCACAAAACCCTGGTTTGCAGAAACCACAACAGCAACCCAGATTTTTGACATGGATGTGTGTTATGACAATTGTGATTTGACGTTGAAGTGTGTTTTGACATTTCTGTCAAAGCTACATTTCACACTTTATGTTATACACAATGCGTCTACCGCCTCTCGGGTCGTATCAAAACTGTTGAAGTAATCGTCAACGTAGTGGTGTTCAAAAATCGATTTGATCGCACGAGGGTAACTTTCGTGGTGCTCCATGGCATTTTGTCTCATGAAGTATTGCGCCGAGCAAGGCGAGCACGCGGCACCGAAGATCATCACTTGCATTTCGTACTCTTCTGGCGGTTTATTATTCTCTCCATCGCGCCAAAGAAAATGCTGTGCACACCTCTCAGATGGTTGTATTATAATTTGGTGGAGCTCTTCCCTTACGTCTCCACAGATTGCAACTGCACCCGTTTGAAAATTAAACAAGATGGAAGGAAGGGATGTATATAGCTGTGGCCCCTTCAGCAAATTAGAATTTAGTGACGTCCCTCCGACTCGAGAGGCCGCTTCGAACACAAATCGAAGTTTTTTCGGTTTATTCGGGTTCACGACACCGAAATGTGGTAAATACCACTTTTTAGGGGAAACGACAATAGTTTCCTCATGTGTAAGCTTTCTAGCTTAACCCTTCTTTAGTTACTCTTCGATGACCCCTTTGTACGCTGTTGCAAATTCTGAATCTCGTTACATCTTTCTTTCAATACCTTCTAATCAGTGCACAGCGGCTTCGTAGTTATCTGGAAGATGTATATCGCTGACTTTCCATGACAGGACCGTTTGGAAACGACCTGCGACTCGCTTAGTTGTATTCTCTAATAGATGCTTGGCTCTAACATCCTCGTCGCTTTCAACAGGCGGCCAGCTTCGGACACCAAGACTTTCAATGTGGAAATAGTCGGTCACTAGGCGATGCAAGTCTTCATCTTTTTCATGGGCGCGTACAAACAAGCACGATTGTATTACAAGCGATGCGCGACTGGTTGGTCCGAAAACTACCCATCCCAATTCAGTGTTACAAGCGTAAAGACCTTGTGTACGTATCATTTTAATGTCGTTTGGCAAGCCTAGATGCGCGTGATCGACTCCAGTAAGTAGTTGAGGTACAGCATTAAAATACAGTTTTAAAGGGATATACGAAGATAATTGGTCACTGCCCTTTAGGTCATCGTGCATAGGCTTTGCATCGGCAAATCAAGGTTACCTACAGCATACACGTTGCGTAGCAGATGACGTTTACTCTTAGCCGCCTATAACGCTGTAGCTCCACCTGCTGACTCGGCTGTTGTGACTTCTAATAATGGTGTTTCATCGCCTTTGACAATACAAACGTCAACATTATCAGATGGTTCGCTTTCATATGCTACTGCAGCCGCTTCACACAAGAAGTCCGACATCTCCTCTGAATAAACAACATTTGGACAATGGAGCTACCACTGTTAACCCTCAAATTACAAAACGCTCTTCTAATTTAATAATAGGAGTTAGTGATAACAAGGAACTTGATGTTGTTAGCTCTAGGAAATGGTTTCATCTATCTTCCCTTAAACCTAGTGTCACTGCAGATAGTCTTGTTTCCTTTGTTTCCAAAAACGCATGCATTAGTGATCAACATCTAACATGTTTCCCTCAACGTGGCGATGATACTTAGCAATTAGCAGTCCCAGAAAAAATATATCTTGTGATCTGAGTATCTACTATCAAAATGTCTCTGGCCTCAGGACAAAGACCAGTCTGCTTTTTGATATGAGCTCGCATTTAGAATATGATATCTTCATTATTATTGAATCATGGCTCAACGCCAATTTTTCGGATGACGCATTCTGTTAAAATTAATAACAACGTCGCCGGTTGATGGTACATATGAAACTCAACTCCATTTTCCTGGAGTGCCTTTATTTATATCTTTTCTTAATCTAACATTCAACTTACATCTAACTATTGTACGTAGTACGCATGTACATGCGTACATGTGTATACATACATATATCTTAATCCTAAGTAAACCCAACAACGTAGATGGCACATGTATGTGAAATCTGTCACTATGCGAAAATATGTTGTGGACTCAGGTGTGTCTTATCTAACTGATAACCATACTGAGTCCCATCATTATCGTCCTAGACGACCAACACAAAGGTGAGATAGCGGTCTCGCCTAATGTATATTAAGTAAATATGCATGGCGAGATCGTTATGTATGTACTAATTGTGTCCACATACATAAACACATACATGCGCGCATCCACATATGTTGGGATCCGTTCACAACTGTGAACATACTGCCCACGTTGAAATGTTTACATTTCAAGACTAAATGCTTTTAATAGTTTTATTCTTAAACATGATATTTAGTTATTCTTATTATTATTTTTTTTTTACAAACATACAAGAACTTCTCAGCGGTTATTTGGCGGTCGAGACTCATGTTTTAGAATACATGGATATTTTTTAAATCTACCTCCCTATCCATAATAATAAATCCTTATACATATCTAACCTCTAAATATGTATCCTCCAATTGGATACGCGGACCTTGTAGCGTTGCATATGCGTCGTAAACGAGAATTACTACGATTGCTGCGCTGATGAGAAGAAGAAGATTCGTCGTGCTCATGCTATAGTGCGCAATGTGATGCCAGTCCAAATCCAGAGGAAATCCCCAAATTATTTTTAGTTTCGGTATTTCGGGGATTTTAAAAGTTTTGACAGTGCCCTCAAGTTCAATATGATTGATAGGTGGAAGATGTTTGGTAATGTTGGTCTGTGGTATTTCAACTTCAGCCTTTGTGGTTATTGTTTGATATCCCCAAAGATTGACATTCGCTGTGTTCAATTTGCAGTCGGTGTCTAAACGGATAATGCCCTGATGACTCAATTTAAGTATTTGTATGCTGCCGTTGCAAATTACTGTTGCCTGCTCCTCTATTGCCAATGAGAATAGCCAGGTGTTTGGTGACTGTAACTGAGTCCAGTACTCTTGAAGCGGCATGATGTTGATTTCACAGCTTGCTGGCAGCGTTTTTGGATCTTTAAGTAGTGCCATCTCACAATTTTGCGTCTCTCCTATTCTGAAGGAAGGATGCCATTGAGAACATACCATCAGCTTTGGAATATGTTGACATCGATTGAACATTTGTTCGTTCAGTTCATAGAAAACTGTCCTATTTTTGTCCACTAGTATATGAGGACTATTGACCTTTATACTCACAAAGCGCCCATCGTGTATTGTGGGGTAAGAGTAAATAGTATACGCTTCAAGCTTAGGCTTGCTTATTAAGGGTATTTTAATATTAAATAATATGTAGTTTTCAGTTGTTTTTGCGGTAGTAGTTGCCAAGTGTCCAAGCACTAAAGGGTCAGTATCTGGCAGCTCTAGGTGTTTGTCGATGTTTTCGGAAATTAATTTTATTTGCTCCTGGAATCTCTTCATGGGTAGTACTCGTTGTAAGAAATTACCTCGAGAATTCCAAAGCACATTAATGATGTCTCTCTGCATAAGCTCAAAAGTTACCATTTGTTCATTAAGTGCTGTGATCGCTTCGAACAGCAACTGATAACTGAGGTACGAATTTATTGTAGTCCTTAGTGTTTGAATTGCAGTATCGAGTAATTTGACGTTGTCTTCGTGCACCTGATTCTGCCTTTTGAGTACATCTAAAGTGACATCTTGGACAGAAGACTGATTTCGCACTAAATCGAGAAGATAGTTCTCATTGTCTTTGGCTTTTTCTATTTTTCCTTGTAGCATGTCAGCCTGTTCTTCATCCATCAGACCAAAGAGGGAGTGATACATTGAACCTATGAAGGGTAACACTGATCGCGACTTCCGATTCCTCCTCCCCGTGAGCGCGATGATCTCGTGATTTTGCTCGATGTGTGAATATTGATTTTGTAATTGCTGCATCATCGTGTTCACTTCAAATTGCCAACTCGACGCCTTAACAATTTTAAGAGAATTTCGTATGCTTGCATATGAATTTGTGTATGCTTTCATATCTAGGTGAACAATTAAATCCCATGCAGTCCTGCTTAATACTACAGGTCCCCTTTTTTCTAACATTATTCCTGCTCTATTGGTAATATGTTCTACATTAATTCTGTTGCATGATATGCCTTGTAATATTAAGAAAATTCCTAATAATGTAATCAACAAATTTTTATTCTTTATACGAGCCGACCGCCTTGTTATTGTTTTATCATTACCTTTAATTGTAGGTTCTATACTTTCCTCTGTTTCCGTAGGAAATCACGTCGGGGTCACCAAAATGTTAAAATTAATAACAACGTCGCCGGTTGATGGTACATATGAAAGTCAACTCCAGTTTCCTGGAGTGCCTTTATTTATATCTTTTCTTAATCTAACATTCAACTTACATCTAACTATTGTACGTAGTACGCATGTACATGCGTACATGTGTATACATACATATGTATATCTTAATCCTAAGTAAACCCAACAACGTAGATGGCACATGTATGTGAAATCTGTCACTATGCGAAAATATGTTGTGGACTCAGGTGTGTCTTATCTAACTGATAACCATACTGAGTCCCATCATTATCGTCCTAGACGACCAACACAAAGGTGAGATAGCGGTCTCGCCTAATGTATATTAAGTAAATATGCATGGCGAGATCGTTATGTATGTACTAATTGTGTCCACATACATAAACACTAACATGCGCGCATCCACATATGTTGGGATCCGTTCACAACTGTGAACACATTCTTTGACCTAAATTTATACAATGTTTATCGCAAAGATCGAGACTATTGCAAAACTGGTCTTTCCAGAGGTGGTGGAGTTTTAATTGCTGTGCGCCGCCATTTTCGGTCATCGCTCGTGGAACTGTCTAATATGGATTCGTTGCTCAACCAGCTTTGCGTCTCTGTTCAAGGCAACTCCAAGTTGTTTGTGTATGCTTCGTATATTCCTCCGACCAGTACGGATTCCATATATAAATCGCGTGTCGACAATATTGTTAATCTATTGCATACTCAGGATGGTAGTAACATTTGTATATTGGCCGACTTCAACTTACCAAATATCGAATGGTCGTATGTCGACAACAACTTTTCTCTTCTTCCTATAAATGTAAATAGTTCCTCTGAAATTTACCTTACAGATAATCTCTTAAGTGTGAACCTCTGTCAGATTAATAGCTTCACAAATCAGTTATCAAGAACACTTGATCTTATATTTATTAATGATATGGTATTCACCATATCCCGCTAGTTTTGAAAGTTGAATTTTATAATTTTGAAAGCATAGTTGTCGAAGATGCTCCTTATAGTTTTTTATTTAAACGTGCAAATTTTGATTTAATTTCTCGAAAAGTATCTTTGATTGATTGGGAAGCTATTTTTACTGGTAAAGATCTGGCACACTGTTTTTATTCCTACAAAGGCCTTATCAATGAGATTTGCATCAACAATATTCCGCAGAAAAAAATTAATTGTTACAAAATCCCCTTGTATACTGCTGGGCTCAAGAGGCTGAAGAACTTGAGGAATAAATTTTTTAAAAAATTCAAGACTACATAGTCTATGGTATTCAAAAGTATATACATCCATTTCAACAAAAAATGTAAAGCTTTGAGTAAGAGACTGCATAGTAATTTCACTCGAAACTTTGAATCTTGCATTAAAGATATTCTCAAGGCTTTTTGGAATTATGTAAAATCCAGAAAAGCTACCTCGAGCATTCCATCGTCCGTATTTTACAACGGGACTCATACCTCTTCATCTATGGAGTCGGCTAATCTTTTTGCAGATTTTTTTTTCTCCAATATTGATACTCATCCGGTTAGTGTTCGTAAGTCCTCCTCAATGGTATACTCGCCCATTAACATCGGAGCTCTTACCCTTTCTCTGGACGATATTGTTGATGGTATTCGGAATCTCAAATCGTCTTCCCAGACGGTTTATCGTCTTATCTCTTCAAAAATTGCAAAGATTTAGCCACCCCGCTTCTCTTTATCTTCAACAAATCTCTCGATTGTGGAGCGTTCATTGATGCTTTGAAGCTAACTTTCATATCAACCATTTTTAAAAGTGGCAATAAAAATAATGTTGCCAACTATAGACCAATTTCCAAATTGTCTACTGTTTCTAAACTTTTTGAGTACGTCGTAAAACAAAAAATCAGTTTAGCCGTCAAGCTATTAATCAGCCATAATCAGCATGGTTTCATGCCTGGTAGATCCGCGGTTTCCAACCTAGCAATTTTTTCTGAGTACTGCCTGGCAGCCTTCAACAACCGCTTTCAAGTCGATGCGGTTTATACGGACTTCTCCAAAGCATTTGACAGAGTTAGTCATCCAATCTTGATTTCTAAATTAGCCAGACTTGGCTTTCATTCGATATTTTTGTCTTGGATTAAATCATACCTTCACTCACGCAAATGTGTTGTTGTTGTGGACAATACTCATTCCGACCCTTTTATTGCCTCCTTTGGAGTACCGCAAGGAAGTATTTTGGGGCTTTTGCTCTTTGTGACTTTTATTAATGACATTTCAGCCTGCTTTCAACATTCTAATTTTTTGCTTTACGCTGATGATTTGAAAGTGTTCACAGCTCTTTTTACTCCTTCTGATGCGGATAACATTCAGTCTGATCTGAATAACGTTGCTGATTGGTGTCGTAATAATAATCTGCCTTTAAATATTGGCAAATGCTTTCATGTAACCTATTCTAAGACTCGTTGCACAATACCCACTGCATATTATATTGGCGGATCCCGCCTGGCCACTCGTTCAAAGATATCTGACTTAGGTGTAGTTTTCGACTCGCAATTTTCGTTTACTACTCATATAACTTCTATTATCGCTAGGTCCTACTGGGTTTTGGCCTTTATTCGTCGATTTAGTTCTGACTTTACTGCTCCTTACACTCTTAAGTTGCTATTCACACTCTTGTACGCTCTAAGCTGGAATATGCTTGTTTTATTTGGAGGCCTTATCATGATTGCCATATTAAAAGACTTGAGCGAGTCCAAAAAAACTTTTTAAGGTACGGGTTGAGGTCCTTGAACTTTTCTGAGCCGATTCCTTCTTACAATTCTAGATGTGCACTCATTAGCCTCCAATTACTTCAATGTAGAAGAGCAAATCTTTCTCTTACTTTTGTCTATGACATTATCAATGGTGTAATTGACTCACCACGTCTACTTGAGAATATTTGTTTCCACATACCCCCTAGGTAACTGGGATATGTTTTATATTGACCGTGCCCGAACTTGTTGAGTGATGTAAGTTTTTGATAAAATTGATAAGGGCTGTATTTTTAGTACACAATCAAGTAGTCTGTAAGTTTTTTTGTAATCTAGACTATGAATGGAATTAAATAAATAAATAAATTACGCATGGCAATTATGCACGAGTCCGTCGACAAATCATTGGCTATTTCTAGATGGATCGCTCGCACAGTGAGGCACGTAAATAGTGCAACCCAGCGTTTTTCGGTGCGCCGCCCGATCGTGACAGAAATAGGCCCACAATAATCGAGACCCGTGTAGGTAAAGGGTCGTACATGCGGCTGCAACCGGTCCTCTGGCAGGGGTCCCATAATGGGATTACGAGGTTGTACTCTGTTTACACGGCATGTTTTACATTCATATATAACCCTTCTTAACAGCGGTCTAATCCTCGGAATCCAGTATTTCTGGCGAATACTGCTTATAGTTTGCTTCATGATTTTGGTGCTTCATCTGATCATGATGACTTCTGACGATCAATCGTGTGAAGATATGCCCATACGGCAAAATAATTGGTTTCCTGGCATTATACGGCAGACAGCTGGCTGCATCAATTCGTCCTTGCACCCGAAGTAGACCATTTTCTCCGATGTATGGAAGGAGTAGTCTTAATGGACTGTCTTTAAGTATTTCTTGATCAGAATCGAGTCGGTGGCGTTCTGTTGCAAAGGCTTCCTCTTGGCAACGAAGGCATAACAATTTTTCGGCGGTATCGATCTCTGCTGCCGGGAGTCCATAATCTTTATATTGTAGATATCGTTTACGGCAACAATTGATGAACCGAAGCACCACGCCACAATTCTCTTAAGCTTATTAAAACTTGAAAATCGGCTATAATTAAGAAAAGCGTCATCGTTGGCGATTAAAGCAAATTTTGATCGAAGCTCTTCGTCCGCTCAACAGGACAGGTGTCCTCGGAACGTTTCTAAAAATTCGGCCCTTGTAGCCCACGAGATGTTGGCGTAAAGTCAGTACATCCGTGACTTCTCGTAGCGTCGTCAGCTGCATTATCCTGGGTTGGCACCCATCGCCATTCGCTAATGGCACTCCCATTCAGAATCTCCGCGATGCCGTGCGCCACGTATGGCTTATAGCGCCGGTGTTCGCTGCCAATCCATTTCAAAACAGTTCGGGAGTCACTCCAAAAGAAGCACCGCTGAGGGATTAACTTGTGATTGACCAAAACCAGTTTGCGCAAACGAATGCCTCACACGGCTGCCTGCAGTTCTAAGCGTGGAATGGTGACAGCCTTTAGCGGAGCGCATTTTGTTTTACCGCAAATTAGTGCAACTTCAACATCACCGTTCGACTGCTTAGACCTCCAGTAAGCGACAGCAACAAAGGCTTCTTCGCTAGCGTCAACAAACACATGCAGCTCCAAGTTTTGATGCTCGCCGCCTGGGAAATAGAACCGAGGAACACGAAATTCTGCTATCTTCCAAAACTGTCGGCGCTTTTCCCACAATATGTTAACGTCATTGGGTATGACCTCATCCCATCGAACTTCACGACGCCAAACTTCGCGCATAAAGGATTTGGCTGAAACTGTGTAATGGCTTAAAAACCCCAGCGGATCAAATGTGGACATAATAATGTTCAAAAGTTCCCTTTTCGTAGGACGTCTTTCGCCTGTAATTACTGCCTCCTCAATGCGATGGAATTTCAAACTAAATTTAAAGTTATCGCTGTCTGGCTCCCAAAACAGTCGAAGGACTTTCTCTGTACTCCGTGGTGATTTGTTACGTATTCGTACTGCCGTCCAAATCATTAACAACTTCCTTTGAATTGGAAACAAATCCGCGTAATTCGAATCCGCCATTGCTGTGAATGCTCCTTACCTGCCGCGTGACGTCTACCGCCTCTCGGGTCGTATCAAAACTGTCGAAGAAATCGTCAACGTAGTGGTGTTCAAAAATCGATTTGATCGCACGAGGGTAACTTTCGTGGTGCTCCATGGCATTTTGTCTCATGAAGTATTGCGCCGAGCAAGGCGAGCACGCGGCACCGAAGATCATCACTTGCATTTCGTACTCTTCTGGCGGGTTATTATTCTCTCCATCGCGCCAAAGAAAATGCTGTGCACACCTCTCAGATGGTTGTATTATAATTTGGTGGAGCACTTCCCTTACGTCTCCACAGATTGCAACTGCACCCGTTTGAAAATTAAACAAGATGGAAGGAAGGGATGTATATAGCTGTGGCCCCTTCAGCAAATTAGAATTTAGTGACGTCCCTCCGACTCGAGAGACCGCTTCGAACACAAATCGAAGTTTTTTCGGTTTATTCGGGTTCACGACACCGAAATGTGGTAAATACCACTTTTTAGGGGAAACGACAATAGTTTCCTCATGTGTAAGCTTTCTAGCTTAACCCTTCTTTAGTTACTCTTCGATGACCCCTTTGTACGCTGTTGCAAATTCTGAATCTCGTTACATCTTTCTTTCAATACCTTCTAATCAGTGCACAGCGGCTTCGTAGTTATCTGGAAGATGTATATCGCTGACTTTCCATAACAGGCCCGTTTGGAAACGACCTGCGACTCGCTTAGTTGTATTCTCTAATAGATGCTTGGCTCTAACATCCTCGTCGCTTTCAACAGGCGGACAGCTTCGGACAAGTCTTCATCTTTTTCATGGGCGCGTACAAACAAGCACGATTGTATTACAGGCGATGCGCGACTGGTTGGTCCGAAAACTACCCATCCCAGTTCAGTGTTACAAGCGTAAAGACCTTGTGTACGTATCATTTTAATGTCGTTTGGCAAGCCTAGATGCGCGTGATCGACTCCAGTAAGTAGTTGAGGTACAGCATTAAAATACAGTTGTAAAGGGATATACGAAGATAATTGGTCACTGCCCTTTAGGTCATCGTGCATAGGCTTTGCATCGGCAAATCAAGGTTACCTACAGCATACACGTTGCGTAGCAGATGACGTTTACTCTTAGCCGCCTATAACGCTGTAGCTCCACCTGCTGACTCGGCTGTTGTGACTACTAATAATGGTGTTTCATCGCCTTTGACAATACAAACGTCAACATTATCAGATGGTTCGCTTTCATATGCTACTGCAGCCGCTTCACACAAGAAGTCCGACATCTCCTCTGAATAAACAACATTTGGACAATGGAGCTACCACTGTTAACCCTCAAATTACAAAACGCTCTTCTAATTTAATAATAGGAGTTAGTGATAACAAGGAACTTGATGTTGTTAGCTCTAGGAAATGGTTTCATCTATCTTCCCTTAAACCTAGTGTCACTGCAGATAGTCTTGTTTCCTTTGTTTCCAAAAACGCATGCGTTAGTGATCAACATCTAACATGTTTCCCTCAACGTAGCGATGATACTTAGCAATTAGCAGTCCCAGAAAAAAATATATCTTGTGATCTGAGTATCTACTATCAAAATGTCTCTGGCCTCAGGACTAGGTTAGGTTGCGAGGGCAGGACAGAGTGCAGGACCCTGCCCACCACTTAGGCCAGTCAAGTTGTCCCATTGTGATACCCTATGCGGTCTTAAGACCCACCCCATATCCGAGAGACAAACATCAACACTCTCACATTCTCACACTTGGATTAGAGGATCAAACCAGCTCGTGGAATCAATGAATTTCGATAGAGCCCTAATATCCATTTTTGAAACCTCCGTGAGGTCATCGATGAACGGTTGGCCGAGAATAGCCAATCGTCTTCTGCTGAGTGCAGGACAATGACACAGCAGATGTTGAACACTCTCCTCCTCTTCAATACATCTGCAACTGCGACAGTAATCGTGAGTTATTACGCCCATCCTAGCACCATGTGTGCCTATTAAGCAGTGCCCTGTTAACACCCTTATCAGTGATGAGACACCGGATTTATTAAGTGACAGCAGACAGTTAGTGCGTCCTTTGTTGTACGAAGGCCAAGTTAGCCTTGATATCTCGCACGTCGAGAGACCTGACCAGAGCTCATTTGCCCTTTGTAAGGTATTTGTGCTAGCTCGGAGTTTGAAATATGCCATGGGAATGCCTACCAGATCATTTCCTGGAAGGAGATGAGTGGTGGTACCTCTTCTGGCCAGCTCATCCGCTATACAGTTGCCTTCAATATCCCTGTGACCAGGTACCCAAATAAGGCTGATACTGAAGTGCTGAGCCATCTCGTTAAGAGATCTGCGGCATTCAGTTAGCGACTTTGTGTTGTCGACATATGAGTTCAGTGCCTTTAGCGCGGCCTGACTATCTGAGAAGATAAATATCCGTTTGCCGTTTTGGGGCGTAGACGCTAGGCTTTTCACTGCACCGTGTATTGCCAGCATTTCTTCTTGGTACACGCTGCAGTGGTCGGGAAGACGAAAGGAGATCTCTAGTCCCAGGTCCGGTGAAAAGATACCTCCACCCACCTTCCCTTCAAGCTTAGAGCCATCGGTGAATATGTTCATGGCATTCCGCACAGTATTCGGTCGGTAATCCCATTCTTGGGAGCCTAAAATTGTGGCGTGACCACATGTACCGCCCTTCCATACGTCGGTCTCCCTTAGTCGCAGAGCTGTAATCACAGCCATTTCTTTAGCCACCAGATCGAGTGGTGGAAGATTCAGCATCGTGTTGAGTGCTTCTGTCGGAGTGGAGCCGAGGGCCCCGGTTATGCAGAGTTCTGAACTCCTTTGGACTTTTTGTATCTGCTTGAGGTACGTGTTCTTGGTTAGTGCCGGCCACCAGACCAGCACACCGTACAGTAAAATTGGACGAACAA
This sequence comes from Campiglossa producta, assembly GCA_964058755.1. Classification (NCBI taxonomy): domain Eukaryota; kingdom Metazoa; phylum Arthropoda; class Insecta; order Diptera; family Tephritidae; genus Campiglossa; species Campiglossa producta. The sequence continues at coordinate 23,437,018 of CAXKVI010000006.1, read as the reverse complement.
TAGCTGTGTATATCCAGTGCACCACTTTGGGAGAGAACCCCCACGATATACCAATTGCTCTCTTGCAAGTAAACAACGCGCATGTTGCCTTTTTAACTCGTTCCGCTATATTGTCGCTCCAGAGTAGTTTCCTGTCTAGAATAACTCCTAGATATTTGACTTTGTCACTGAGTACTAAAGTTGTATTCCCAATTTTTGGTGGTATTAAGTTCGGTATTTTGTACCTCCTAGTGAAGAGGACAAGTTCGGTTTTCTCGGGGTTAACCTCCAAACCTGAAGCGTTCGCCCAGTCGCATACTTTAGTCAGAGCATTTTCCATTAAATTGCAGAGGGTTTGAGGAAATTTTCCCCGAATGATAACGCAGATGTCATCGGCGTACGCGATCACTTGGTAGCCTTCAGCTTCCATGAGACGTAGAAGTTGGTTTACAGTAACCAGCCACAGGAGCGGAGAGAGAACACCTCCTTGCGGGGTACCTCTGTTAACGAGTCTGTGAACCGAATTACCGCCTAGCTCCGTTGTAATCCGTCTGCTAATAAGCAATTTGCGGATAAACTCCACAAGGCAGGCATCGACCCGCAGACCCGTTAACGCCGAGGTGATGGCTTCCGGTAGAACGTTGTTGAAGGCACCTGCTATATCAAGGAAAGCCACCAGTGTATATTCCTTTGTGTCAATTGACTTTTCCATAACAGATACCAGAGAATGCAAGGCAGTGTCAGTCGATCTACCTTTACTATAGGCGTGTTGAGCCCGCGACATGTGAGTTGAGTCTATCGATCTTCTGACATAGTCCTCCAAAAGTCTTTCCATAATTTTAAGTAGAAATGAAGATAGGCTTATTGGCCTAAAATCATTAGGTTTAGAATGGGATGGTTTCCCGGATTTTGGGATAAATACTACCTTAACCTCTCTCCATGATGCAGGTACATAGTTGAGCCTGAGGCAACTAACAAACATGGTCTTCAGCCAGGGCTTAATAAGCTCGGCTGTTTGTTGTAACTGGGCCGGGAATATTCCGTCCGGTCCTGGCGATTTGTAGGGCTTGAGACTGGCCAAGGCCCAGTCCAGCTTTTTATCATCGGTTATTTCCTTTATCAGCTGATCCGAAAGCATTTCATTCCCGACCGTAGTAGTAGCCGTGACTGTGCATGTCGGAAAGTGAGCATCCAGAAGCAGATTCATTGTGTCAGTGCTCGAATCGGTCCAATTCCCATCCGGCATTTGTATGTGGCTCAGTGCCGCTGGCGATTTTGAGAGCACCTTCCTCAGGCGCGAAGCTGCAGATGTTGATTCGATATAGTTGCAGAAATTCACCCAGGAGGCCCGTTTGGCCTTGCGAATTTCTTTCTTGTAGTTACTTAATTTAGTTTTGTGAAGTGCCCATGATGTTGCGCTACCATCCTGTTTGGCTTTGTTAAAGGCCGACCTACATGTCCTTCTGAGATTATCTAGATCGGACGACCACCAGGGTGGTCTGTGGGTTTCAGTTAACTTTTTAGGCGGACACGCCTTGTCTAGAGCTATCTTGCAGTGTTGATTGAAGGAGCTGACGAGGTCGTCTAGCTCCTCTTCCTTTCTAGGTGTTACCAGCTGATTTGACAAATATTTGCGAATAAGCTTTTGGTAGTAACCCCAATTTGTTTTCCTAATATTCTGTATATATTTCGGACTTGTATGTATATCTACTAAGGAGAAGCTAATGTATCTATGGTCTGAGAAGGAGTGCTCGCCTAACACCCTCCATGATTCTATGAGGTGACTGTGAGAGTCAGTGACCAACGTTATATCGAGGACTTCCTCTCGGTTTCTTGTTACGAAGGTGGGTTCATTCCCCGTGTTACATATACTTAGGTTAGTGCCTAGTAGGTAGTCATAGAGTGACTCACCTCGCTCATTTGTGTCAGTGCTGCCCCATTGGTTGTGATGGGCATTAGCGTCGCCGCCTAGCACGATGATATCGTCCCGTGGTTTTGTGGAACTCACGAACTCTCTAAATTTGTTTGATGGTAGTGGTCCTTGGTGATCGTGAGCTAGATAGAATGATGCGAACCTGCAACTTCTACCTAGCCCCTCGACGCTTATCGCTGTCAGATCTCCGTCACTAAACTGGGGTAAGAGAAGAGCGTTAATATTTGATTTAACTAAAATACACGTTCGAAGTTTACCTTTACCTGTTGCGCTATAAAGCTTGTAAGTAGGGGTCCTCAAACCACAGATCCTATCTCCAGTGATCCATGGCTCTTGAACCAGGACAATGTCTACTGCGCCTTTTGAGAGCTGCAGTAGTAGTGCGGCCGAAGCAGCTTTGCAGTGATGGAGATTAATCTGGAGGACCCTCATCACTTTTTTTAGCGCTCTCCTCTGTGAGCGTCACGTCCGAGTCGCCGTCGCTCAGAAGCTGACTCTCGGAGTAGAGTCTCCTGAGAGCCGAGCCACCGTCCGAGCTGGACGACGCGAACCCACTCCCTGTGTCAGACGCCACTGACTGCCTGTCATCCGCGTCCACCTCCATATCATTTTCACTGGGGACTAAGACCAGTCTGCTTTTTGATATGAGCTCGCATTTAGAATACGCATTCTTTGACCTAAATTTATACAATGTTTATCGCAAAGATCGAGACTATTGCAAAACTGGTCTTTCCAGAGGTGGTGGAGTTTTAATTGCTGTGCGCCGCCATTTTCGGTCATCGCTCGTGGAACTGTCTAATATGGATTCGTTGCTCAACCAGCTTTGCGTCTCTGTTCAAGGCAACTCCAAGTTGTTTGTGTATGCTTCGTATATTCCTCCGACCAGTACGGATTCCATATATAAATCGCGTGTCGACAATATTGTTAATCTATTACATACTCAGGATGGTAGTAACATTTGTATATTGGCCGACTTCAACTTACCAAATATCGAATGGTCGTATGTCGACAACAACTTTTCTCTTCTTCCTATAAATGTAAATAGTTCCTCTGAAATTTACCTTACAGATAATCTCTTAAGTGTGAACCTCTGTCAGATTAATAGCTTCACAAATCAGTTATCAAGAACACTTGATCTTATATTTATTAATGATATTATTAATTATTCCCTAACTGAGTGTCTTGGTCCACTGTCGTGTTCCGGTATTCACCATATCCCGCTAGTTTTGAAAGTTGAATTTTATAATTTTGAAAGCATAGTTGTCGAAGATGCTCCTTATAGTTTTTTATTTAAACGTGCAAATTTTGATTTAATTTCTCGAAAAGTATCTTTGATTGATTGGGAAGCTATTTTTACTGGAAAATATCTGGCACACTGTTTTAATTCCTACAAAGGCCTTATCAATGAGATTTGCATCAACAATATTCCGCAGAAAAAAATTAATTGTTACATAATCCCCTTGTATACTGCTGGGCTCAAGAGGCTGAAGAACTTGAGGAATAAATTTTTTTTAAAATTCAAGACTACATAGTCTATGGTATTCAAAAGTATATACATCCATTTCAACAAAAAATGTAAAGCTTTGAGTAAGAGACTGCATAGTAATTTCACTCGAAACTTTGAATCTTGCATTAAAGATATTCTCAAGGCTTTTTGGAATTATGTAAAATCCAGAAAAGCTACCTCGAGCATTCCATCGTCCGTATTTTACAACGGGACTCATACCTCTTCATCTATGGAGTCGGCTAATCTTTTTGCAGATTTTTTTTGCTCCAATATTGATACTCATCCGGTTAGTGTTCGTAAGTCCTCCTCAATGGTAGACTCGCCCATTAACATCGGAGCTCTTACCCTTTCTCTGGACGATATTGTTGATGGGATTCGGAATCTCAAATCGTCTTCCCAGACGGTTTATCGTCTTATCTCTTCAAAAATTGCAAAGATTTAGCCACCCCGCTTCTCTTTATCTTCAACAAATCTCTCGATTGTGGAGAGTTCATTGATGCTTTGAAGCTAACTTTCATATCAACCATTTTTAAAAGTGGCAATAAAAATAATGTTGCCAACTATAGACCAATTTCCAAATTGTCTACTGTTTCTAAACTTTTTGAGTACGTCGTAAAACAAAAAATCAGTTTAGCCGTCAAGCTATTAATCAGCCATAATCAGCATGGTTTCATGCCTGGTAGATCCGCGGTTTCCAACCTAGCAATTTTTTCTGAGTACTGCCTGGCAGCCTTCAACAACCGCTTTCAAGTCGATGCGGTTTATACGGACTTCTCCAAAGCATTTGACAGAGTTAGTCATCCAATCTTGATTTCTAAATTAGCCAGACTTGGCTTTCATTCGATATTTTTGTCTTGGATTAAATCATACCTTCACTCACGCAAATGTGTTGTTGTTGTGGACAATACTCATTCCGACCCTTTTATTGCCTCCTTTGGAGTACCGCAAGGAAGTATTTTGGGGCTTTTGCTCTTTGTGACTTTTATTAATGACATTTCAGCCTGCTTTCAACATTCTAATTTTTTGCTTTACGCTGATGATTTGAAAGTGTTCACAGCTCTTTTTACTCCTTCTGATGCGGATAACATTCAGTCTGATCTGAATAACGTTGCTGATTGGTGTCGTAATAATAATCTGCCTTTAAATATTGGCAAATGCTTTCATGTAACCTATTCTAAGACTCGTTGCACAATACCCACTGCATATTATATTGGCGGATCCCGCCTGGCCACTCGTTCAAAGATATCTGACTTAGGTGTAGTTTTCGACTCGCAATTTTCGTTTACTACTCATATAACCTCTATTATCGCTAGGTCCTACTGGGTTTTGGCCTTTATTCGTCGATTTAGTTCTGACTTTACTGCTCCTTACACTCTTAAGTTGCTATTCACACTCTTGTACGCTCTAAGCTGGAATATGCTTGTTTTATTTGGAGGCCTTATCATGATTGCCATATTAAAAGACTTGAGCGAGTCCAAAAAAACTTTTTAAGGTACGGGTTGAGGTCCTTGAACTTTTCTGAGCCGATTCCTTCTTACAATTCTAGATGTGCACTCATTAGCCTCCAATTACTTCAATGTAGAAGAGCAAATCTTTCTCTTACTTTTGTCTATGACATTATCAATGGTGTAATTGACTCACCACGTCTACTTGAGAATATTTGTTTCCACATACCCCCTAGGTAACTGGGATATGTTTTATATTGACCGTGCCCGAACTTGTTGAGTGATGTAAGTTTTTGATAAAATTGATAAGGGCTGTATTTTTAGTACACAATCAAGTAGTCTGTAAGTTTTTTTGTAATCTAGACTATGAATGGAATTAAATAAATAAATAAATTACGCATGGCAATTATGCACGAGTCCGTCGACAAATCATTGGCTATTTCTAGATGGATCGCTCGCACAGTGAGGCACGTAAATAGTGCAACCCAGCGTTTTTCGGTGCGCCGCCCGATCGTGACAGAAATAGGCCCACAATAATCGAGACCCGTGTAGGTAAAGGGTCGTACATGCGGCTGCAACCGGTCCTCTGGCAGGGGTCCCATAATGGGATTACGAGGTTGTACTCTGTTTACACGGCATGTTTTACATTCATATATAACCCTTTTTAACAGCGGTCTAATCCTCGGAATCCAGTATTTCTGGCGAATACTGCTTATAGTTTGCTTCATGATTTTGGTGCTTCATCTGATCATGATGACTTCTGACGATCAATCGTGTGAAGATATGCCCATACGGCAAAATAATTGGTTTCCTGGCATTATACGGCAGACAGCTGGCTGCATCAATTCGTCCTTGCACCCGAAGTAGACCATTTTCTCCGATGTATGGAAGGAGTAGTCTTAATGGACTGTCTTTAAGTATTTCTTGATCAGAATCGAGTCGGTGGCGTTCTGTTGCAAAGGCTTCCTCTTGGCAACGAAGGCATAACAATTTTTCGGCGGTATCGATCTCTGCTGCCGTCAGTCCATAATCTTTATATTGTAGATATCGTTTACGGCAACAATTGATGAACCGAAGCACCACGCCACAATTCTCTTAAGCTTATTAAAACTTGAAAATCGGCTATAATTAAGGAAAGCGTCATCGTTGGCGATTAAAGCAAATTTTGATCGAAGCTCTTCGTCCGCTCAACAGGACAGGTGTCCTCGGAACGGCTGCCTGCAGTTCTAAGCGTGGAATGGTGACAGCCTTTAGCGGAGCGCATTTTGTTTTACCGGAAATTAGTGCAACTTCAACATCACCGTTCGACTGCTTAGACCTCCAGTAAGCGACAGCAACAAAGGCTTCTTCGCTAGCGTCAACAAACACATGCAGCTCCAAGTTTTGATGCTCGCCGCCTGGGAAATAGAACCGAGGAACACGAAATTCTGCTATCTTCCAAAACTGTCGGCGCTTTTCCCACAATATGTTAACGTCATTGGGTATGACCTCATCCCATCGAACTTCACGACGCCAAACTTCGCGCATAAAGGATTTGGCTGAAACTGTGTAATGGCTTAAAAACCCCAGCGGATCAAATGTGGACATAATAATGTTCAAAAGTTCCCTTTTCGTAGGACGTCTTTCGCCTGTAATTACTGCCTCCTCAATGCGATGGAATTTCAAACTAAATTTAAAGTTATCGCTGTCTGGCTCCCAAAACAGTCCAAGGACTTTCTCTGTACTCTCACCGTGGTGATTTGTTACGTATTCGTACTGCCGTCCAAATCATTAACAACTTCCTTTGAATTGGAAACAAATCCGCGTAATTCGAATCCGCCATTGCTGTGAATGCTCCTTACCTGCCGCGTGACGTCTACCGCCTCTCGGGTCGTATCAAAACTGTCGAAGTAATCGTCAACGTAGTGGTGTTCAAAAATCGATTTGATCGCACGAGGGTAACTTTCGTGGTGCTCCATGGCATTTTGTCTCATGAAGTATTGCGCCGAGCAAGGCGAGCACGCGGCACCGAAGATCATCACTTGCATTTCGTACTCTTCTGGCGGGTTATTATTCTCTCCATCGCGCCAAAGAAAATGCTGTGCACACCTCTCAGATGGTTGTATTATAATTTGGTGGAGCACTTCCCTTACGTCTCCACAGATTGCAACTGCACCCGTTTGAAAATTAAACAAGATGGAAGGAAGGGATGTATATAGCTGTGGCCCCTTCAGCAAATTAGAATTTAGTGACGTCCCTCCGACTCGAGAGGCCGCTTCGAACACAAATCGAAGTTTTTTCGGTTTATTCGGGTTCACGACACCGAAATGTGGTAAATACCACTTTTTAGGGGAAACGACAATAGTTTCCTCATGTGTAAGCTTTCTAGCTTAACCCTTCTTTAGTTACTCTTCGATGACCCCTTTGTACGCTGTTGCAAATTCTGAATCTCGTTACATCTTTCTTTCAATACCTTCTAATCAGTGCACAGCGGCTTCGTAGTTATCTGGAAGATGTATATCGCTGACTTTCCATAACAGGCCCGTTTGGAAACGACCTGCGACTCGCTTAGTTGTATTCTCTAATAGATGCTTGGCTCTAACATCCTCGTCGCTTTCAACAGGCGGACAGCTTCGGACAAGTCTTCATCTTTTTCATGGGCGCGTACAAACAAGCACGATTGTATTACAGGCAATGCGCGACTGGTTGGTCCGAAAACTACCCATCCCAGTTCAGTGTTACAAGCGTAAAGACCTTGTGTACGTATCATTTTAATGTCGTTTGGCAAGCCTAGATGCGCGTGATCGACTCCAGTAAGTAGTTGAGGTACAGCATTAAAATACAGTTGTAAAGGGATATACGAAGATAATTGGTCACTGCCCTTTAGGTCATCGTGCATAGGCTTTGCATCGGCAAATCAAGGTTACCTACAGCATACACGTTGCGTAGCAGATGACGTTTACTCTTAGCCGCCCCGCTAATTTCGATATTTCCCCCGAACCATTGTATATCTAAACTGTGTGGTCGACCGCTTATCCCTAGCTGCTTTGCAAGTTTGCTGTCTAACATTGTAATTGACGAGCCCTCGTCAAGAAGGGCGTACGTATCGATTTGCTTGTTTTCACCATATAAGGTTACCGGCATCACTCGAAATAAGATTTTTTTCTTAGAAGCGTCGCCGGCTGCGCAACTCAACACGCTTCTTCGCACTTCTTCCTTCGGGGTACTATTGTTAGTAGTCGCGATGACTTCATGCAATAAGCCGTGGTGTCTGCGCCGGCAACCTTCTACCGAACACGTATGAAATTACGTCGGCAACTACGCATTATGGGGCCGCTGTTTAGACACGAAAAACAGACGCGGTACTTCTTTACTATCTCCCACCTATCAGAAACACCTTCATTTAGGAAACGTCGACAATCTTGTAGTTTATGTTGCCCTTGGCATAAGGGGCACTTTAAGGAATACATAGATGAAGGGCTTGGATATTGTTTTTCGCTTTACATCCTTATTGTCAATATCTTGTACTTTACATATTAAATTAGCAAGGTCACTTACCCAAGTGCTCAAGTGTACGATTGTTGGATATGGCAATATCGCGGCGGCAGCTCGGGCCCACTCCACACGTTTACCCATTGGTAGCTTTGTTAACAATTCGTCCAATAGCGTAGGGTTGGCGATGTGTTTTTGGCCGTTCACAAATTGTAAAAATGTGGCTAAATTTTTTACCTTGGTAGCAAATGGCACCAATTTAGACAAGGAGTTCTCCGGAATATTAGGCAAATCTCTTGCTTGCCGTAACTGGCTCTGAATCAACTGTTCAGGGCGCCCAAAGCGAAAACGAAGCTGCTCTATAGCAGCGACAACATTGTCGGGATGAATTAAAAGTGATTTGATTACCTCGCGGCTTCTCCTTTGACAGCTTTCTGCAATCGTTGGTTGTTTTCTAAATTGGTGTAGTTATACACCGCTGTTGACTGGACATAATTAGCGTAAAAATTGGCCAGTCTTCTGGCTCCCCACTGAAAAACCGACAAATCTTGTAATTTCCGCAGAATTGGTCAGAGGGGAAATATTGTTCAAATAATTCAATGACATAGGAGTTTGAATATAAGGGTTAAAATTGTTATTATGTAATTGCGAAGATGTGCATGGCATACTGAACTGACTTTGTGTAGAGTGCACTTGGTTCGTTGTAAAAAACGTTGGCGCAGCGCCGGCACTAACAGTGTACGTCGGCAGTGACGAAACGCTGCGAACGTTCTCAGCTGTGTCATACGATGGCAGCATAGCAGCGCCGCTCCCGATAGTAGGAATTACAGAATGTATGTATGTATGTATGTATGTTTATTCATTATTATCTTAATTCATAAAAATGTACAATAAAACAAATACATAATCTTAAAATAAAAAATTCATTAAGAAAATAGTTAATGACATAGTATGCTACAATAAAGAGCAGTGGATATGTCATGCATAACTGTTAACGGCATATGGCCTGACATGACTTGCGGTTGCATAAGTTGACGAATACTGCACATGGGGCTACCTTGCAAATTTGTTGGGTTAGGTTCCACAGCATCTGCTGATGTTAAGGCGGGCGTAAGGGGTACAGTATTAATATTAGTCATGTGCGCTGTATTACGTAATGCTGTTTCCAGCCTTGGGAAAACACGATTTTGTTCATTCAACCTTACCTTTGATTCCTCTAGCTGGTCTTGAAGTGTAGCGATTCGTTTCTGCATTTCTAATGTTGAACTTACTGATTAGCGGGCGGCGGTTGTAGTGCTGGTGGTGGCGGTGGCGACTGCGGCACTGGCGGTGTCGACGTCATCATTTGCGTAGGTTTGGGCGGCACTTCAAATGATCCAGAATCTACTTTGTTTAGCCGGGGACTGCGACGTTTCTCTAAATTTTCATCTGCTTCTTCAAATTCCATTGGTATATGCAAACTTCACGGTAGCGAAAGTAGCGCAATTAAATCCAATGAAAACTGCGAATAAAAATGTCTCGGCTGCGACTTTGGCTGAACGAAAGGGTTTGCGTTAAACAAAGCGATAACGTTTACGTTGGTTTATGCTTGTGACTGGCACTCGCTTGTTTATTCTGAACGTTTTAATTAATTACAAATATATACTTTTTATAAGCAACGATTTTATCTTACCGCAGTTTTGCACCCTTTCTATGGCGATTGAAAGTTGAAGATCGAAAGACTGTTCTGAGCATACATTTGACACATGCCAAAGAAAACAAGAAATCGAACACGAGTAGAATGACAAAGGAAAGAATAGGTGCAAAACGTCGGCTTACAACTCAGGGTAGTACCTGAGGGTACTTAGTTACTTTAGCAAAGACTTATGCAACATTTTCTAACAGACGTATTTCGGACTCGTGAAATGTAAGCCATTCATATTTTTGTTGCCAATTTAAGCCAATATCATGATGAATTGTCATGGTTGGTTTTATATCCTCATCGCTAGCTAGACTATCGCCACCCTGTAGTCCACCAACGGAGTTACGATCAGTGTATAAGCCTTCGTTGTCCTGTTCATTTCTTCGTGCATAATATTTTTCAGCTGCAATTTTGTGACGTTCGGTTTGCTCGTGAACAGCAGACTTGTATTTGGGTGATAAAACAATGCGGCAATATTTACAAAATATTTGTCCATTTTTGGTACGACGTATCAACGGAAATCTAATAGGATTTTCTTTACGAATTTGCGAACTAGTTCCAGTTGCATTTGCTACTGGGCGTTCAGCATAAATTTCTGCAGCTTGTTTATGCCGCTCTGCTCTTTCGTGCTTATGTATAACAACATTTGCAGTATATATAGTCTTCATCATTTTCGTTACGCTGATAGCAAGGATTCATTTCAAACCATTTATCATTGAAAATGGCACGTTTACGTTTCAAAATACTGTCATTTGCCTCACTTTCTTCACAATCGTATTCCATTCTGATACTCTCATTTACTAGGTAACCCTTAGCATCGGTGGTAATGCTCAACCTGTTTGTGGTAAAGCCATTATTTCCATCATAATTTCCAATCTGCTTTCGCTTCAAAGCTTCACAATGTGATTGTGATTTTTCGTGCAATGCTCTTTTCACAACAGAAAGACCGTACATGAAACGCTTCTCACAGAACAATATGCAAATTTAGGATCATCGGAATCTGCACAAATCCAGCTATGTATTTTAGTAAATTTACTCCAATCTCCTGTAATGTTGTTAAAAAGCCCAGTGGTTACACCCATTTTTTATCTTACCGTTATTCTATTCATTAATGATATTGGCTCCTGCTTTAAATTTTCTAAATTTCTACGCCGCCGATCTAAAAATTTATCGTAGAATAAATTTTCCATCCGATTGTGCTCTTCTGCAACATGGCCTTAATAGATAATCTCGTTGTTTGGTGTCTCGCAAACAATCTCCACCTTAACGTTAAAAAATGTTTCCACATGTTTCCATTTATGAATTCAATCTCTCGTTGAGTGCGGACGTGTTTTTTGATCGCTCTTTAAAATTCGTTCTTTTGCCTCAATATCCTACATATTACCATAAATAGTGTCTGCCGTGCAAAACGTATAGGTCCTACATAATAAATAGTTGTGCAATTTTTGATAATAAAGTGCATTAATTATCACATACAGTAGGTACTATCTCGATAATCCGGACACGCGGTAGTCCGGTCACATCTATAATCCGGACAACGCTATAATTCGGACAGTTTAACATTTTTTACTCTATAATCCGGACATTTTTCAAATTTGCTTCGCAATACATATGTACATACATATGTATTTTAATTTTTAGTTTGCTTTGTGAGTTTTTCGTAAAATAGCGGTACTTTAACAACAATATATATACATATGTATACGGAATAATAATATAGAAGAAGCTGATTCTGATTGCACCATAGTTGAAGCGGTAAATACTATAAGTAGCGGTGAAGCAAAAAATATTTTTTCCAAGGCTATACAATGGGCAGAACAAATTGACGCTTCGGCTATGGATATTTTAGTTTTAAGACGATTTAAAGAAACTGCAGATAAAATGTTGCTGGCGAACTCGCAGCAGACCAAAATTAATAATTTTTTTGAAATAGTACATAAATAAAAAAAATTTTTGATTATGTACAGATGTACATATTGTTACATATGTAAGTATGTATGATTGTACTGTGTTTAATAAAACTATTTATGTATATGTATGTACATATATCTGAATTGCGTTATGTTCATTTAAAAAAAAACAACGAATTTTAGTTGAAAAAAAAATATCATCTATAATCCGGGCATCCCCATAATCCGGACGACCACTAACATTAAGGGTGTCCGGATTATCGAGATAGTACTGTATTGACATTTTCCGACCATATACATACTTGTTTGTGTGTTACTAAATGCTAATTCACTTTGCTTTTTTTACTGCTTTGCGTGCTAATTCTGTCTGTGTTCACAGCTTGCTGACCGCGCAATTAGTTGTCTTAGCAGTGCTGAGTTCCAGCATAACTCTTTTTATTTTTTTCGATTGCCTGCTTGTTGTACAATACTTATAAATTCTTCATAAGAAATAAGTGACAAGTAGTGCAATTCTTAATAATAAAGTGCTTTCCTTTTTATAAATCACTCTGCTTGTGTTTACTGCTTTCCGCGCCGTTTCTGCCTGTGTGCACTGTTTGTCGATCGTGCAATCATTAGCTTAGCTGTGCAGAGTTCCAGAATAACACTTTTCCACTACATATTTTGATTGCCTGCTGTTTATTAAATTTTATCATGGATGACTACTGTGGAAAGTGTGATAAAAATTTTGGGAGATCTGAATCTCTAATGGTGCCATGTAGTGGTCTTTGCAAAAAACGATACCATCGATCCTGTTGTGAAGGCCCAAAGGCGGAAATGGATATTCAATTTTTTAAATTAAATACCAATGTTCGTTATTTCTGCCCTGACTGTGTTAATGGTCTGGATAAAGTTTCGAGGGTGCTAGACTCGATCGTCGACTCTCAAGAGCTTGATCTCGAGGCAATCATGACTGCTTTTGAGATTAGATTCAAAGATTTAGCCTCTCAAAAGAGAAAGCAAAAGAAAAGGTCAAGGTAAAGAACAAAGACAGTGCCAAAAAGAATAAGAAAATAATTAATAACTTGGCAGCGGAAATTAATGCCCTAAAAACTGCTGTTGTTAGCTCCGGTCCTTCACCCACAACCAACAGAGGTTCCTCTACTGAAACCGATCTCTTTTCTTTTTCGCCTCTACCTAATGGTTCGGGTTCCCTCCCTTCTGTCCCTTCTCCCCGTAAGTCTACTGATAGTGCTGTTCACCCATTATACCTTCGCGTGTGCTTTCTCCAGCCGATTGCACTCGTTCATCTACGTCGGATAACTCTGTTATTTCTGCTGTTGATAACAAAATTTTACCACAACCTCAATCCGATAATACAGCTGAAGTCAATAACATTGTGCCGACCACTCAATCCGCTATTACTGCAAATGGTGAGTGGCAAACCGTACCGTTAAGAAACAGGCGCAGTCGTGATAGACACTACTCCAACAATCCCGGCAATTGAATTCGGCCGCAAATCTTGAGTCTGCGTCTGGTCGTTCGCCAAACCCGGCGTCGCAAACTGATGTTATCAGGATGGTCACTGGAGTTCCACCGCGTAGGGCCATTTTCGTTTCAAGACTGCTTGCGTCGTTGAGTCACGCAGATGTTAGGACGTATGTTTGTTACAAACTTGGCGTTGCCCCTACTAGCAACATTAGTGTGTATAAATTTATTTTAAATATGAAAGAGACATTTCATCTTTCAGGGTGTCAGTGCCGGACTCATTTTTCGATAGGGTACTTGACCCTTCATTTTGGCCGCAACACTCTGTAGTACATTTGTACACAGATAAACAGAAAACCGATACTGCTTCAAAAATCTGAATAAGTTAACTTCCTTTTCAACTATTCTTATTCATTACCAAAATGTCCGTGGCCTTCTTTCCAAATTGAATCACCTTTATCTAAATAGCCTGACTTTTACTGCACATTCAATAGCTTTCGCAGAGACTTGGTTAAAACCTGATAATTTCAATTCTGAGATTTTCTGCAGTAATTACGTCGTTTATCGGCGTGATTGAGAAACCAGGGCAGGTGGTGTTCTTATAGGTGTTGACTCACGTCTTCCATCCGGGTTGGTCGACTTGGGCAATGTGTCCGATATTGAAGTCCTAGCAGTGAAGCTCTCAATGACTGGATTATTTATCTCCGGCTCGTACATACCGCCTCATTCGAATCTGCTTGTATATAATCAGCATAACTCCGTTATTAGGACTTTGTATTCTCAGTTGCGAGATAAAGATCGCCTTTTAGTTCTTCCTGATTTCAACTTACCCTTGGTAAGTTGGGTCGGCACAAATGACTCAAACACATTAACCCCTACTACACAACATGATTTTCTCCTTGACCTTTCTGCCACATCTCTTGTACAAATTAACAACGTACAAAACTGTAAAAATTAATTACTGGATTTGGTATTCGTTGAGGATTCTGTAGGGGTTGCTCTTAATCGAATTACTCCGCTATCTGTTCCTAAAGACACACTACACCCTACGCTTGAGATAGCTTTGAACATTGTGCACCTTGGGGGACTTGGTGCTACGAATGGATGACAACGGTCCCGCACAAGATGGTTCTATAAAACTAACTTTGTCAAGCTCAATGAGTTGTTTGCCACCCACGACTGGTCAGATCTCTATGCTTGTAATGACTTCGAGTCTGCAACAGCAATATTTTATACTTCCCTTAACGATTTTTTCGACAGTTGTGTCCCGTTTCGCTATATTAGTGCTGGTACGGTCTAAACAGCTTGTGAGACTTGGCAATATTAAAGCCAGGGGATACAAGCGTGTTAAGAAAACAGGTACATCTTTTGACTATTCTAAATATTTAGTACCGCGCTCCAACCTCCAGTTGCTGAATCAACAGTGCTATAAAGGTTATCTAGCGCGGTGTAAAACTCAATTTTTTAATAACCCGAAAAGGTTCTACAATTTTGTTAATTCAAAAAGGAAAACTACCGGATTTCCTTCTTCCTTTTCCCTTGGAGCTAAGAGTGCTAACTCAGATCATGATATTTCTGAACTATTTGCAGAATTCTTAAAGTCGACCTATACCTCTAAAAGGTTTCTGTCAAGTCCGTGTCCTTATAAATTAGATAGCTCTAATAGCATTCACATACCAGTTTTGGATAAAAATACTGTTCTACAAGGTCTTCTGGCATTGAAACCTACATTTTCCCCTGGCCCTGATGGTGTTCCCAGCTGTGTGCTGAACTTCTGTGCCATACATTTATCCGACCCGATTTTTAAACTGTTCAAACTATCTCTTGAATATGCGGAATTCCCTACAATTTGGAAGAAATCTTTTATTATACCCTTACGTAAAAAAGGTAGTAGATCAAATATTGAGAATTATAGGGGCATAGCTAAGCTCTCAGCTATTCCTCAAACTTTTCAACATAACTATAATATCACGCCAACTGCAATATCGGTGTAGTTCTTTATTATCACCGTGTCAGCATGGTTTTGTGCCCCGACGATCAACCTCAACTAACTTGATTGAGTTCACCTCGTTTGTTATGGATTGTTTCCTGAAAGGTAACGAAACAGATGTAGTCTACACTGATTTTAGCAAAGCAGTCGACTCTGTGAACCATGAGCTTTTAATTCATAAACTTGACTTATTGGGTTTTCCGAATCAATTGTTAATATGGCTTACTAACTATCTTACAAGCAGAACTCAGCAGGTTTTGGGTAAGAATACTTTGTCTACGTCCATTGACGTAACTTCCGGTGTACCTCAAGGTAGTGTTTTAGGTCCCTTGCTCTTTGCCCTCTTTATAAATGACCTGCCACAAGTAATTTATCATTCCCGAACCCTTATATATGCCGATGATGTGAAACTTTGTTTCACATATTTGCCTACTGTTCCTTCCCGTGCAGATCTCTTCCAGGCTAACTTGGAGTCATTTCACTGCTGGTGTACAGTTAATTTATTAATATTGAATAGCTCGAAAGGCAAGCTAATGACTTTTCATCGAGTAAAGCCGTTTGATATCCTATTTACTAAATGACACTCTTTTGGAACGTATACCTGATGTAACTGATCTAGGCGTTTTTTTTTACCATATTGATCAAGATGGGCTAAAGAATTTGATGATCCGTACCTCACGAAAATCCTTTACACCTCGCTAGTTCGCCCAATACTTGAGTATTGCTCGTGTGTCTGATGCCCCTTATATCAAGTTCATATCAGCGGATTGAGTCAGTACAAAAGCAATTCTTGATTTTTGATTTGCGTGGTCTTAATTGGAATCCAAATATCCATCTGCCCTCTTGTAAAAATAGGCTTCTCCTCTTAAATTTGCCTTCTCTGGAAAATCGTAGGATTTTACTAGGTGTAATGTTCCTCCATAAGCTAATTATTGGTGAAGTCGACTCAACTGACCTTGTTAGTCGACTGTGTGTTTGCTGTTCCTGCTAGGACATCCAGCCACTATGTGCCTTTTCAATTACCCATTTGTCGTCAAAACTTTGCAAAGAACAATCCTCTGAATGTTTGGTGTTCATACTACATCGACTTATATAGCTGCATCAGCTTTGAATGCTCGTCTGCCTCACTACAAAATGCAATACTTTCATATTTGCTAACTGCTGACTAATTACACGACAGTCTTGCACCCAACCAGTTAGATTGATATACACAACTACAAAAAGCCGGCAGACACCTCTAACTTTAAACTTACGCTGCGTGGAATCGCGTCCATTCCACCGGCTCCATAATTAATACCCTAAAATATCTCCGAAACCAATTGGAATATTTCAATATAAACAGTCAACTGGAAACAAAGTTTGCCAATATTATATCGCATGCTGCGCGGAATCGCGTCCATTCCGCCAGCAAATCTCATATCGCTCCCAGGACTGCGGAAGTATGTTGCTCGGAATCGCGTCCATTCCGACAATATATACGACTATCAAGTTGGTTCCTAACGATTTCTACCTACAACTTTAAAGCACGGCCTCTACAACTTTCCTGCTAGCTGCACATAGTACTATAAATAAATGAATTTATGCTTTGCTTAATTTCTGTTAATTATACTTTTATTATATTCTATATATTCTTATTGTACAAATATATGTTTTTGTTTTGTAACAATACTTGGGATATTAACAGGCGACCGCTTTGTGTTGTGTCGACTTTAAATAAATAAATAAATAAAAAAAAATGTCTTTCACGAAGTCTTCCATCACCCTACATTATCTTATGAAATTGCGGGTGGTCATTTCACCTCAGTCAATTAGATTGTTGATTTAGGGGTTGTTTTTGACACAAAGTTTTCTCTTGTCAATCATATATGTTACATACTTCCAAAGGCATACTCCAATTTTGCTTTTCTTCGAAGATATGCCAAAGACTTCAAAGACCCGTATACAAGGAAAGCTGTCTACATATTATCTTTGGTTCGCTCGAGACTAGAATATGCCTCCATTATTTGGAACTGTCACTCCGGTAGAATTGAAAGGGTCAAAAGGAAATTTATGCGGTTTGGCCTAATTTCCCTCAACTTTGAGCTACCGCTTCCTTCGTACTATTCTCACTGTTTGCTTATTAATCTGCAACCCCTGTTTACCCGAAGAACTCTGCATTTACTAATGTTTGCTTATGATATTATAGTTGTCTCTTTAGACTGTCCAGACCTCCTTGAAAAAGTTTCTTTCAATGTACCTAATAGATCCCAACGATCGTTCTTACTTTTTTATTTATCTACCCCTAGGGCGAATTATTGTTATCTTAATCCATTGTATCGTGCCCTTATTGAATTTAATTAGCTCGGGAGGAGTCTAACTATTGATTTTTCCCTGCCAAGAGCCTATTTCAAGTCTCTTATTGAATTCAGTTTTAATGTATTATGTACTTAAATATTTACTTTTAGTTTTGATTTCATTGTATATAGTCTGTAAGATAAAAATCATAGACTGAATAAAGAATAATAATAATAACTAGTATATCCCGTGGTCGAAATTCGACCAAATTAAAATAGTTGAACTTATTCAAACATGTGATCAACTTTCTGTCAATAGCTGCCTTTAGGCCCGTGGCCGAACCTCGACGAACTTAAATATATACATTAAAAACTCATCTATAGGCAAAATGAGGCCATCAAAGAATTTAAAAATAGTGGCTGTTATTATATAATAAAAATACTAAATTTCAGCAGCCCTTTCGAAAATTATTTATGGCAAATGCCATGCAAATATTCGGTTTTCGAGATTTTATGTTGCACTTGAATAATCGGATGATGAGATTGCGCTTAACAAATAGCCACTAATTTAAGCGATCGTTTTGAGCAGGTGAAGAACAAAAACATATTAGGTTGAAAATTAAGTAAATTGTAATAGTTAAGATTAAATGTTTTTTAATATAAAAAAAACATAATTTAAGACAAAAAAAAAAAGGAATATTCCGCAACCGGGTCTTGCACCTGTGCACACCGTATTCCATACGCTCACCGCCGCGCCATTACCTTATGCACAAAGCAGTTATTAATTCTTCAATTAGGCTTTATGAGAATCAGAATTTTAAAAATTAACAATATACCAACAACAAAGTTAGACTATTAATATAAATAATGGACCCAAGTACTCAATGAGCGAGGGAGTGAATAATAGGAGGAGCTTATTGAGTGAAAGAATGAAATTAATTTTGTAGAAATATGAGTTCTATTTATAGAAATTTATTATACATGGCTTCTTTTCATCTTTTTAGTATTGGTAAATTAAAAATGCTGGTTAGGGCAAATTTAAAAATGTTTTTCTAGCTTTTTTCTTTATCCATAACTTAGCAATATTTAGAAGACATTTTAAATTAATTTTTGATTTGATTAAAAAAAAAATGTAGGTAACTCAGAAATATTTAAAAAGACATTTTATATTAATTTTTGATTTGATTTTGAAAAAAAAAAAAAAATTTAGGTATATTGAAACCGGGCAAAATGTAGCCTTTGGAAAAACAGTTTGAGGGTTTTCTAGCTTTTTTTATTAACCATAACTTAGAAATATTTAAAAAGACATTTTATATTGATTTTTTTTTTTTAATTTTATTCAAAAGTGGCCAAATTTTGTCTAGACTTGTTTGGTGTTCGGGTTGTAAATCTGGATGAATAGAGATGAATTGTTGTCTTTAGTAATATTTTAGACGACCTCTAACCACTTCGTTTAGTACAAAATTTAAGGACCTGTGAAAAATTATCGATTTTTATATTCCAAAATTTATAGAAATAATCTACCGAAGTCCGATAAGCTGTTTTTATTCAAAATTTTTGTGAAAATGTCATTTTAAAAAGCTTTATAAACCAATTTTATTTTTTATGAATATGAGGGTATGTTTAAAAAAAATTTAATTTTTGGAAAAACTTACCAAAAAACTCAAATTGTATAAGCGGTTATCTCATTTCTATAATGGGTGGTATGTATGTATATTTATGAAAATATTCGCAGTAAGTTTTTTTCCGAAAAAAGTATCATAAATATAAAAATATGTCTTGAGAAAATTTAATGAGCTTATAAAAAATCAAGATTAGAAATACTTATATACCTACTAAGATGTAATATTTAAGACACTTAATATGGATTTTTTATTTGATTTAAAGAAAAAATATATATTGATTTTTCTATTCAATTTGGTCTAGACTTGTTTGGGGCTCGGGTTGCAAATCTGCCTTTTTAAAAGTTAATACATATGTACATATGAATAGAAATCAGTTGTTGCCTTCACTAAAATTTAAGACGACCGCTAACCACTTAATTTAGTTCAAAATTTAAGTACATATTAAATATGTTGTCGATTTTTATATTTTAAATAGGGAGTCTATCAGCAACTTTGTCTCAAACGGTAAAAATCACTAAAATTTATAGAAGTAATCTACCGAAGTCCGATAAATAGACTACTGTGTTTGGAAAAATTTCGCAACTTCGATCTTATATCATCAAAAATTAGACAAAAAAACCCAAATTGAATAAGCGGTTATCGCATTTCTATAATGGGTGGTATGTATGCATATTTATGACCTAAAATTATTATTTTATATGGCTTTCCGTCAACTAAAAATATTCACAACAATTTTTTTTCTCGAAAAGAGAGATCACAAACAAAAAAAATTTTAAAAAAGTCAAGATAAGAAATATTTAATTTTAATATTTTAATTTTCAATGACAAAAAAAAAAAAAAAAAACCATTAACCGCTCCACCACTACCCACGACGCTTCTCACTGGGCTATCGCTTTATGTACAAATTGATTGTCAGATAACCAATTCAAGTGGCATGAGAAATTTTCATTCGCTTATTACAGATAAATGAAGCAGGATTGGTTAAATATTAGATAATTGTGCACTGCCTTAGAGGTATGCCAACAAATCCATATGCATTTCATAAATATTTATGCATATTTAGTATGGGTTTAAGCTTGGCAAATATTTATATGTAAAATTTGTTAGCCTATTAATATAATAGATAATGATAATAATAATAATAATAAGATATGCTAATATTGGTATCAAATGATTCGATAAAGTTTCACATTATAGATAGTATGATTCATTCTAAGATTATGTGCGTGGGTGTTGCCACTTGGGGCGGTTCACAGGGTTGCCACCTATCTCAATTTTTTTAAATATTGAGCAAGATGCCAATATGGGTATCAAATGAAAGGTATTTTCGACCGTATGCCAAATACGCAAATCTCAAGCAGGGTTGTCACCTAGTGTTGCCACCTAACCGCATTTTATATATTTTTATTAATATCTCGGGAACCGCTTGACCGATGTGGATAAAACTTGTCATTATAGATAGTATGATTCATTCTAAGATTATATGCGTGGGTGTTGCCACTTGGGGCGGTTCACAGGGTTGTAACATATCTCAATTTTTTTTTAAATATTGAGCAAGATATGCCAATATGGGTATCAAATGAAAGGTATTTTCGACCGTATTCCAAATATGGAAATCTCGAGCAGGGTTGCCACCTAACCGCATATTATTTATTTTTATTGATAGCTCGGGAACCGCTCGACCGATTTGGATATAGTTTGGCATTATAGATAGTATGATTCATTCTAAGATTATATGCGTGGGTGTTGCCACTTGGGGCGGTTCACAGGGTTGTAACATATCTCAATTTTTTTTTTAAATATTGAGCAAGATATGCCAGTATGGGTATCAAATGAAAGGTATTATCGACCGTATTCAAAATATGTAAATCTCGAGCAGGGTTGCCACCTAACCGCATATTATTTATTTTTATTGATAGCTCGGGAACCGCTCGACCGATTTGGATATAGTTTGGCATTATAGATAGTATGATTCATTCTAAGATTATATGCGTGGGTGTTGCCACTTGGGGCGGTTCACAGGGTTGCAACCTATCTCAATTTTTTTAAATATTGAGCAATATATGCCAATATGGGTATCAAATGAAATTTATTTTCGACCGTATGCCAAATACGTAAATCTCAAGCAGGGTTGTCACCTAGTGTTGCCACCTAACCGCATTTTATATATTTTTATTAATATCTCGGGAACCGCTTGACCGATGTGGATAAAACTTGTCATTATAGATAGTATGATTCATTCTAAGATTATATGCGTGGGTGTTGCCACTTGGGGCGGTTCACAGGGTTGTAACATATCTCAATTTTTTTTTAAATATTGAGCAAGATATGCCAATATGGGTATCAAATGAAAGGTATTTTCGACCGTATGCCAAATACGCAAATCTCAAGCAGGGTTGTCACCTAGTGTTGCCACCTAACCGCATTTTATATATTTTTATTAATATCTCGGGAACCGCTTGACCGATGTGGATAAAATTTGTCATTATAGATAGTATGATTCATTCTAAGATTATATGCGTGGGTGTTGCCACTTGGGGCGGTTCACAGGGTTGCCAAATATCTAAATTTTTTTTTAATATTGAGCAAGATATGCCAATATGTGTATCAAATGAAAGGTATTTTCGACCGTATTCCAAATATGGAAATCTCAAGAAGAGTTGCCACCTAACCGCATTTTATTTATTTTTCTCTATATCTCGGGAACCGCTCGACCGATTTGGATAAAGCTTGACATTATAGATAGTATGATTCATTCTCAGATTATACGCGTGGGTGTGGCCGCTTGAGGCGGTTCACAGGGTCGCCACCTATCTCAATATGCCAATATGGGTATCAAATGAAAGGTATTTTCGACCGTATTCCACCTTGGGTTGCCACCTAACCACATTTTATTTATTTTTATACTTTTCATGAACATGAAATGGTATTATAACTTTGGTCCGATGTTTGTAAGTATGAGAAGACGAAGAGATGGACCGATCAATAAGTATACCGAAATGATCAGGATGACGAGATGAGTTGATTTAGCCAGCTCCGTCTGTCTGTCTGTCTGTTTGAACGCAAACTAGTCCCTCAGTTTATGAGATATTTGGCTGAAATTTTGTATGCTGGCACAATTTTCTAATATAGGAATCATTTGTCGGAACCAGCAAGATCGGACCGATATTACATATAGCTCCCATACAATCGATTGTTCCGATAAACGGATTTCGGGCTGTAACTCCTGTAATTAAAGAGGTAGGAACGTCAAATTTTGTAAGAATTACTTTTTTTATATAAGAAATGTCGATGTTGAAATTGATCGAGATGGGATAAATATTTCACATAGCCCCCATACAATCGATTGTTCCGATAAACGGATTTTGAGCTATAACTCCTGTAATTAAATAGGTAGGAACGTCAAATTTTGTGAGAATTACTTTTTTATATAAGAAATGTCGATGTTGAAAATCATTGAGGTGGGATAAATATATCACATAGCCCCCATACAATCGATTGTTCCGATAAACGGATTTTGAGCTATAACTCCTGTAATTAAACAGGTAGGAACGTCAAATTTTGTGAGAATTACTTTTTTTTATATTAGAAATGTCGATGTTGAAAATCATTGAGATGGGATAAATATTTCACATAGCCCCCATACAATCGATTGTTCCGATAAACGGATTTTGAGCTAGAGCTCCTGTAATTAAATAGGTAGGAACGTCAAATTTTGCGAGAATAGCTTTTTTTATATAAGAAATATCGATGTTGAAAATGATCGAGATGGGATAAATATTTCACATAGCCCCATACAATCGATTGTTCCGATAAACGGATTTTGGTAGATAACTACTGTAATTATAAATTTTGTAACTATTTCTCCTTTGGAATGTGGAATCTCGATGTTAAATCAATGAGATTGGACCACTATAACACATCGCCCCCATATAATTGATAGTTCCGATAATTTCGGTATGATCTAAAGTTAAGTACACACCGGCTGTACTGGGGATCGCACAGTGAAAATCGTGACGCTTATTCATGAAATATATATATATGGTAGACAGCTTTCCTTACTTGTTCTCTATATCTCGGGAACCGCTCGACCGATTTGGATAAAGTTTCGCACTACACTGCTCTACACACATTCTGTCCTATGAACCAAATAGACTTTTTCGGAAAGTGGACAAAAATTAAAAATATATGTGTATCGGCGATTTTTATGTACACGTCAGATTTTTTTTTCATGTACATACATAAAAAAAATTTCAACCTTTTTGGAAAAATTTTCAGAAAAGTTTTGAGTATGCAGTTTTGTAGCCCATACAATTTTACTCT
Source organism: Campiglossa producta (assembly GCA_964058755.1). Lineage (NCBI taxonomy): Eukaryota > Metazoa > Arthropoda > Insecta > Diptera > Tephritidae > Campiglossa > Campiglossa producta. Next base: position 23,413,414 of record CAXKVI010000006.1, on the reverse strand, counting down.
AAGAATGTGCAGGTTATAACTCCCTACAAATTTTCCCTGAATTATTAGAATTTTTCTTTCAAGGGTGTTGAGTGTTTTCCTCCATCATCATCATCATTTATTGGCACTTAACCGCCTAAGCGATTTTGGCCGTTGCATATCAAAGCACGCCAGTCATTCCTTTTTAGCGATAACTGACGCCAATTGGAAACCCCAAGGGAGTTCAAGTCATCCTCCACCTGGTGTTTCCATCTCAGTCGAGGCCTCTCCCTTCCTCTGCTGCCGAATTCAGGCGACGATAGGAAAACCTTCTGTGCTGGAGCTTCTTTGTCCATTCGCATAACATGGCCCAGCCAGCGGAGTCTTTGGGCTTTAATTCGCTGGACTATGGTCAGATCTGCGTAGAGCTCGTACAGCTCATCGTTAAATTTCCTTCGATACTCGCCGTTGGCATCACGGGAAGGACCATAAATCTTCCGGAGAACTTTTCTCTCAAATACTCCAAGGGCCATCTCATCTTCTCTTGAAATTGTCCATGAATCTGAGCCATACATCAGGACAGGTATGATGAGAGACTTATAGAGCGTGATCTTTGTTCTTCGAGAGAGGACTTTACTTCTCAATTGCCTACTCAGTCCAAAGTAGCACTTGTTGGCAAGAGTGATTCTCCGTTGGATTTCTAGACTGATATTATTTTCGGTGTTGATACTGGTTCCCAAATAGATGAAGTCCCAGTCACAGTTTCAAATTTGTAACTATCAACAGTGACATGGCTGCCAAGGCGCAGGTGCGCCGATTCTTTCTTTGATGACAGCAAATACTTCGTCTTGTCCTCGTTCACGGCAAGACCCACTTTTTTCGCTTCCTTATCCAGTCCAGAGAAGGCAGCGCTTACGGCGCGGTTGTTAAGGCCAATGATATCAATATCATCGGCATACGCCAGCAATTGCACGCTCTTGTAAAAGATTGTACCATTGCGGTTTAGCTCTGCTGCTCGAATTATCTTCTACAGCATCAGATTGAAGAAATCGCACGAAAGGGAGTCGCCCTGTCTGAAGCCTCGTTTCGTTTCAAATGGCTCGGAGAGGTCCTTCCCGATTCTGACGGAGCTGTTGGTATTGCTCAACGTCATTTGGCAAAGCCGTATAAGCTTTGCAGGGAAGTCAAATTCAGACATGGCGGCATACAGGCAACTCCTTTTTGCGCTGTCAAAAGCGGCTTTGAAATCGACAAAGAGATGGTGTGTGTCGATTCTTTTATCATGGGTCTTCTCCAGGATTTGGCGTATCGTGAAAATCTGGTCGATGGTAGACTTACCAGGTCTAAAGCCACACTGATAAGGTCCAATCAGTTTGTCTACGATGGGCTTCAGCCTTTCACACAACACGCTAGAAAGAACCTTATAAGCGATATTAAGAAGACTAATTCCGCGGTAGTTGGTGCGGTTAGCGGGATCGCCTTTCTTGTGGATTGGGCAAAGCACACTTAAATTCCAATCCGGAGCCATGCATTCGTGTGACCATATTCTGCATAAGAGCTGATGCATGCTTTTTACCAGCTCTTCGCCTCCGTGTTTGAACAGCTCGGCGGGTAGTGCGTCTTTTCCAGGCGCTTTGTTGTTTTTGAGCCGGGATATAGCTATCCTCACTTCATCATAGTCAGGTGGTGGGACGACTTTTCCATCGTCAGGGATTGGGGTATAGGGTTCGACGTCTCCCTCGCAATTTAGCAGTGAGGAGAAGTGCTCCCTCCATAATTTAAGTACACTTTGTACGTCGGTTACCAGGTCGCCATTATTGTCCTTACAGGAGCTTGCCCCGGTCTTAAAACCTTCCGTCATCCGCCGGATCTTTTCATAGAATTTTCGGGCATCATTTCTGTCAGCCAGCATCTCAAGCTCCTCACACTCACTCCTTTCGGCCTCACTTTTCTTTTTTCTGAAAAGGCGTCTCCCTTCCTTCTTTGCCTCACGATATTGTTGCCATACACTGCGGGTTGCGCCCGTTCGCAACGTCTCCTTGTAGGCAGCGTCCTTTTTTTCGAGGCAGTTTTGCATTCCTCATCGTACCAGTTGTTCTTGCGGGCTCGCTGGAACCCTATAGTGGCCTCTGCGGCGGTACGCAATGAGTGAGAGATATGCTTCCATTACTCGGTTACATCGTTAGGTCGAGGATTGCCCTCTGCTAGCAGGTGTGAGAGTCGAATTGTGAAATTATCAGCTTTCTGTGTCATGCGCAGCTTCTCGACGTCAAACTTTCCTTCCGTTACTGTGCGCACTTTCTTCGTTGCACAGAGGCGTGTGCGTATCTTGGCTGCGACAAGATAATGGTCAGAGTCAATATTGGGACCACGCAGTGTACGCACGTCCGGAACGGTGGAGCTATGTCTGCCGTCAATCATGATATGATCAATCTGGTTTCTAGTTCTTTGATCAGGGGACAGCCATGTGGCTTGGTGTATTCGCTTATGCTGGAACCTGGTACTACTGATGACCATATTGGGAGCAGCGGCGAAGTCAATCAACCTAGTGCCGTTGGGGGATGTTATATCGGGGAGACTGAATTTTCCAACTGTAGGACCAAAGACTCCTTCCTTGCCCACCTTGGCATTAAAGTCGCCGAGCATGATTTTGATATCATGCTGGGGGCAGCGATCATAAGTCTGTTCAAGTTTATCGTAGAAGGAGTCCTTCTCTGCGTCGTCCATCTCCTCAGTCGGCGCATAGGCGCAGATAAATGTTATGTTGAAAAACCTCGCCTTGATGCGGAACGCGCTTTGCCGTGTGTCTGGCAACTATAGTATACGTCACAAGGACCGATGGTCGTCTTTCCTTGCCCCGTCCATCGCATTTCCTGCCGGACGGTGATGTCGGCCTTTGCGCCTACGAGGACATCAACCAGTCGGGCAGCGGTACCGTCCCTTGAAAGGGACCGGACATTCCCGGTACATGCCCTAATATCCAAATCATTATACCTTATTCGTTTTGCCGGGTCGTCAACATTAAAGGGGGTTCTCATCCGAGGTTTTGACGTGGCGGGTCCCAAACCCAGCGCACAACCCGTTTCGGGGTTTTTGGAAAATATTTACACATTTATATAGCGAGCCGCTTGCTTCAAGACAGACGCCAGCTTGCAGCCGCACCTCATGGTGAACAGACGCTACGCAAAAACCTCGGTGAGCCCTTAAACCAAGTATGTCAGATGGGCCCCACCGGAGCTCCCTTTCTTTCTGCCGCGAACCTAGGTAGCTCCCGTTGCCCAGAGTGCACGAACGAGGACGCAAGAGTGGGGATTGAGCAAGGTCACTTAGCAACCACACTCCATTCCACTCCATACAAAAGTAAATTTAGTTTGTGACTTGTAATGAAGAAAACACTCAATACCCCTGCCAAAAAAAAAATCTAAAAAATGAAGTAAAATTTTTAGCGAGTTCAAACTTGCACATTCTTAGAGTAAAATTCTGACGCACATGAAAATCGCCGATACACGTGTATTTTTATTTTTTGTCCACTTTCCGAAAAAGTATATTTGGTTCATAGGACAGAAAAAAGTTCGTTTTTGTACCGCAGTGTTATAAATAGTATGATTCAAATGCACCAAATGCGTCACTTTTGCCAAGTTTTTTCGAGACCGTTCATCCGCAGATTGAATTTGATCACCAAATTAGGTCAAATTAAACTAAATTCATCTAATTTGGCAAAGAAATTCATTCTGCGGACAAACATTCTCGAAATAACTTCGCCAAATGCGACGCATTTCGTGCAGTGTAAATGTATCATATCCATTTGAGGCTGTTCACAGGGTGGCCACCTATCTCAATTTTTATTAAATATTGGGCAATATATGCCAATATGGGTATCACATGAAAGGTATTTTCGGTCGCATTTCATATATGACAATTTCTAGCAGGGTTGCCAGCTAGGGTTGACCCCAAACCGTATTTTATTTATTTTTCCTTATATCTCGGGAACTGCTTTGCCGTTTTGTATTAAATTTTGCATTATTGGTAGTACGATTCATTCTAAGACTATATACATGGCGGTTGCCACTTGGGGCGATTCAAAGTGTTGCCACCTATATATATATTTTTTTTAATAGTGAGCAAGATTTGCCTATATGGGTATTAAGTGGAAGGTATTTGCCACCGTGGTCCAAATATTTAAATTTCAGGCAGGCTTGCCATCTAGTCTTCCTATCTTTCTTGTACAACCCTTTCCTATCTGCCTCCCTTTTGCTCTTCTTTCCTTCTTCCACGAACCTCTTTATATGCCTTTCGTATTGGCCCCTGTTAATTTAGGCCTAATTATACCCATGTACCAAATTTTAAAGAAAACGCACCATATATAAGATATATGCATAAGCAAGCTTGCCACCTAGTCTTCCTATCTTTCTTCGTACAACTCTCTTTCCTGTCTCCCTCCCTCGTGAAGGGCGGATACCTTCGTGAAGGGTGGATACCTTGCCGCGGTACGAGGGCTTAAGTCGATAGCCACAGGGCCCTTGTGATCATAGCTCCGTACGGCACTTCATCACGAGAGCAGCCTAGCCTCTCTGGCGCGCCGACAAAGATCTTCCCCCTCCCAATCCAGGGTGTTATGCCCATTGGACGTTTGCAGCCGGTAGGCAAATCGTGGCTGTATTTGAACGGAGCCTCTCTGACACCGGGTCGCCTCAGAGAGTAAGCATGGCCTTACCGCGGTACGGGGCTCTGCCGCGGCGGACGACACATTTTCCCCTACTCTTCCCTTGACCCTAAGCTGGCCTTGTCTGGCGATGGGTCGTACGAACAAGATGAACTCAAATAACCTAAATAAAAACGAAAAATCTAAAAAACAAACAACGCCAAATTTCACTGCTCAGCAAAGGAGAGATATGGAGGAGCAGGCGAGAAAGCAACAAGAACGCCGGAGGACAACCTCCGTTCCACAATCAAGGGGGGGATCGACAGCGATGGCAACTACGAGTCGGTCAACCAACCCCCTATCGAATAAGATTGACTTGATGGAGAGGAAGCGGAGGATTCCGATGAGGAAAGCATGTTATCCGCCACGTCCCTTGGCGATAGTGCTGTAAACAACTCGGAGATGGAGGACAGCCTACAGGACGAGGAAGCCCTCGACGTCACGGTGGTAGCAGCCAACGCTGAGCGTTTAACATCTAACGCGACAGGCAGCAGGACTCCTGCAACGCCACATCGGGCAGTTAATGGGAACAACTCGTCGTTGATAGGCAACCTCCGGGATGGAGCAAACCCCGACGATATGGGGACGGCAGGGAAGTCTGTGCGCTCTCATGTTGATGGTGCTTCAGATTAATCTGCACAAATCTAAAGTGGCTTCGGCTGCTTTAAGTAGTCGTCTTTCTAAAGGCGACGTGGATGTGGTCCTCATCCAAGAACCCTGAGTCAATAGCTCGAGAATCTGCGGATTGGGGACTAAGGGCTTCAAGCTCATTCGAGCCAGCGAGGAGAGCAAAGTCAGAACGTGTATTTTGGTCAAGTCTGAGTTGAACTCCTTTCTCCTACCTAACTACACCAATGGTGATATGAGCCTACTTTAATCACTAAGACCCGCAGGGAGGTCATAGACCTCACTATCTGTAGTGAAGACGCTTAAGAGTGGGTCAGAAAATGGCGGGTTCTGGAAGAACATTCATTCTCCGACCACCGTTACATAGAAATGGTTCTAGACTTTATTGTAGAACAACCTATCATGAAGCGCAATCCACGTAACACTAATTGGCAGTTACACAATGAAATATTAGACAGAGGCCTGCCAGTACTGCCCTCACAAGCCCCCTCATCAGTAGAGGAGCTGGAGGATCTTGTTACTACATTTACATCGGCGCTCTCAAATGCTCTAGGACAGGCTTGTCCAGTGCCAAAACCACGGGGTAAACACAGGCCACATTGGTGGTCCTACGATTTGGACTCGCTCCGCAAATCATGCCGGAAACAATTTAACAAGGCCACGACCCTCGGCTCTGAGCCTCACTGGCACGAATATAAAGCTAAACTAAAAAAAAAAAAAAAAAAAAAAACGAATGGCGGCGATATACCAACAGGTTATCATAACCTCTAACGAGATTTTTAGCCGAGCTTCTCTTTCCAACTTGTGGTGTGTTGCTTTTTGAGTTTTTCCTACAAGTTGGCGGGACCTACAGTTTTTTGCCGACTCCGAACGGCACTTGCCAAGCAAATGAATTTTTTGCTGAGAAGCTTCTCATGGTGTGAGTTTGCCAAACCACTGCCGAGGGGCGGCCCCGTTTATAAAAATTATTTTTCTAAATAATTTTTGATGTTACTTTTGCCGGGCATCGAACCGCCACGACTTGGTGTAGAAGGCCGAACTCTTAACCGCTACACCACGGCGGCCGCCAGCTAAACTAAGCTAAACTAAACTAAGGGCCTACAAAAAAGCTCTGAGACAGGCGAAGAGGACCTCGTGGAGAAATTTCTGCACTGGAGTCGAAAAGGTCGACGACACAGCGAGACTTAGACGAGTCCTCTCGAAAAATCAAACAGCCATCAGCTATTTGCGAAAAACTGACGGATCTTGGACCAGCACGGAAGAGGAAACCCTTGAGCTGCTCTTGAATACACATTTTCCGGGGAATCTGCATGACGCACCTAGTACCTGCAACAAACCTGGCAGTAAAAATACCCATCACTGAGGAAAGGGTAAGGTGGGCAGTTAAGAGCTTTGAACCGTATAAGGCTGCCGGGCCGGACGGGATTATCCCCGCGCAACTTATAAACACGTTGGAGACATCAGCTAAATGGCTGGTATTTCTCTTCACAGCCTGCCTGGCGCTCAACCACATTCCGGGCTCCTGGAGAAGCGCCACGGTAGTGTTTATCCCTAAGGCTGGGAAGGCATCCCACTACGAGCCAAAAGATTACAGACCGATCAGTCTCTCGTCCTTTGTACTCAAAACCTTTGAGAGGATACTAAGCGACTACCTCTCAACGACTATTGATAGCAACCTTATCTCTAGCTATCAGCATGCATACACCAAGAGTAAATCAACAGAAACTGCTCTGCACAACCTAGTATCTGTAATTGAGAAATCGCTGTGTGAAAAGGACTACTGTCTCGTGGCCTTTTTAGACATTGAGGGGGGCTTTCAACAATATAAGCCCGGAGGCGATCAACTCCGCTCTAACTAATCTGGGCGTAGATAGACCTCTAACTGGTTTAATTGACCAACTTCTAAGAGGAAGGAAAATAGCTTCTTCACGGTTGAGTTATCACGCTATGTCACAAGGGGAACGCCCCAGGGTGGTGTTCTTTCCCCGCTTTTATGGAACCTCACAGTCAACTCGTTGCTACGTGACACAAGATGGGGGGGGGGGGGGGCGGGAAGATAGTGGCATACGCAGACGATTTAGCTATTGCATTCAGAGGCAAGTTCCCACAAACTCTGTGTGTCGAGGTGGTCCTCTCGCTGCGGACTTAGTATCAACCCGGGGAAAGTGGAACTTGTCTTCTTCACCAACCGGTACAAAATACCGCCACTAAGCCTACCAGAACTAGATGGCACGCGCCTGGGCTTGTCGGATAAGGCCAAGTTTCTAGGCATAGTTCTGGACAGGAAATTGAATTGGAAGGAGAATGTTCTTCAGCGTCATTTACACATGCAAAAGAGCAATTGGCAAAAAATGGGGGCTCAGCCCTAGAGTATGCAGTTGGATCTTCACGGCCATCTTCGCCCAATCATGCTGTATGCAGTCGTCGTATGGTGGCCGGCGCTGAGCAAGGCAACATACCTGAATCTGTTGCGGAAAGTCCATAGATCCAATATGATCTGTATAAGCGGTGCACTAAGGACAACGCCCAAAGAAGACCGCCAGGCCATTCTGGGCATTTTGCCACTTGATCTGGAAGGGTTTCGGTCAGCGGCAGCATCAGCTTTGCGCCTAAGAGAAACCTCCAGTTGGGGTGCGGGTACTATTGGACACTCCAGTATTCTGGAATCGCTGTGCGACCACTACAGTCGGGGATAGCTGTTTCAAAATAAACATTCCCAGCAGAGAAGACTGGGAGAGGACGGATTGGTGTCCCGAAACAAATAGTGGCACTTCCATATACACCGACGGCTCGAAGTTGGACGGCAGAGTTGGAGGAGGGGTTTATTCAAGGGATTTGGACCTTGAGCTCTCCTTCAGACTACCTGATCATTGTAGCGTCTTCCAGGCGGAAGTCTCGGCAATCCTGGACGCCGCGGCCTGGTTAAGCAAACGTGTTATCGGAGAAGATATCACTATTTTCAGCGATAGCCAAGCGGCAATCAAATCCCTTGGCTCAAACACGTTCAACTCTGAACTGACGCTCAGCTGTCGTCGATCTCTTAAGGAGATGGCCCAACAGAACCGCGTAAACCTCATATGGGTCCCGGGACATAGGGACATTGAGGGAAACTTTAAGGCAGACGAGCTTGCCAGGCAGGGCACGACCAAGCAGGTTCTTCAGGATAAAGAGCGCTTATCACTCCGTCAAGCCAACGAAAGATGGCTGCAATCCCCAGGGTGTCGGATATCGAAACAAACCTGGCCAAAATGGGATCTTAAAAGGTCTAGACGCATTTATGCCCCAACTAGGAGGGAAATCTGCATATTGATAGGGGTATTAACCGGTCACTGCCTCATTGGTAGGCATGCAGAAAGGCTAAGTGTGCCCTACCGACGATGCTGCAGGAGTTGCAAAGATGATGCGGAGGAAACAGTGGAGCACCTCATCTGCAACTGTCCGGCTTTAAGCGGCGCGAGAACGCGCTTTTTGGGAGTTCCGTTCCTAGATAGCCTAAGCCAGATCGCGGAACTGGACATAAAGGACTTGATGGGCTTCATAAAGTCATCTAAGTGGTTCGAGGAGGAGTAACGGTGTCGGTTTAGGAGTGTCAGTCCCGGGATTCTGCTATGTGGAAAATCCCAACAACTAAGGGATTTTCCATATGGCTGGGTCCCGGGACTGACTTTCCTTGTGTTGGTGGTATCACAGCGGGCCTTTCACAACTGGCATAAGTGTGCCTCTGCGGCAGCCACTTGAGCTTTGGAAATATTTTTTTATCTGAAATTACCACTTCAGACTTTGAGTTCTTCACGACTTAATGCATTCACAAAAACTGTTGCGTTATATATGGTCTACCAGACGAGGTAATAAAAATGAAATGCTAATTTCAATTCTACTTTCTGTGTGTGTGTTGGGTGCCCGCGGGCGTTATTTCTCTTTCAAAAGGAAATAACGCCCGTTATCAAAAAGAAATAGCGCCGCGGGCGTTATTTCCTTTTCAGAAACGAAAAAGCGCCAGCGGGCGCTATTTCTTTTTGATAACGGGCGTTATTTGCTTTTGAAAGAGAAATAACGCCCGCGGGCACTATTTCCTTTCAATTGGAAATAACGCCCGCGGGCGTAATTTCCTTTTTAAAAAGGAAATAAAGCCCGCGGGCGCTATTTCCTTTTGTGGCGGGCGTTATTTCCCTTTTGAAAAATAAATAACGCCCGTGTTGACAAAAGCAGATAATGCCGTGCGGAAATTTGAAGTTCTCGAATAATAAAATAATAAAAATTATTAAATCTTTGCATTCCTTTATTATAAAAAATGAAAAATTTCTCCTGCGGCGCTTTTTTTAATAAACCCAGTATTTTAAACTCAGCCTGGAGTAAATTTTAGATCAATAAGGCTAAATATTTTAAATTTTTATTAAAAAAAAAATGAAAATTTTGAATGAAAAATAACGCGATTTTTAATTCCAAATTTTCGACTGCGGCGCTCTTTTTTAATAGACCCAGTATTTTTAACTCAGTTTTAAGTAAAGTTAGATTAAAAAGGCTAAATATTTTAAATTTTTATTAAAATAAAAAAATGAAAATTTGCGGCGCTTTTTTTTAATAGACCCAGTATTTTTAACTCAGAGAGTTGAGGTTCGCTAAAAAAAGTTATTCGGCGACAAAAGTCGAGAAAAACCGAAAAATTCTTAAATTTGGATTTTTCTCGACTTGTGTCCCGCAATAACTTTTTTTTAGCACAAACGGGATCGATGAGAATTTTTCCATATTTCTTCCTAGGGGTGAACATAAGCTCCTGCCAAAAAAATTGATTTTGTGGGAACTTTTGTTATACAAGATAAACTAAATTTACCGGTTTAGTATTTTTTGATGTTATGCATGGAGAAAAGGTGGATCTAGCTTGAAAATTAAAACTAAACTAATGGCGGCGATATACAAAAAGGTTATCATAACCTCTAACGAGATGTTTGCCGTGCTTCTCCCCCAACTTGTAATGTGCTGCTTTGATTTTTGTTCTACAAGTTGGTGGGACCTACCTACAGTTTTTTGTCGACTCCGAACGGCACTTGCAAAGCAAATGAGTTTTTTCTGAGAAGCTTCTCATGGCAGAAATACACCCGGATAGTTTGCCAAACTTCTGCCGAGGGGCGATCCCGTTTAGAAAAATTCTTTTTCTAAATAATTTTTGATGTTGGGTTTTGCTAGGCATTGATATGACACACTTGGCGGCGAGAACTAAAGGCTTTACAAAAATAACTATGTGAAGTCGATTGGGAACTTCGGGACAAAACGGTAACAGAAAAGTTTTCTACGCATACTAAAGTTGTCTAGAAAAATCCTGAAAAGTCCATACGTGGCATATATTTTCATATAGTTTCCATTTGGGAACTTCGTGACAAATAAACGGTGAAAGAAAAATGTTCCAAGCATACTAAAGTTTTCGAGAAAAACCCTGGAAAGTCCATACTTGGCATATTTTTTCATATACTTTCCGTTTACAATAAAAGTCCAAAAAACCCAAAATTTTGACTTTGACCACGAATAACTTTTTTAGTACACATGGGTTCGATGAGGACTTTTGAAGTTTTCTTTCTGACGGCGAACCTAAGCTCTTTACCAAAATTTGGCTCTGTGGGAATTATTACACTGAAATAAAAAGGTTGAAAGTGCACGTTACTTACTTACTTTAAATAGCCTTTAACCGCCTTGGCGATTTTGCCCGTCTAACGTGTTTCGCCAGTCGGATATTGTTGAGCCTCCACTTGGTCCTTCCATCGGAGAGGTGGCCTCCCTCTTCCTCTACTTCCACCGGCGCGTGCCGATAAGAATACCTTCTGGGCTGGAGCGTCTTCGTTCCTTCGCACCACGTGACCTAGCCAGCGAAGCCGCTGGGTTTCAATTCGCTGAACTATGTCGCTTTCTGCGTAAAGCTCATACAGCTCATCATTATATCTTCTTCGGTACTCACCGTCCCCAACTTTTAGGGGTCCATAAATCTTTCGAAGAATTTTTCTCTCGAATACTCCCAAAGCCGCCTCATCAGAAGCTGTCAGAGTCCATGCTTCTGCTCCTAGCAGGACGGGCACGATGAGTGACTTATAGAGTGTTGTTTTTGTTCGTCGAGGGAGGACTTTACTTCTCAATTGCCTACTCAGCCGTATGCAGAAGTCCACGCAAATGGGGAAGTTTCTGACCGCCATTCAACTGGGAATGGCCAGAGCGATTCTTCTATGTGCGGTACAAGCAGCTCGCTACGTCCGGGAAAGCCCACGTATCCTCTGGATAGCCACTGAACACCCGTTCGGTGGTGAACTAATGTCAGAAGGCGACAACCTGACAAGGCCACTCCGACATAATCGGTTTAAGGGCTAGGCAGGGGATTTCATCAGCAGCGTCTGTCACCATGAGGTGCGGCTGCAAGCGGGCGTCTATCTTGGATCGAGCGGCTCGCTATATAAATGGCTCCCCGAGAAATTGGTTGTGCGTAGGGTTTGGGACCCACCACATAAAACAAAAATTCCAATGAGATATTTCTTCAGATTTTTTATTTAGTTGATTAAAATATAACGCCGTCAGTTTATGTTAGATTAGTGATTGCCGCAGAGGCGCACTTAGGCCAGTATTAAAAGCCCGTTGTGATACCACCAATACCAGGAAAGTCAGTTCCGGGACCCGGCCATATGGAAAGTCCCTGTGTTTTCGGGACTCCCACATAGCAGAATCCCGAGACTGACACTCCTAAACCGAAACCGTTACTCCTCCTCGAACCGTTTAGATGACTTGATGAAGGCCACAATTTTACAGTAAATACTGTAATATTTACAGTACTACCATAATCGCTTTGAAAGTGGTTTTGGTATGTTACTTTCAACGTGCACTTTCAACCTTTTTATTTCAGTGTAATAATTCCCACAGAGCCAAATTTTGGTAAAGAGCTTAGGTTCGCCGTCAGAAAGAAAACTACAAAAGTCCTCATCGTTCCCATGTGTATTAAAAAAGTTATTCGGGGTCAAAGTCAAAATTTTGGGTTTTTTGGACTTTTATCGTAAACGGAAAGTATATGAAAATATATGCCAAGTATGGACTTTCGAGGGTTTTTCTCGAAAACTTTAGTATGCGTAGAAAATTTTTCTTTCACGGTTTATTTGTCACGAAGTTCCCAAATGGAAACTATATGAAAATATATGGCACGTATGGACTTTTCAGGATTTTTCTAGACACTTTAGTATGCGTAGAAAACTTTTCTGTTACCGTTTTGTCCCGAAGTTCCCAATCGACTTCACATAGTTATTTTTATAAAGCCTTTAGTTCTCGCCGCCGCGGTGTACCTAGCGTTTAAGTGTTCGGCCTACTACACCAAGTGTGTCATATCAATGCCTAGCAAAACCCAACATCAAAAATTATTTAGAAAAATAATTTTTCTAAACGCGATCGCCCCTCGGCAGAAGTTTGGCAAACTATCCGGGTGTATTTCTGCCATGAGAAGCTTCTCAGAAAAAACTCATTTGCTTTGCAAGTGCCGTTCGGAGTCGACAAAAAACTGTAGCTAGGTCCCACCAACTTGTAGAACAAAAATCAAAGCAGCACATTACAAGTTGGGGGAGAAGCACGGCAAACATCTCGTTGGAGGTTATGATAACCTGTTTGTATATCGCCGCCATTAGTTTAGTTTTAATTTTCAAGCTAGATCCACCTTTTCTCCATGCATAACATCAAAAAATACTAAACCGGTAAATTTAGTTTATCTTGTATAACAAAAGTTCCCACAAAACCAAATTTTTTGGCAGGAGCTTATGTTCACCACTAGGAAGAAAACTGGAAAAATTCTCATCGATCCCATTTGTGCTAAAAAAAAGTTATTGCGGGACACAAGTCGAGAAAAATCCAAATTTGAAAATTTTTCGGTTTATCTCGACTTTTGACCCCGAATAACTTTTTTTAGCGAACCTAACTCTCTACCAAAATTTAGCTCTGTGGGAATCATTGTTATTTCAAATGTTATTTTGACCGGACTATGAATTGAATTTTGAATGGATCTACATATATTGATGATATTCTAAATTTTTTACAAGTTTTCAGATAAGAAAAATTAATGACAAACTCATCGAATAAGTATTTATATTATTTCAGGTGAAACTTCCACAACAAAAAGGTGACGATGCTTGGAAACTATATTTTGATGAAATTCCGGAGGAGATCGTTGACGAATTCGCTATGCGTTATGGAATTGAAAATATATACCAGGCAATGACACACTTTCATTGTCTATCAACAAAGTACCTGTGTCCCGGTGTTCCAGCTGTGATGAGTACATTATTAGCGAATATTAATGCATATTACGCACACACAACAGCATCGTCGGCGGTATCAGCAAGTGATCGCTTTGCTGCAAGTAATTTCGGGGTAAGAAGCTACGCGAATGCTTTTTAAAAAATTAAAAACTTTCTTTTTCATAACTTAGCAAGATTTTCACACTCTTTTCTTTTTGTTAATCAAATTTAACTACACAAAAAAATGAATGGCTATAGCCACTATAGTGTTTTAATTTGATCAACTTTCCTTCAAAACGCAAAACGACTTTTAAATTTTGGGACCGCCTTGGGGACAGTTTGGAACCACATTGAGGTCACTTTGGGACCACTCTGGAGCACTGTTTAGGTCGGAGCCTAAAATATTTGTAATGTAGAAAAGGTACACCCTAATGCGAATACTAATAAGCTATATAGGCTCATTCCATTTCAAGACAACCGGTCCGCGCGGGACATGATTTTTGATTTCGATGAAATTTTAATATGTTGTTCTTTGGTCAAAGTACAGAAACACGTGTCTTTTTTCCTGAAAAAAATTTTTTTTCGGATTTATCGGCCGTTGACATCGTTAAAATGCAATGAACATTTTTTTCGCCCATTTTTTCAACTCGCAATAAATTTGCCAAAAATTAACCGATTCTCCTTATGTTTTTTTGTTAAATGTTCGTTATTCCTATTACTTTTATATAAATTTATAAAAAATATTATATAGTTAAAAATTTTTTTTTTTTAGTATTTAGTAAAAATTCGTTGCTTTCGAGATATGAATTTTTGAATATTAAACATTTTTTCCCCCCATATATTGATGCAAGGTATATTATCTTTGTTAAAAATAAACCGATTCTCATGATTTTTTCTTTAAAATGTTCGTTTTTACTTTTACATGAATAGAAATTCATAAACAATAGCATATAGTTAAAGAAAGACAATTTTTTTTAGTATTTAGTAAAAATTTATCACTTTTTTCAAAAATTAATATTTCAGAAACGGCAATATTTTGTTTGTTTAAACTTTTTTTTTATTGAGTGAACAGTTTATATTTCAACTTGGCAAAATATCAACTAGCCAAAATTCGTTGCTTTCGAGATATGAATTTTAGAATATTTAACATTTCCCGCCCCCCCCCCCCCCCCCCCCATATATTGATGCAAAACAAAAAAATTACAGTTTCCGAGATATTAATTTTTGAAAAAAGTCATAATTTTTTACTAAATACTAAAAAAAATTGTCTTTCTTTAACTATATGCTATTGTTTGTGAATTTCTATTAAAGTAAAAGTAAAAAGGAAAATCGTGAGAATCGGTTAATTTCACTGTGACACAAAATGAGGGGTCATCTCTCCGTAATTGATGAAACCAATTGGAGATGAAACTTTAGGCCTCCCATATCAAAACCTCTTACTAGGTTTTTGGCATATAGGTCTGGAATCTTTTTTATTTTTATTTAAAGTTGGTAACCCTGTGTATGCGAAAAATTGATTAAAACTTGATCAAATGATGCAATTTTAGATGTTTTTTTTTTATTTCGCTTTTCTTTGGTTCGAGGAACTCATTTTTGACATAAATTTTTACGTAAGTCTTACGGTAGGTGGCGCTGTCATACAATTTTTCTTATTTTTGATAGTTTTTCATGCTAAAGAAGCAATTTTAGATAGGTTTTTTTTGTATAACAAAATTTTTTGGATTTAGGGACTAATTTTTGACATTAATTTTTACCTAAGTTTTAGGATAGGTGGCGTTGTCATAAAATTGTTCTAATTTTACATGAAAAATTACTTTTTTATTTCTATTGTAGAAATACTCGTACATATATGATACATGTAGAAAGGAACATTACACTATGCCAAACAAAAAAGATGATAAATAGTATACATATACACATATGTAGGCGTGAAAAAAATGCAAAAAAAGCTTACAAAAATAATAGTGTTTAAAAACTAAAACTTCAATCTTTTTGAAGGCGGTATTGTCTTCTTCATCTCTCGCTAGCCACCAGCATAGATCTGCTAACATTGGTAGTAGTTTTTTCCCCCTATACCGTGCACCCATTGTTAAAGCAACCTGGTGAAAACGTTCGCCTTGTTCATCTGATTCCGTGGCGATTTGGTGTTCAAACCAATCTACGAGTATGTGGAAGAAAATGTACCTTCAAACTCACATTTACGCCGAGATTCTCAAACATATTCATAAGATGATCTATTTTTTGTCTGATATTCTTGTCACGATGTTTTTCGAGAACATTAGCTATTACGTCTTTTATGGCATTCCAGGCATTTAGCTCATTTTCATTTAAAGAGTCATCAAAGTTACTATTTTTTATTAGCTTTCTTATGTCTGGACCATTGAACATACCTGTTAAATGATATAGCAATTATGTACATAAATCTTAAAAAATCTTAGTTTATATGTAAATGTTAAATACCTTCTTTTACTTTGCTTGCACTTAGTCGTGGAAATATTGACCTTAGTGTAATAAAAGCTGGTCCATCTGCAGGAAGTACTTTTACAAAATTTTTAAAAATACCCAATTTCATATGTAGTTGAGGTAGCAACACTTTTTCAATTGGAACAAGGGACTTATGTATTACGTTATCTGACCCAACAACCAAATCTTCTCTGTTCTCCCAGTCATGATTTTGGTATTCGTTCCCTTTGTAACGTGTATTCCACAAACATATAAAACACATATTATTTGTATAACCACCTTGTAATCCACAAAGCAGAGCTACCATTTTCAAATCGCAACATATACGCCATTTATGGCTTTCATAGTTTACTGCTTCTAGTAGATGCCTCACAGATTCGTACAATTCTTTTGTGTTCAAATTGTATGCTATCGGAACGCTAGGGTTCTTGTTGTTGTAGTACAGCAAAACTGCTTTCATACTTGTTTTGGATGAATCAATAAATAACCTCCATTCGTGGGGAATGTAAGTCATACCCATTTCTGCAACAAGTTTTTCAATGTTGTTACAGTAAACGAAGGCGTTTTCTTCATTTGCAGAGAAAAATGGCTCAAATTAAAAAAAATGGCTTAAATTATTTTGTTTTAACTTAAGTGCTGTATACTCTGCATCACGTTTCGATAAATTAACATGTTTTACCACGTCATCCATCCAATTTTGTGATATTGGAATCATATTTTTGGAAGCTTCAGATATTTCATAATCAGGTTCCCGCAACTGTTTTTCCAAGTTTGCAGTCCATATAGAAATTGTGGTAGGGCTTGGTGGCCGTGGTGTAGGAATGCGACAATGGCAGGCTTACATAATCTGTTCCAATATATTTCATTGATCTTCGCGATCTTTTAGTTTTTCCATTTATATCATTCAAACACACATATCAACTCGCTTCACTATGCTCACCTGAATGCACAACAATTCTGAATGAGTACATATGTAGATTCAACACATTAAATAAAAAAAAACTTACCTGGATCAGTCCAGATCATCGGAACACCAAACTTCAGCGATTTTTTGTTCCTTTAAACCAGAGCCGTAAGTCGTCGTAGCAGGTTCTACATATATCTTTGGGAGCCCAATTTACGCCTTGAACTACCGGCCCCCACTCCTAAGTCCGCCGATGCATACAGGGTTGAAATATTTATATTTCCCTTTTAAAAGCAATTTTTATATTATTTCTGCATGAAAAACTATCAAAAATAAGAAAAATTGTATGACAGAGCCACCTATCGTAAGACTTAGGTAAAAATTAATGTCAAACATGAGTCCCTCGATCCAAAAAATAGCGCTATACAAAAAAAAACGAATCTAAAATTGCTTCCTTTGACCAAGTTTTAATCAATTTTTCGCATACACAGGGTTACCAACTTTAAATAAAAACAAAAAAGATTCCAGACCTATAGGCCAAAAACCCAGTTTTGATATGGGAGGGCTAAAGTTTCATTTGCAATTGGTTTCATCAATTACGTAGAATCTTGTTGCACAGTGTTTTTGACAAAGGTAATATGCATTGCATCAATATATGATATATGGCGGGGGGGTAAAATGTTTAATATTCAAAAATTCATATCTCGAAAACTACGAATTTTGGCTAATAGGCGTTTATTCAAGTTGAAATATGAACGTTTGACTCAATATAGAAAAAATTTCAAAACAAAAAAAATAACCTTTTTTGAGTTACAGTAGTCGCTCACAAATTAGAACTCTCACTAATTAGAATTTCCAGAAATTAGAATCAACTTTTTGAATACATTACACGCTCTGAAATTAGAATCGAAAATTCTAATTTGCGAGCGTATTTTGATTTTTGCTGCAAAATGAGATATAAAAAGGGGAATCCCCAATTTATTCATGTTACCCTCGGTAGTCGTTGGATTTTCGTCGCTATCTGTACAGTTTTTGTCAGTTTTTGTTTGAATTCCATACGCGTGCACGTGTTTCGGCATTGTTTGCTTAAAAGTCAAAGTCGTTCGCTGAAATGCCAAATAAAAGTAAGAAAAATGCTGTCTTTGGAAACCAAAGTGTAGATCTTGGAAAAGCTTGACCAAGGTATTCAAGGGAAGCGGTTAGCCCTAGAATATGATGTGGCGCCATCTGCAATCACCTATATCAAATCTATGAAATCATCAATTTTAAGCGCTGTTTCTAATACCTATCAAGAGGCTAAAAAAAATCATTGCATATCGCTGAATATCCAAAAATGGAAGCAACTCTTTATGAGTGGTTTTTAAATCAACGCGAAAAAAGTGTACATTAAATGGGCCAATACTAAAGGAGAAAGCCAAACAAATATTTAAAGTGGAATATCCCGATAAAGATAAAAGTTCATTTGGCGTTTTAGCTACGAAGTTTTTGATTAATTTTTGGCTGTTTTAATGTATTTTTATCGATCTCTTATGTGTTTTTGATAAAAGAAATATATTTACTGTAATTGGAGTTTTTGTTTTTTGGACCTTTTTTTGACTTAGCGCATAAATACATATATGTATATTGGATTTTTACCTTATGTTTTCTCGTTTTTATGAATAAAATTGAATAAGACAAAATTTCATTGTAGTTTTTCAATGTAAATTGACTTAAATTTTAAGGTTTTATTGAAATAAAAAACGTCCAGGAATTAGAATTTTTCAGAAATTAGAATCACCCTAAAAACAAAGTGATTCTAATTTGTGAGCGTCTACTGTATTAATTTTTGAAAAAAAGTCATAAATTTTTACTAAATACTGAAAAAAATAAATTTGTAAACTATATAATATTTTTTATAAATTTATATAAAAGTAATAGTAATAACGAACGGAGTGTAATGGAGTGTGGTTGCT
Source organism: Campiglossa producta (assembly GCA_964058755.1). NCBI lineage: Eukaryota > Metazoa > Arthropoda > Insecta > Diptera > Tephritidae > Campiglossa > Campiglossa producta. Next base: position 23,394,559 of record CAXKVI010000006.1, on the reverse strand, counting down.
AAGTGACCTTGCTCAATCCCGACTCTTGCGCCCTCGTTCGTGCACTCTGGGCAACGGGAGCTACCTAGGCTCGCGGCAGAAAGAGAGGGAGCCCCGGTGGGGCCACTCTGACATACTTGGTTTACGGGCTCACCGAGGTTTTTGCGTAGCGTCTGTTCACCATGAGGTGCGGCTGCAAGCGGGCGTCTGTCTTGAAGCAAGCGGCTCGCTATATAAATGTGTAAGTATTTTCCAAAACCCCGAAACGGGTTGTGCGCTGGGTTTGGGACCCGCCACGTAAAAAACTTCCAATGAAAAAATATACAAAGCCTCGGATGAGAACCCCCTTTAATGTTGACGACCCGGCAAAACGAATAAGGCATAACGATTTGGATAGTAGGGCATGTACCGGGAATGTCCGGACCCTTTCAAGGGACGGTACCGCTGCCCGACTGGTTGATGTCCTCGTAGGCGCAAAGGCCGACATCACCGCCCTGCAGGAAATGCGATGGGCGGGGCAAGGAAAGACGACCATCGGTCCTTGTGACGTATACTACAGTGGCCAGACACGCGGCAAAGCGCGTGGTGTAGGATTCGTGGTGGGTAGTAGTAGTATTAAAATTCAGTCTCCACGATATAACATCCCCCAACTGCACTAGGTTGATTGACTTCAAGCCACATGGCTGTCCCCTGATCAAAGAACTAGAAACCAGATTGATCATGTCTTGATTGACGGCAGACATAGCTCCACCGTTCTGGACGTGCGTACACTGCGTGGTCCCAATATTGACTCTGACCATTATCTTGTCGCAGCCAAGATACGCACACGCCTCTGTGCAACGAGGAAAATGCGCACAGTAACGGAAGGAAAGTTTGACGTCGAGAAGCTGCGCATGACACAGACAGCTGATAATTTCACAACTCGCCTCTCACACCTGCTAGCAGAGGGCAATCCTCGACCTTACGATGTAACCGAGCAATGGAAGCATATCTCTCACTCATTGCGTACCGCCGCTGAGGCCACTATAGGGTTCCAGCGAGCCCGCAAGAACAACTGGTACGATGAGGAATGCAAAACTACCTCGAAAAAAAAGGACGCTGCCTACAAGAAGACGTTGCGAACGGGCGCAACTCGCAGTGTATGGCAACAATATCGTGAGGCAAAGAAGGAAGAGAGACGCCTTTTCAGAAAAAAGAAAAGTGAGGCCGATAGGCGTGAGTGTGAGGAGCTTGAGATGCTGGCTGGCAGGAATGATGCCCGAAAATTCTATGAAAAGATCCGGCGGATGACGGAAGGTTTTAAGACCGGGGCAAGCTCCTGTAAGGACAATAATGGCGACCTGGTAACCGACGTACAAAGTGTACTTAAATTATGGAGGGAGCACTTCTCCTCACTGCTAAATTGCGAGGGAGACGTCGAACCCGATACCCCAATCCCTGACGATGGAAAAGTCGTCCCACCACCTGACTATGATGAAGTGAGGATAGCTATATCCCGGCTCAAAAACAACAAAGCGCCTGGGAAAGACGGACTACCCGCCGAGCTGTTCAAACGCGGAGGCGAAGAGCTGGTAAAAAGCATGCATCAGCTCTTATGCAGAATATGGTCAGACGAATGCATGCCTCCGGATTGGAATTTAAGTGTGCTTTGCCCAATCCACAAGAAAGGCGATCCCGCTAACCGCACCAACTACCGCGGAATTAGTCTTCTTAATATCGCATATAAGGTTCTTTCTAGCGTGTTGTGTGAAAGGCTGAAGCCCATCGTAGACAAACTGATTGGACCTTATCAGTGTGGCTTTAGACCTGGTAAGTCTACCATCGACCAGATTTTCACGATACGCCAAATCCTGGAGAAGACCCATGATAAGAGAATCGACACTCACCATCTCTTTGTCGATTTTAAAGCCGCTTTTGACAGCGTAAAAAGGAGTTGCCTGTATGCCGCCATGTCTGAATTTGACTTCCCTGCAAAGCTTATTCGGCTTTGTCAAATGACGTTGAGCAATACCAACAGCTCCGTCAGAATCGGGAAGGACCTCTCTGAGCCATTTGAAACCAAACGAGGCTTCAGACAGGGCGACTCCCTTTCGTGCGATTTCTTCAATCTGATGCTGGAGAAGATAATTCGAGCAGCAGAGCTAAACCGCAATGGTACAATCTTTTACAAGAGCGTGCAATTGCTGGCGTATGCCGATGATATTGATATCATTGGCCTTAACAACCGCGCCGTAAGCGCTGCCTTCTCTGGACTGGATAAGGAAGCGAAAAAAGTGGGTCTTGCCGTGAACGAGGACAAGACGAAGTATTTGCTGTCATCAAAGAAAGAATCGGCGCCTTGGCAGCCATGTCACTGTTGATAGTTACAAATTTGAAACTGTGACTGGGACTTCATCTATTTGGGAACCAGTATCAACACCGAAAATAATATCAGTCTAGAAATCCAGCGGAGAATCACTCTTGCCAACAAGTGCTACTTTGGACTGAGTAGGCAATTGAGAAGTAAAGTCCTCTCTCGAAGAACAAAGATCACGCTCTATAAGTCTCTCATGATAACTGTCCTGATGTATGGCTCAGATTCATGGACAATGTCAAGAGAAGATGAGATGGCCCTTGGAGTATTTGAGGGAAAAGTTCTCCGGAAGATTTATGGTCCTTCCCGTGATGCCAACGGCGAGTATCGAAGGAAATTTAACGATGAGCTGTACGAGCTCTACGCAGATCTGACCATAGTCCAGCGAATTAAAGCCCAAAGACTCCGCTGGCTGGGCCATATTATGCGAATGGACAAAGAAGCTCCAGCACAGAAGGTTTTCCTATCGTCGCCTGAATTCGGCAGCAGAGGAAGGGGGAGGCCTCGACTGAGATGGAAACAACAGGTGGAGGATGACTTGAACTCCCTTGGGGTTTCCAATTGGCGTCCGTTATCGCTAAAAAGGAATGACTGGCATGCTTTGATACGAAACGGCCAAAATCGCTTAGGCGGTTAAGCGCCAATAAATGATGATGATAGTAAATTATCGAACTTCTATCCATTTATCGATAGCGCAGGTGTGCTGCGAGTAGGCGGCAGGCTAAATAATACAAATGTTTCATATGAGCAAAAACAAGCTCCATCACGTTGGAACCCGCTTTGAAAAAATTCAAATTTTTTTTGCACTTTCGTCAACTACAAACGACGAGGTTGATTGTAGTGAAACTCATTTTTTTGTAGTTCTTATAGTTACTCCGAAAATATAATACATTGTGCGGAAACCAAGCAAACTAAGTAAATTTGAGTTTTTTTGTTAAAATATGTTTTAAATCGTTTGTAGTTTTTTATCCGAAAAAAATTTTTTCTTGGCTCCAAAGGTTTCGGAGATATCGGCTGATGCATATCACTCTGGAACCCGCTTTGAAAAAATTCAAACTTTCTGTAAACTGAAATTAATTTTTTTTTTGCTCCGAAGGTTTCGGAGTAATCGAAAGCGCATGTCAAAAAAAGGCAGAATTCAGCAATTTAAAAGCACTAAAAGTACTTTTCCTACAACTACAAACGACAAAATTGATTGTAGTGAAATTTTTTTTTTTTTGTAGCTTTTATAGTTACTCCGAAAATACAATATATTGTGCAGAAACCAAGCAAATGAAGTAAATTTTGGTTTTTTTTTGTTGAAATTTGTTTTAAATCGTTTGTAGTTTTTTATCCGAAAAAAAATTTTTTGCTCCGAAGGTTTCGGTGTAATCGAAAACGCATGTCAAAAAAAGGCAGAATTCAGCAATTTGAAAGCACTAAAAGTACTTTTCCTACAACTACAAACAACAAAATTGATTGTAGTGAATTTCCCATTTATCATGGTTAATTGTTTTGGATGCACATAACAAAACATTGTATGGAGGTAATCAATTAATGGAAGCAACAATAAGTAGAAAGTACCGGGTAATAAATCTTAAAAAAGGAATTAAAAAATGTATTCGACATTATTTGAAATGTATAATATACCGAAAAGAAACTTCTCAACAAATAATGAGAGGAGAGTCTCGCAGTCCTCACCATTTACACATACCGGTGTGGACTACGCTGGACCTTTACTTTTAAAGTTCTCCAAAAATAGAGGTATCAAAGCTTTTAAAGGATTCATAGCAATATTTGTGTGTATGGCAACTAAAGCTTTACATTTGGAAGTAGTGTCAGATCTGACGACAGAAGCCTTCTTGGCAGCATTAAGAAGATTCTTTGCTAGAAGAGGAAAAAGCTCACATTTGTATTCAGATAATGGTACAAATTTCATTGGAGCAAATCGAAGTTTAGAGTCTCAATTTAAAAACGCTCTCAAAAACAAGTGTTCTTTATTTCCGATACTAGCAAACGAAAAGATAGAATGGCATTTTATTCCGCCGTCAAGTCCTCACTTCGGAGGTATTTGGGAAGCAGGTGTAAAATCTGTAAAACATCATCTAAGAAGAGTCATTGGTGAAACCAAATTGACTTTTGAAGAAATGTCCACGTTGTTATGCCAAATAGAAGCAGTGCTGAATTCACGGCCATTGTATATACTAGGATCAGGAATAGAGTATAACAACCAGTGTTTGTAGTGAATTTTTTTTTTTGTAGCTTTTATAGTTACTCGGAATATAAAATATATTGTGCAGAAACCAAGCAAATGAAGTAAATTTTGGTTTTTTTGTTGAAATATGTTTTAAATCGTTTGTAGTTTTTTATCCGGAAAAAAATTTTTTTTTTGCTCCGAAGGTTTCGGAGTAATCGAAAACGCATGTCAAAAAAAGGCAGAATTCAGCAATTTGAAAGCACTAAAAGTACTTTTCCTACAACTACAAACGACAAAATTGATTGTAGTGAAATTTTTTTGTAGCTTTTATAGTTACTCGGAAAATACAATATATTGTGCAGAAACCAAGCAAATGAAGTAAATTTTATTTTTTTTGGTGAAATATGTTTTAAATCGTTTGTAGTTTTTTATCCGAAAAAAAATTTTTTTTGCTCCAAAGGTTACGGAGATATCGCCTAATGCTTTAAAAAAACTCAATCTTTTTTTGCATTTTTGTGAACTACAAAGGATGAGATTGATTGTAGTGAAATACATTTTTTTTTGCTCCAAAGGTTTCGGAGATATCGCCTAATGCATATCACTCTGGAACCCGCTTTGAAAAAATTCAAACTCTTTTTGCATTTTTGTGAACTACAAACGATGAGATATATTGTGCAGAAACCAAGTAAATAAAGTAAATTTTGGTTTTTTTTGTTGAAATATGTTTTAAATCGTTAATATGTTTTAAATCGTTTGTAGCATTTTATCCGAAAAAAAAATTTTTTTTGCTCCGAAGGTTTCGGAGTAATCGATAACGCATGTCAAAAAAAGCCAGAATTCAGCAATTTGAAAGCACTAAAAGTACTTTTCCTACAACTACAAACGACAAAATTGATTGTAGTGAAATTTTTTTTTTTGTAGCTTTAATAGTTACTCCGAAAATACAATATATTGTGCAGAAACCAGGCAAATGAAGTAAATTTTGTTTTTTTTTTGTTGAAATATGTTTTAAATCGTTTGTAATTTTATCCGAAAAAAAATTTTTTTTTGTTCCGAAGGTTTCGGAGTAATCGAAAACGCATGTCAAAAAAAGGCAGAATTCAGCAATTTGAAAGCACTAAAAGTACTTTTCCTACAACTACAAACGACAAAATTGATTGTAGTGAAAATTTTTTTTTTGTAGCTTTTACAGTTACTCCGAAAATACAATATATTGTGCAGAAACCAAGCAAATGAAGTAAATTTTGGTTTTTTTTTGTTGAAATATGTTTTAAATCGTTTATAGTTTTGAATCCGAAAAAAAATTTTTTTTTGCTCCGAAGGTTTCGGAGTAATCCATAACGCATGTCAAAAAAAAGCCAGAATTCTTCAGCAATTTGAAAGCACTAAAAGTACTTTTCCTACAACTACAAACGACAAAATTGATTGTAGTGAAATTTTTTTTTGTAGCTTTTATAGTTACTCCGAAAATACAATATATTGTGCAGAAACCAAGCAAATGAAGTAAATTTTGGTTTTTTTTGTTGAAATGTGTTTTAAATTGTTTGTAGTTTTTTATCCAAAAAAAATTTTTTTTTTGCTCCGAAGGTTTCGGAGTAATTGAAAACGCGTGTCAAAAAAGGCAGAATTCAGCAATTTGAAAGCACTAAAAGTACTTTTCCTACAACTACAAACGACAAAATTGATTGTAGTGAAAAATTTTTTTTTTATAGCTTTTATAGTTACTCCGAAAATGCAATATATTGTGCAGAAACCAAGCAAATGAAGTAAATTTTGGTTTTTTTTGTTGAAATATGTTTTAAATCGTTTGTAGTTTTTTATCCGAAAAAAAATTTTTTTTTGTTCCGAAGGTTTCGGAGTAATCGATAACGCTTGTCAAAAAAGCCAGAATTCAGCAATTTGAAAGCACTAAAAGTACTTTTCCTACAACTACAAACGACAAAATTGATTGTAGTGAAATTTTTTTTTTGTAGGTTTTATAGTTACTCCGAAAATACAATATATTGTGCAGAAACCAAGCAAATGAAGTAAGATTTGGTTTTTTTTGTTGAAATATGTTTTAAACCGTTTGTAGTTTTTATTCGAAAATGCAATATATTGTGCAGACACCAAGCAAATGAAGTAAATATTGGTTTTTTTTGTTGAAATATGTTTTAAATCGTTTGTAGTTTTTTATCCGAAAAAAAAAATTTTTTTTGCTCCGAAGGTTTCGGAGTAATCGATAACGCTTGTCAAAAAAGCCAGAATTCAGCAATTTGAAAGCACTAAAAGTACTTTTCCTACAACTAAAAACGACAAAATTGATTGTAGTGAAATTTCTTTTTGTAGCTTTTATAGTTACTCCGAAAATACAATATATTGTGCAGAAACCAAGCAAATGAAGTAAATTTTGGTTTTTTTTGTTGAAATATGTTTTAAATCGTTTGTAGTTTTTTATCCGAAAAAAAATTTTTTTTTGTTCCGAAGGTTTCGGAGTAATCGAAAACGCATCTCAAAAAAGGCAGAATTCAGCAATTTGAAAGCACTAAAAGTACTTTTCCTACAACTACAAACGACGAAATTGTTGTAGTGAATTTTTTTTTTTGTAGCATTTATAGTTACTCCGAAAATACAATATATTGTGCAGAAACCAAGCAAATGAAGTAAAGTTTGGTTTTTTTTTTTGTTGAAATTTGTTTTAAATCGTTTGTAGTTTTTTATCCGAAAAATTTTTTTTTTTGCTTCGAAGGTTTCGGAGTAATCGAAAACGCATGTCAAAAAGAGGCAGAATTCAGAAATTTGAAAGCACTAAAAGTACTTTCCCTACAACTACAAACGACAAAATTGATTCTAGTGAAATTTTTTTTTGTAGCTTTTATAGTTACTCCGAAAATACAATATATTGTGCAGAAACCAAGCAAATGAAGTAAATTTTGGTTTTTTTTTTTGTTGGAATATGTATTAAATCGTTTGTAGTTTTCTGCCTTAAAAAACTACAAACGATTTAAAACATATTTTAACAAAAGAAAACTCAAATTTACTTAGTTTGCTTGGTTTCCGCACATATTATATATATATATTTTTTCGGAGTAACTATAAGAACTACAAAAAAATGAGTTTCACTACAATCAATCTTGTCGTTTGTAGTTGACGAAAGTGCAAAAAAAATTTGAATTTTTTCAAAGCGGGTTCCAACGTGATGGAGCTGCAAAAACATTCTGTAATTATTAATAAATCCCATTTATCATGGTTAATTGTTTTGGATGCACATAACAAAACATTGTATGGAGGTAATCAATTAATGGAAGCAACAATAAGAAGAAAGTACCGGGTAATAAATCTTAAAAAAGGAATTAAAAAATGTGTTCGACATTGTTTGAAATGTATAATATACCGAAAAGAAACTTCTCAACAAATAATGAGAGGTGAGTCTCGCAGTCCTCACCATTTACACATACCGGTGTGGACTACGCTGGACCTTTACTTTTAAAGTTCTCCAAAAATAGAGGTATCAAAGCTTTTAAAGGATACATAGCAATATTTGTGTGTATGGCAACTAAAGCTTTACATTTGGAAGTAGTGTCAGATCTGACGACAGAAGCCTTCTTGGCAGCATTAAAAAGATTCTTTGCTAGAAGAGGAAAAATTCACATATGTATTCAGATAATGGTACAAATTTCATTGGAGGTTTAGAGTCTCAATTTAAAAACGCTCTCAAAAACAAGTGTTCTTTATTTCCGATACTTGCGAACGAAAAGATAGAATGGCATTTTATTCCGCCGTCAAGTCCTCACTTCGGAGGTATTTGGAAGCAGGTGTAAAATCTGTAAAACATCATCTAAGAAGAGTCATTGGTGAAACCAAATTGACTTTTGAAGAAATGTCCACGTTGTTATGCCAAATAGAAGCAGTGCTGAATTCACGGCCATTGTATATACTAGGATCAGGAATAGAGTATAACAACCAGTGTTGGCAGAATTTTTTCAGCAATCCGGGTAGATCGAGAAAAAGACGGCTAAAAAAAATTATTTCGGCGAAAAAAATTATAATTTTGGCCGGAAAAACGACTAAAATTTTTAAATCAACCTTTCCGCGTTTTATTCGCTTTTTTTCATTAAAACGTATAATATAAATATTTTATAATATAAAGGAGCGTTTTCTCATCTAGCCTTAAATATTAAAATTCACGCTTGTATAAGATTACACTGAGTGTTTGGGTAGGGGCACTCACCACTGCTGCACTTATTTCTTTATAAAAGAAAACTCGATTTAGTTTTTAGTTTTAATAATTTAATATTTAATTTAATAACTTTTCTTTAGTTCACAAATCTTTCTTTTTAATCACTTTACTTTTAGGTGGGAAGGTAGGTAATCAACCGCGCGCTCAACGACAACTCACTCAGCGGCCATCGATGACCGCCCGCTAAGCTGTGCCGTGAGCATACATATGTACATGTATATAAAAAAGGGTAAGTAAAAAAGGTAAGTATGTAAATATACAGAAGCGGTAGTTTTCCAATTTAATTTTACATTAGGATGAGTTTCAAATTTCAATTTAGTAGGTAAGTTTTATCATGTATTATCAATCAAATTGAATGAGGTCTTCATCCATGTCTTCAACATGGCGGCCGGCCTGCGGAGTTGATACATTTAAAAGCTCTTGCAGTTTTTGTAGCGTAATCTTTGCTTGGTTGACCAAATTTCTGATATTACGCTGACTACCCCTATGTCGTTGTACCCGAACCGCTGGCCGTTCAATTATACGTTGCCTTGTTCTATCTCTTTGTTCCTCGCGTCTATAACGTGCGGGAGGTGGAGGCGTCGCAAGTCGGTGGCGTGTCGATGTTGAGGCCGACGGACGATGCAACAATGTATGATGCGCTCGGCCGCAATGGCGGCAGCTGCCGGCGGAATTGCACTCGCCCGTGGTGTGTGATGTAGCCAAGCAATTTATACAGTAGCGATGAGCGCGTGCTGACTCATATCGCTCTGATGGAGTCATTATTAAAAATGCGTGGCACTCGCGCAAAGCATGCTGACGGCAGCATAGGCGGCATCTTCCCAGTTCCATGCTGATATCTGTGGAGAAAAACGTAAGAAAAAGAAAAAAAGAGAAAAAGAAATCAGCATTAGGATAAATTGAGGTTGAAATGAGGAGTAGAAATTATGGCTGGGAAAGAATGCAAGCGAGTTAAGAGGGGGTCAATAAACAGATTTTAGTGATGTTCCGCGTTATTACTCCATTTTGAGTGCGGATTTCGAGGACGCGAACATTTCCGTCAGGTCCAGCATGCAGCTTTGAAATACGTCCGAGACGCCACTCATTGGGTGGCAGCAAGTCATCTTTAACAACGACTAGGTCGCCTTCTTTCAGGTTTGTTTGAGGAGTTTTCCATTTTTGTCGTTTGTGAAGTTGCTGAAGATATTCATTCTTCCAACGGTTTCTGAATTGATGGTGTAAAACTTTGAGTAACTGCCATTTTCGAGTCGGGTTTAGATTTTCTGCATTTGGTTCCGGCAGGGACATTAGGGGGGCACCACGTAGAAAATGTCCTGGTGTTAATGCGAGTAGGTCCGTAGGGTCCTCAGACATGGAAGAAATAGGCCTGGAGTTGAGGACTCCTTCAATACGAACAATGAGGGTCGTGAACTCTTCAAAGGAGAACTTTTGATTGCCGGCTACTTTTGTTAAATGGGTTTTAAAACTTTTAACTGCTGCTTCCCAGAGACCACCCATGTGAGGAGCATAGGGTGGGATGAATTGCCAAGAAAGGCCTTGAGGAGCATATTTTTCGGCAATGTCTTTACCTGCTTCTTGGAGGAAAAGTGGGATTTCTTTCTGCATCGCTCTATGTGCGCCGACAAAGTTCTTGCCGTTGTCGGACATGATTTTGTGTGGCATTCCGCGGCGGCCAACAAACAGCGCAAAGGCTGCCCTAAACGCTTCGGTGGTCAAGCTGGAACAGACTTCGAGATGTATGGCTTTCGTTGAAAAACAAACAAAGACGCAGACATAGGCTTTGGAGTAGGAGGCTCGTCGTAGAGTAGAGGTTTTGACGAGGAATGGGCCAGCAAAATCTACTCCTGTCGTGTGGAACGGGACAGTATACGTTGACCTTTCAGCTGGTAGTGCGGCCATAATCTGGGAATTCATCTTCTGCTTGTGGATCGTGCATGTCTTGCAGTGGAAAATGCAGGACTTTATCTTCTGCTTCAAGCGCGGAATATAATATTCTTGCTGTACCATTCGAAGCATGAGTTGCTTTTCAGCATGGAACAGACGATTATGGGTAAACTCGAGGAAGAGAGTACAAAATTTTGAGGCTTCGGGAATGATAATCGGATGTCGTTCATTATAGCTGAGTGCCGCGTAACTTAGACGCCCATTCACGCGCAAAATTTCCTTCTTGTCTAACATCGGGTTTAATGACAGGCGCGGGCTCTTCTTGCTTATCGGCTTAGAGGCTTTTAATAATGATATTGTGTCCGCATAGTACATTTGTTGGGTTACGATGATAAGGCGTTCTTTTGCATAGTTAATCTCTTCTGTGGAGAGGGAAGGGGTTGAAGGGATTTGTCGTTTCTTCGCTTTGTGGATGAAACGATACACATATGCAATTACACGAAGGGCTCTGGCGAAGGAGGAGAAACGTTCCAATGGATCCAGGATATCCACCGTATGGAATGCTTCAATTCGCTTTTCTTCTGGTGGACTGATGATTGGAGGTGCTGTTTTGGGCCATGATGTGGGAGATAGAGATAGCCACTCGGGGCCTTTCCACCACAGCGAAGATTCCGCTAAGTCTTGGGGTTTACATCCACGGGTACCAAGATCTGCGGGGTTGTCCCTACTTGACACATGACGCCACGTAGCGTTGCTAACATTTTTCAGAATTTCGGAGGTCCGATTCGCTACGTAAGTCTTCCATGTGTGGGGTGGTTTTTCTAACCATGCTAGCACGATCGAGGAGTCTGACCAGAGGAACAGCTCGTGTGGGGGCAAATTCAAATGAGAGCAAATTTGCTTTACCAGTTTGGAGAGTAGTACTGCTCCACACAGCTCTAGACGAGGAAGGCTGACTGTCTTTAAAGGGGCTACTTTGCTTTTTGCAACTAACAGATGGGTTGTATAAGTGTTGTCAGTGGACTGAACTCTAAGATACACGCAAGCGCAGAAGGCTTTTTCTGAGGCATCGGAGAATCCGTGCATTTGGAAAGGTTTATCAGGAGAGAAGTCGACCCATCGAGGGATTTTTATGTTGCTTATAGCAGAAAGATTCTCCCTAAAGACGTTCCATTTATGGAAGGAAAGGGGTTTGACGTGTTCGTCCCAGTCGGTCCCTTCTAACCACAGTTGTTGGAGGAGAGCTTTGGCTAAAATCATTATTGGCGCTAGCCATCCTGCCGGGTCAAACAATTTCGCTATTGCCGACAATATTTGTCGTTTTGTGGTTGAATTAGCGGCTGGTAGAGGATCATAGGAATAAGAAAAGGAGTCATTAAGAGCATTCCATTTTATACCGAGTGTTTTTGTCGAGCTGACATCATGGAACTTTAGAAAATCTGCGTCAAGGAGGTCAGATTTTGGAATAGACTTCAATATGTCTGAGTGATTGGCCGTTATTTTCTTTAGAGGGAAACCGGCTGATTTTAAGACTTCGATAGCTTCATTCATGGAGTTTATTGTGGACTGTAGATCGTATCCGCCAGAGAGGATGTCATCTACATAAGTTTCATGCAGAAGTACATTGTTGGCGGTGGGAAATTCATCTTTGGTGTCTTCAGCTAGCTGATGGAGGGTGCGAATAGCTAGGTATGGAGCACAGTTGACACCAAAGGTAACTGTTTTCAATTTGAAGTCTTCAATAGGTGAGGTTGAAGATCTACGAAAAACTACTCGTTGAAAATCTTGATCATCAGGATGAACGAGTATTTGGCGGTACATCTTTTCGATGTCACCGTTAAAAACGAACTTGTAGAGGCGCCATTGTAGAATAATAAGCATCAAGTCGTTTTGCAGAGTGGGGCCAGTGTGTAACACGTCGTTCAGGGAACTTCCTGAATGCGAGAGTTTAGAGGCATTGAAGACCACTCGAACTTTAGTGGTTTTGCTATCCGGTTTTATAACCGCATGATGGGGTAAATAGAAGGAATAATATTTTCCTTCCTTAATAATTTCAAGGGGGGAAGTGGGCTCCATGTGATTCATGGTTAAATATTCCTCCAGAACTTCGTAATACTTTTCTTTGAGTTCTGGTTTCTTTTCTAGGCTGCGTTCTATACTTATGTATTGTTGCTGAGCAGCGGGTCGTGAGTGGCCGAGGGCTATTTTTTCAGGAAAATTTTGCTTGAACGGGAGTTTAACCATATAGCGACCATCAGCTTGTCTACTGGTGGTCTTTTTGTAAAGCTCTTCGCAAAACGTGTCTTCATCTGTCAGGGGCGTGGTGGAATGAACTTCTTCTTGCTCCCAGAAATTTTTAAGGAGTTCATTAAGGGAGTCATCAGGCTTTTCAAGTATGTTGGTAGAAAAGGACGAAATTTGCTCAGTTATTGGGCCACTTAATATCCATCCGAATATAGTGTTTTGAGCTATGAGGCTACCAGCGATGTTGGTTTCGAGACCTTGAAGGAGAATTTGTGGGAGTATGTCACTACCAATCACCATATCAATTCTACCTGGAGCAAAGAAGTTGGGGTCCGCTAATGTAAGCGATGAAAATTTTGTAAGATCCTCTATTGCTACTTTAGAAGAGGGCAGGAAGTGGGTTAATTGCGGAAGAACTATCGCTTGGGTCCGGATTTGGGTCTTTGAATCCGAGGAACAAATTGTTAGAGAACAGATTTTGTTGGAATTTTGCACAACTCGTCCGCCCATACCTAGTATTTGGTAACTTATTTTATTTGTGGGTAAACCGAGTAATTTTTGGATTTTGGAGGAAACGAACGATTTCTGGGAACCCTGGTCTACCAACGCCCGGATTTTGAAGATTTCTCCTCTATGGAGAACCGGAACTATCGCTGTGGGCAACAATGTTCTTTCTTTATTGGCAGAGAAGTGCGAAAGAACTGTGGTTTGATTCGAGGAAGAGGCTTCAGTCCGCGAGTCTTGCGACTGCATTGCCTGTTTAGAGGTAGAAGGTTTTTCATAGACATTGGTATATTGAGGCGGGTCCTTGAAGGGATTTCTTTTTGGAGGTTGTCGAGAAGTGTTGGGGTTAGTTGGCCGAGGTGTTTGGTAGTGTAGCAGGGAGTGGTGCCGCTTTTGGCAATATACGCATTTGAAATTGCTAGCACATTCAGACTCTAGATGGGAAAAGGCCAAACAATTCTTACAATATTTATTGTCAGTTACAAATTTATTCCGTTCTGCCACCGATAATTGCTTGAATTTTACGCAATTCATCATCGAATGGTTGGAATTGCATAACTTGCAGGATACCTGTCGCGCTTGCTCGCTATGGTACGAGAGGGACTTGTTTCTGAAACTATTATTATGGGGTGTTGACGCTCGGTTATTGAAGCTCGAGTTTGAGGTCCGAGGTTTGCTCGGTCTATAAGTACCGAGCCGTTCTACAACTTCATATCTGGCCGTGAGGAATTTGTCCATTTCCGACCATAAGGGTAATTCTTTCCTAGACTCAAGAGATTGTTCCCATAGGGCTAGGGTTTCATCAGGAAGCTTAGATGAACATAAGTATATGAGGATAGGGTCCCAATTGCTAGTGGGTACGTTGTTGGAATTTAGGGTTGAGAGACAGTTATTTATTGTAGTCTGAACTTCTTGAATTCTTTCCCCACTTTCATAGAATATAGGCTGAAGAGTAAAAAGGGTTTTGAGTTGATTGTCTACGAGAATTCTACGGTTCTCGTATCTAGACTTAAGGGCCCCCCAAGCTAGTTCAAAATTTTGGTCAATAAGAGGGTATTTTTGTATAATGAGATGCGCTTTTCCACGGGTTTTTTGTCTTAAGTGATATAATTTTTGCACTTGAGAAAGTTTGGGGTGATTTATGTACACTGCCGTGAACATATCTCTGAAGGATGGCCAAGTATCGTATCCTCCGTGGAATACTTCCGTGTCACATGCGGGGACTTTGAGGTAGGGTTCGAGGTTGCCGGTGCTGCTACTGCCGTTTGTTGAATTTGTATCATCGGACTTGGTTCCAGTATCGCGAGCTGTTCGTTCATTCGGGCCCTTGTGAGCATGTTGTCCTCCATTGCCTTGTCATATCTTTCGGTCAGGGTTGTGAGGGACCGTTCATCCGTGAGATTCAGGTGAGCTGCTTCGTATGACCGTTCTACTGCTGCTATATGCCTGTTGAGTTCCTCCAAATATGTCTGCAGACTGGGTCTTGTGTGGGTTGTCTCATCGATGTTCCACCATTTTTCGCAGAATTTTTCGAGTTTTGTTAACTCGAACAGGGATTTCTTCAAAATCTGCGCCAATTCTTCCTCTTCCGCTTGAGATTTCGACCGGGTTCTAGGTCCTTGTTGGGGTGGTTGGAGATTTGTATTTTTATCAACTTTATCTTCAGCCATTTGTTTTGTGGTCTTTTACAGGAGAGAGAGAAAAAAATATATGTGTCTTAGGAGTACACAGGAATATTTTGTAAATGTGTATAGAGGAGTACACAGAAATATTTTTGAAAACGTGTATAAGAGGTACACAAAATATTTAAGGGGAACGTGTATAAGGAGTACACAAGATTTAATAATAATATTAATAAATATTTATATTTGGGTGAACTATTCGGGTTTTTATTTATTTGAATTTAAATAAATAATTTGCTTCGGTTTTTGTGTGTTTTTCCCACTGTATTTTTGAGACCGTTTTTATAAGCTGCGGCCCACTGTAGCTTTTGCCAGCAGCTGTACTTCTTGTTATGTACCTGTCTCAGCGCATCTGAGTACAAGTAAACCGATATATGCAAAATGCAACTGTTGCTAATGGTTAGTTACTCCACTGAAAAAAATGGATAAGAGAATGAGTGGGAAGAGAGAAAGCAATATTTGGCACTGGGTGCAGTGCGATGGAGCTTTTGTTGTCGGGTTATAGCGGCGTTCTTATGTGGCTGCGAGGTTTGTGAGCTAATAGCGGGACGTATGTGGTAAAAGGGTAAGGCGAAGATTGGCAATATACGTATATTTATAAATCCTGGGTTTGAAGGGGATGTGTGTATATAAATATGTATTTGATTTATATGTCTTAGCGGATTAGAGGGGTCGAGTATGTAAGTTTGAGGTTTTTCCAGCATAAATCGAGAACGTAAGAAGTTTCTCGTCTACTGCTTTAAATAACCGCTAAGTTATATAAATCTGAATATCGTGTATGTATGTGAGGGAAAAAATTTTAACGGAACTTACTTTGTCCTGGTAACTGACTACCTTTTTGTTTGTTCTATGGGGCGTTTGTTGCTTTTCTCGACAACGGGGGTTTCTGATAACGGCTGTTGGTTTTTTGCTGTTGCTCTTGTTCCTGCTGCTGTGGACTGTACCTTCTTTTTTTTCAAAATAATTTTGTTTGTTGTAATTTTTTCCTAGTTATTTAATTTTTTGTCCTTTTTCTTTGCAGGTTTTCACCAACACTCCAATTTATTATTACATATATCTATGTTATATTTTGTGTTTTAAAATTTTAATGATTTTTTTTTTTTTTTATTGTTTAATTTTTTCTTTTCAGGTTTTTGGGCACGCTGATGTAACAACGCTTTTGCTGGTTTTCGGATAACTTTTCTCAAAAAATTAATTACATATATATTTTGTAATAATAACTTTATTTTTATTTTCTTTTCAGGTTTTTTCTTCGTTTTTTTCTTTTTCAGGCTTTTTGCAGCACCCACTTTTTTATAAATTCATATAGGTGTCGCTCTTTTTTTTTTTTATATACCCAGCGTACTAGTATTGTTTTGTTTAAATTTATATATATTTTTTATTTTCAGGTTTTTTGTTTTCCACCTTTCTTTTTAGGGTTTTTTTTTAAATATTTTTAACCCTTTTTTTCTTTTCAGGTTCCACTGTTCCTGTTCCACTGTTCACCACTATTTTTATTTATTTAGCACAATTGCCAGTTTTAATTGATTTTAGTTGTTTTTTTTTCGAAAAAATTTTTTTTTCTTTTTAGGAGCACCCTAGTGTGGCTTTTTTGCACTTTTGCACAATTTATTTATCTTTTTTTTTCAGGTACGTTTTATTTAACTTTTTCACCTTTTTACTTTTTTCCAAATTTTTGTTCAAAACACCACTTTTTCATCAATATTTTCTTTTTCCGGTTTTTCTTTACCAATTTTTGATAATTTTTCACTGTTTTTCTCCCTTTTTATTTGTAGGTATTTTTCCACCTTTTATTTGCAGCGGTTATTTTTTTTTTTTTTTTTTAGGAGCACCCTAATGCTTTTTTTCATTATACCACTTTCTTTCGACTTTTTTGTAAGTTTTAAAATTTATAAATTTCTGTTATTTTTTCAGATTATTGTTTGTTTCTAGGCGCTGATTCACTTCGTATGGCGACGAAGGACCATGTATAAGATTACACTGAGTGTTTGGGTAGGGGCACTCACCACTGCTGCACTTATTTCTTTATAAAAGAAAACTCGATTTAGTTTTTAGTTTTAATAATTTAATATTTAATTTAATAACTTTTCTTTAGTTCACAAATCTTTCTTTTTAATCACTTTACTTTTAGGTGGGAAGGTAGGTAATCAACCGCGCGCTCAACGACAACTCACTCAGCGGCCATCGATGACCGCCCGCTAAGCTGTGCCGTGAGCATACATATGTACATGTATATAAAAAAGGGTAAGTAAAAAAGGTAAGTATGTAAATATACAGAAGCGGTAGTTTTCCAATTTAATTTTACATTAGGATGAGTCGAATTCAAAGGTAAGTTTAATATAGGGTGAGTATGGATGTAAATGGTAAGTATAATAGAAGGTAAGTATTCAAAGGTAAAGGTAAGTATAGGTATATGTAGACTTCAAATTTAAGTGTAAATTCAAAAAGTAAGTATGTACAAGGTAAGTATAAAATTCAAATTTTAACTATCAATTTAACAAGGTATAAATTCAGCAATTTCAAATTTCAATTTAGTAGGTAAGTTTTATCATGTATTATCAATCAAATTGAATGAGGTCTTCATCCATGTCTTCAACAACGCTAAACAAAAAGTTTGTATGAAAAAATTAAGATAAATTTTAGAGTTTACTTCAGACAACGGCTCCAATTTCATAACAATAAGAAAGTTTCGTATACAGATGCTTTGCATCCGAATATACAGAGCTATAATAAACATAAATAAAGCTTACATTTATATTTGTTATATCCAGGGGCGCATTCAGGGACACCCTGAAATGCGCAAGTTTATGGAATTTTTTGTATGTGAATGTAAAAAATAAAATTTGGAATGTGAGTCCCAAACTCATGGGATAGTATTTTTTGATTTCCGGTCAAATTAGACATTCATTTGAAATAACAAAAATTGCGACAAAGCCAAACTTAGGTAAAGAAAGAAAACTTCAAAAGTCCCCATTAATATCATGTGTGGTAAAAAAGTTATTTGGGGGCAAAGGTGAACATTTTACTTTTTTTTTCTTGGCGCATTCCATTTCAAGACAACCGGTCCACGCGGGACATGATTTTTGATTTCGATGAAATTTTAATATGTTGTTCTTTGGTCAAAATAAAGAAACACGTGTCTTTTTTTTCATGAAAAAATTTTTTTTCGGATTTATCGGCCATTTTTTCAACTCGCAATAACTTTGTCAAAAATTAACCGATTCTCCTAATATTTGTTTTTAAATGTTCGTTATTACTATTACTTTTCTATAAATTTATAAAAAATATTATATAATTTAAAAATTTATTTTTTTTTCAGTATTTAGAAAAATTTATAACTTTTTTCAAAAATTAATATCTCAAAAAAGGTTATTTTTTTTGTTTTGAAATTTTTTCTATATTGAGCCAACAGTTTATATTTTAACTTGGTTATATACCTATTAGGCAAAATTCGTTGTTTTCGAGATATGAATTTTTGAATATTAAACATTTTTTCCACCCATATATTGATGAAATGCATATTATCTTTGTCAAAAATTAACCGATTCTCGTGATTTTTTCTTTGAAATGTTCGTTTTTACTTTTACTTGAGTAGAAATTTATAAACAATAGCATATAGTTAAAAAAAGACAGTTTTTTTAGTATTTAGTAAAAATTATGACTTTTTTCAAAAATTAATACCTCGGAAACTGTAATTTTTTGTTTGTTTAAACTCTTTCTATATTGAGTGAACAGTTTATATTTTAACTTGGCTGAATATCAACTAGCCAAAATTCGTTGTTTTCGAGATACGCATTTTTGAGTATTCAACTTTTTTCCATATACTTTGCATCAATATATGCAGGGTATTTTTGTTTTAATAATGTGTATACCACGGATTTATGTGAAAGCGCACCGACATCTGTTGGTGAAGTCTTAAGGTACGGGTACACCTAGCGACACGACGCGACGCGACCAAATAATTGCCTATTTTCAGAGAACGTTGATTATTACGTTGGGTGTGTTCGAGCCGCAATTGTTGCGGCAGTGTTACTTTTATGACAGAGCATCACGATCTTCGGCAACGTTTTGGCAAAATTTGCAACGTCGCACGTTCGTTGAATAAAATGTTTACAATCTGTTGCAGTAATGTTGAGCGGCTCGAACACACACGTTCTCTGCTATTTGATCAACATTGTTGTGTCGCGTCGTGTCGCGCGGTGCTGCTGTCGCTAGGTGTACTCTTCTCCATAAGAACACATGCAAAGAATATTTGGTCGCGTCGTGTCGCATCGCTAGGTGTACCCTTAGCTTTATAGGAGACGTGTTAATAATTGATTACTAATCGGTAATGATTAGCAGTTTCATTGATTATTTTTTCAGAAGCCACCTAATGATTGATTACCAATTACTTTCACTTTTTAATGATTATTTTTCAATTGATTAAAAATAAAAAAAAATTAAAAAAAAAAAAATAATAATAATAAAAAAAAACAAAAGTAATGTTACTTTTGATTTTTTTAATTTTTTTTTTCAGTACTGTTGTAGAAAAATATGTACATACATAAATATTCACTTGCACAAACATACAAATGTATAGGTGAAGCAAGAAGTTCTTTTATATAAATGCATGTATTCATGCACATAAATACCCCTGGAGGAAAAATCTCTCATACGTTGAAAGTGCTTGGTATGAACCCGAAAGTGTTTGCTCGACGTGATCTGCAGTAGTGAAGAAAGTAAAATCTAGCAAGTGTTATAACCAGCATTTGTTATTTGAGACTCCAATGGCTTGGCATTATCAACCGTAACACAAGTCGAAAGATTGCTACTTCTTCAAAACAGATACCGTTGGCCATCGCTACAAAACTCGCAGTCTCATTAAATATGATAGTGTATTGACTGTATCGAGACCAGTCCCGAAAAAATACACAGGGGAGCCAACTGCAAACGGACAAGCAGAACGTATTTCTAATTGAGAAAAATGAGGACCCGTCGTATGTTCCAGATGGGGCAGTAGGAAAGGAACGGCATTTTATATCTAACCAAGATTATAGTGATCTTAGTCGGGCTTTGAATCTATCTTATAGAGGAACAGAGGTCCTGGGTTCACGATTAAAGCAGTGGAATATAGTGGAAGATGACTTTAAAGTGACACTCCCACGAAACTTAGACTTATCGTCATTCGAAGAAGTTTTTGAGGCTGATGATATAGACAATAAACTTATATATTGTGTTGATGTGGATAGATTGTTTGCTGCCTTCGATCACGTGCACTGCGCAAAAATTGGCGATTATTTCTGGACGTGAAAAACATGTCATAACCTTTTCAAATGAATAAAACACTATACATATTTCGAAAGTGTCAACAATTCTCTCCACAAAACCGTTCAGAATTTCCAAATCGATTGAAATATTGATTTTTAATGATTTTTTTTCAACGAAAACTCTGAAAAAACGTTTTTTTGGCCTTAAAACCAGATCTTGGAGGTGTTACATATCTTTTGAAGGGTGTTTCGTGTATAACTCGACCAGATGAATAATCTCTACTAGGTGGCTTCAAAAATGTATTCCTTTTTTTTTTGTCGCACTGTGTTATTTGTAAACTGTTGTTATCATCACTCCAACCAATATAACCATCAAACCTGGCATTTTTTCTCATATGTACATTAGGGTGATTAAAAAAAATGTCCTGTAAAAAAAATGGCTGTAACTATTTCAATAGTTAAGATAATCCCACATGGCTTACCATTTTGGAAGCTCCAAAGCTTCAACTTTAAGAATATGAAAAAATATTTTGAAAAAAGTTTCAAAAATTAAAAGAAAATTCACTTTGAAAAAAAAATGCCATTTTTCTCCATACAAAATGTATGGGAAAGGGCGAAAAAATAGCCACCCCTAAGGGTTAAGGTAGAGCGCTAATTTTTTGCAAGGCTTATTTTCTCATCAATACCTAAAGTTTCAGGGGGTAAGACCGAAAAAAAAAAACAAAATTCATAAAAATTTCGTAACATCAAAAATTAGAATACCCTAATACTAGTAAAAAGTAAAATTTTCATAATTGATACATAAGTACACACCATAGGTAGAGCAAACCAATAAAAAGTGGTATGAAGGATTGCGTACCGCCGCTGAGGCCACTATAGGGTTCCAGCGAGCCCGCAAGAACAACTGGTACGATGAGGAATGCAAAACTGCCTCGAAAAAAAAGGACGCTGCCTACAAGGAGACGTTGCGAACGGGTGCAACCCGCAGTGTATGGCAACAATATCGTGAGGCAAAGAAGGAAGAGAGACGCCTTTTCAGAAAAAAGAAAAGTGAGGCCGAAAGGCGTGAGTGTGAGGAGCTTGAGATGCTGGCTGGCAGGAATGATGCCCGAAAATTCTATGAAAAGATCCGGCGAATAACGGAAGGTTTTAAGACCGGGGCAAGCTCCTGTAAGGACAATAATGGCGACCTGGTAACCGACGTACAAAGTGTACTTAAATTATGGAGGGAGCACTTCTCCTCACTGCTAAATTGCGAGGGAGACGTCGAACCCGATACCCCAATCCCTGACGATGGAAAAGTCGTCCCACCACCTGACTATGATGAAGTGAGGATAGCTATATCCCGGCTCAAAAACAACAAAGCGCCTGGAAAAGACGGACTACCCGCCGAGCTGTTCAAACGCGGAGGCGAAGAGCTGGTAAAAAGCATGCATCAGCTCTTATGCAGAATATGGTCAGACGAGTGCATGCCTCCAGATTGGAATTTAAGTGTGCTTTGCCCAATCCACAAGAAAGGCGATCCCGCTAACCGCACCAACTACCGCGGAATTAGTCTTCTTAATATCGCATATAAGGTTCTTTCTAGCGTGTTGTGTGAAAGGCTGAAGCCCATCGTAGACAAACTGATTGGACCTTATCAGTGTGGCTTTAGACCTGGTAAGTCTACCATCGACCAGATTTTCACGATACGCCAAGTCCTGGAGAAGACCCATGATAAGAGAATCGACACTCACCATCTCTTTGTCGATTTTAAAGCCGCTTTTGACAGCGTAAAAAGGAGTTGCCTGTATGCCGCCATGTCTGAATTTGACTTCCCTGCAAAGCTTATACGGCTTTGTCAAATGACGTTCAGCAATACCAACAGCTCCGTCAGAATCGGGAAGGACCTCTCTGAGCCATTTGAAACCAAACGAGGCTTCAGACAGGGCGACTCCCTTTCGTGCGATTTCTTCAATCTGATGCTGGAGAAGATAATTCGAGCAGCAGAGCTAAACCGCAATGGTACAATCTTTTACAAGAGCGTGCAATTGCTGGCGTATGCCGATGATATTGATATCATTGGCCTTAACAACCGCGCCGTAAGCGCTGCCTTCTCTGGACTGGATAAGGAAGCGAAAAAAGTGGGTCTTGCCGTGAACGAGGACAAGACGAAGTATTTGCTGTCATCAAAGAAAGAATCGGCGCACCTGCGCCTTGGCAGCCATGTCACTGTTGATAGTTACAAATTTGAAACTGTGAGGGACTTCGTCTATTTGGGAACCAGTATCAACACCGAAAATAATATCAGTCTAGAAATCCAGCGGAGAATCACTCTTGCCAACAAGTGCTACTTTGGACTGAGTAGGCAATTGAGAAGTAAAGTCCTCTCTCGAAGAACAAAGATCACGCTCTATAAGTCCCTCATCATACCTGTCCTGATGTATGGCTCAGATTCATGGACAATGTCAAGAGAAGATGAGATGGCCCTTGGAGTATTTGAGAGAAAAGTTCTCCGGAAGATTTATGGTCCTTCCCGTGATGCCAACGGCGAGTATAGAAGGAAATTTAACGATGAGCTGTACGAGCTCTACGCAGATCTGACCATAGTCCAGCGAATTAAAGCCCAAAGACTCCGCTGGCTGGGCCATGTTATGCGAATGGACAAAGAAGCTCCAGCACAGAAGGTTTTCCTATCGTCGCCTGAATTCGGCAGCAGAGGAAGGGGGAGGCCTCGACTGAGATGGAAACAACAGGTGGAGGATGACTTGAACTCCCTTGGGGTTTCCAATTGGCGTCCGTTATCGCTAAAAAGGAATGACTGGCGTGCTTTGATACGAAACGGCCAAAATCGCTTAGGCGGTTAAGCGCCAATAAATGATGATGATGAAGGAATGCAAATTAAAAACCTCAGTGTGCTTCTGCATAAATATGCACGCCTAATAATACACTCATATCCCGTGTATCATATGGAAAATATGTCGCGGCTTTATGTCTAAAGGTATGAAATTGGCACGCTTATAAGAAAGTTGACTTAGAAATACTACAGGGCATCGTAGCTGATTTGTTATAAGCAATTGCTTTAACCGCTTCGGTGCAGACACAGTAGTTCTGTGTCCGAAAAGCCATCTGATGTGGACCCTGGAAAGTCCGAAACCCGTCATGGTATCCATCGCTGTGTAAATCTTTGTCAATTTTCTCTAAGTATCAAAATTCATAAAAATTTCGTAACATCAAATCTTAGTGATAAAAGTAGAGGGGTTCATGTTCTTCAAGAACCCGCCATTTTCTGACCCACTCATAAGCGCCTTCACTACAGATAGTGAGGTCTATGACCTCCCTGCGGGTCTTAGTGATAAAAGTAGGCTCATTACCCACGTTGCAAATTACCAGGTTGGTTGTTAATAGGTAATCAAACAGAGACTCGTCCCTGGCATTGATATCGGAGCTCCTCCATTGAACATGGTGAGCATTAGCGTCCGCTCCAATACAGAAATTTGACACCAGGTCTTTCACCTACGTTTGTGGTGGAGGTTCTTCGGCGTCGTAGGGCATATAGACCGACGCCACCGTCAGGCGGGTGCTGCCGACCGTTAGACTGATAGCGGTAATATCACCATTGGTGTAGTTAGGTAGGAGAAAGGAGTTCAATTCAGACTTGACCAGAATACACGTTTTGACTTTGCTCTCCTCGAGCTATTTACCCAGGGTTCTTGGATTAGGACCACAACCACGTCGCCTTTAGAAAGACGACTACTTAAAGCATCCGAGGCCACTTTAGATTTGTGCAGATTAATCTGAAGCACCACCAACATGAGAGCGCACAGACTTCCCTGCCGTCCCCATATCGTCGAGGTTTACCCCATCCCGGAGGTTGCCTATCAACGACGAGTTGTTCCGATTAACTGCCCGATATGGCGTTGCGGGAGTCCTGCTGTCTGTAGCGTTAGATGCTAATCGCGCAGCGTTGGCTGCTACCACCGTGACGTCGAGGACTTCCTCGTCCTGTAGGCTCTCCTCCATCTCCGAGTTGATCACAGCACTATCACCAAGGGACGTGGTGGATAACATGCTTTCCGCATCGGAATCCTCCGCTTCCTCTTCCGGTATTTCGTATTCCGGCTCCCCCGGAGCAGCCGAGAAGGTAGCGCGCTGAGCATCGCCACGATATACGTGGATAACGATCTGGCCTACACTGTAGTGTACTAGGCCATTGCACCTTTTAAGGGGCTCGAGTGACTCTTTATTCATGGTGAACACCACCTGTCTGTCGGGCCCTACCGCATCCCCGACCAGATTTACACTCCAGTCCTGCGTTGGGAGGGACGGATTCATTAGCCGTAGCATCCCGAGAATTATCTCGTGTTCGTCAGGGATGGCCAGAATCCATGCCCTTGCCCTTGTACGAGTCGGAATGTCCTTCCAGTCGACGACCTCGATCTTCGCGCCTTTGTAGACTTCACCCAGTTTAGCAGCTGCTGCTTTGTACAGTGCTAGAGTTTTTGCATCCTCGCATGCGAGTAATTTAATCTGTCCCTGGTGCCAACCCGCATCCGTTACTCGCGCCGAACTACCCGGAAACTCCGGAGCAACGTTGAGAATAATGTTTCCGAGTTCATTTCGCACGTAACGTCACCGGTCCTTGGGGATGGCCAGACGGTCATTGCCTTGGTCAAGGACGCCTATAAGGATCCTGTCCTTGGTTACCTCAGCAAAGCTTGGTTTGCCCGCTCCAGGGGTATCCTGATGCCGCTTGGGAGGGGGATTTAACTCCAGGTCCGATCTCTGGCGTTTGAAAGGTTTACCTTCGCTAGCTCTACCGATTTTCTGGAATTCGGAGACAGCGATTCCTGCGGTACCCCTTCATACCTCGTCAGGATCTTTGCAGCCGATATTTTCTCGTGGAGATGTCTCCCGTGGAGATGTCTCCCGGGAGTGCGGACCCGTAGTTGCCATCGCGGTCGCTCCCTTTGCCGAAATCTCAGTTGCAGCTTCCTTCTCATTCGAAACCCCGAGGCCAGGTCGTGAGACCGCTGCCACAGACGTAAAGAGACTGGTTTTCATATCAGCGGTTGATTGGAGTTTAGCATCCTCCTTTGTCCGCTTAGCGCGTTGGCAACCGCACTGGTGCTAGCTCCCATCAAGTCGATCTTACTCGATAGAGGTTTGGTTGACCGACTCGTAGTTGCCATCGCTGTCGATCCCCCTTTGATTACGGAACGGAGGTTGTCCTCCGGCGTTGTTGTTGTTTTCTCGCTTGCTCCTCCATAGCTCTCCTCTGCTGAGGAGTGAAATTTGGCGTTGTTTGTTTTTTAGGGTTTTCGTTTTTACTTACGTTATTTGAGTTCATCATGTTCGTACGACCAATCGCCGGACAAGGCCAGCTTAGGGTCAAGGGAAGAGTAGGGGAAAATGTGTCGTCCGCCGCGGCAGAGCCCCGTACCACGGTAAGGCCATGCTTACTCTCTGAGGCGATCCGGTATCAGAGAGGCTCCGTTCAAATACAGCCACGATTTGCCTCCTGGCTGCAAACGTTCAATGGGCACGGTTTCGCATAACACCCTGGATTGGGAGGGGTTGCTGCACAATAATTTGTGCACGTTATATTTGGTTAAACTAATCACACATTTCCACTTTTTTGTGTTAGGAAGACTTCATTGGTCTTTTCCTTCATGAAAGTTGGTAATGCCACTTTGAATTGCCAAAACCAACATAAAAACCATGAAAGTGTTTAGAAATATGTAAATTTTTTTGAAATATAAAAGTCAAAATCATAAAATAAAATGAAAATTTGTGGATAAGCGAACTTATCCACTATGAATATAAAAAACAAAACAAAAATCCCAGAAAAGTAAGCCCAAATCAAAAATCCCCAACATAAAAAAAAAAAATAAACACAAATATACAAAACTACATAAACAAAAACTAAAACTACAAATATACATATACAAATCTATGTGCATGTATAATAACTCCCGACCATAACAAAAACTTTAAAATTTCCACCATAATCGCACTGTTGTCAATTTTTGTAAAGTTTAATCGAAACGTTAAAATACGTCCAGTTGGTTTAATTAGACAAATATTTCACATATCTATCTTCTATCTATCTATCTATCTAAATGGGTGAAAACACAAAAGTAGTACAACTTGATGTCATCAGTCAATCAATCGAAAAGTTTTAAAGTGACCTTATATAATACAACAGTTTATGAAAATTTAGAACCCTATTAATATATCCCCTCAATTTCAATCACATATTCTATAAGCTAGTTTGTAAAATTATGGAATAAATCCTCGTAACATCAGTACCCTGGCGTGTCACAATTCCTTGAACGCTAAATAAAGTTGTCGTAAAACCAAATATCCTATATTTATTCCAATATTTCTAGTTTCTATGCAAATATGATCTATAATAATCTGATTAAAAAAAGTGAATAAACTTTTTCATCATCTGTGGCCGTCAGACTCCTGGGCCAGGTTAAAATGTGAAATTCTCGCAAAATATTGCCGGACGTTGAATAATTCATTGTGCAGGTTAAATGGCAGTGCTTCAGTGAGATGTAGAACAAAAAATATTTTGACGAATTCCATGAATCCTCGATTATTTTCCCTGAGTTCGATCACTGTACGTTAAATAAAACACTCAGATTCTGCTTAATAAGTAGTAGGCTTTATTCGCTACTAAAAGCCGTAGTACAATATCGCGGGTTAATTCACTGTTTAGTACTTCACTGTACAACACTTCAAAATAAACTGATTGAAGTGCGTTGTCTTGGCGCTGTTTATATACCCTAGCAGACAGCAGCTTCACAACACCTCTGGGCTATTCGCGCAACAGTGCTCTCGAAACATTTATCTATCGTCATCTCCTCTTTGTGTCACATTCGCACTCTCTCGCTCTTGCGTCATGTACCTAAACAACTGTAGTTGTCGTAGTGACGCTAGTGGTGGAAATACGCTAGAGTTGGGAGATGAGCGATTCTAGAGAACATACGCCACACTGCCCTCCACCTAAGTCTGATCGTCCCGATCAGACACATTTCCCGATCCAAACGTTGCTAGCCTCTCCAGGTGAACCACCTTCATTTTGTTTCGTGGTCTTCCAACAGTTTGTATGCGGTAGACACCATCATTGTTACATTGCAGTTTTGTGGACAAACCTTTCTTTCTTTGTGGGTTGTATAACAGCACCAAATTTCTTTCTTTAAAACCTTCCGAGTTGATTGCTTTGTCGTACCTGGCTTTCATCTTATCACTCATGATCTTCATCCGTTGTCTTATAACGTCGTGTATTTCTCTCATTTCTTCTTCCAAGATGCTAGTGCATTTCCTGGCATTTATTCCTTCATCAGCATTTATTCCAAACTTCAAGTCAGCTGGCAACCGAAGATCATTCCCAAAAATTACTTTTGCCGGAGTCTGACCCGCTGTTTCATGCATTGCCGAGCAATATGCCATCAGGAACAACGAGATGTGCGTGTCCCAATCTTTCTGGAACTTATCCACTACTTTCCTCATTTGCTCTTCCAAGGTTCGATTGAAACGTTCTGACTGAGGATGCAGTGCAGTTGTTCGAGTTTTCCGAATACCCAATGTCTTGCACATTTCTTGGAATACGACTGATTCGAAATTCCTGCCTTGGTCAGAATGTAACTCAATCGGTACACCAAACCTCGCTATCCAATTGTTAGTGAACACCTCTGCAATTGTGTCTGCCTCTTGATTTGGAATCGGGTAAACTTCTGGCCATTTGCTGAAATAGTCCATAACAACTAATACGTACTTGTTCCCGAGTTTGCTAGTAGGAAATGGAACAGCTACATCCATGGCAATCCTCTCAAACGGTGCACCTGTGTTGTACTGCTTCCTCTGTCCATGGCTTCTCGACTTCGGACCCTTTGCTTTGATGCACACCTCACAGTTGGCAATCCATAGCTCATTCAAAACATCAGAGATTTTCTTCCTTGGGACAACTACCAGCTTCCGAGCGGATACCAATTTCAGACTGTTCCACTGTGCCTAATATGACTTGGCAAAAGGACTCTCTGCTGACATCTCCTCTCTTGTTGGTCGTTCGTTTTGCTCGATTCCTTGCATCACACGTACCAGATCTGGGTCCTCTAGCTGATGCTACCTTAGTTGATCCATGTTCCATTCGTCCGTAGATGTTATAGTCATCAGCCGCACATCTATAACATCTTCCTTGGCCTCAGCTTTCGAACAATGCTTGCATTCTAGGTTACATGGTCGCCGGGACATTGCATCAGCATTGGGGTGTTTGCTGCCTTTGCGATGCTCTATGGAAAAGTCATAATTTTGTAGTCGATCTATCCACCGTGCCAATTGACCTTCCGGATTACGGAACTGCAAGAGCCATTTCAACGCTGCATGGTCTGTCCTGACGTGGAATCGCTGTTCATAGAGATACTTGTGGAAATGTTTGATGCACTCCACCAATGCCAGTAGTTCTCTTCGTGTTACACAATAGTTCCTTTCGGGCTTTCCAATTGTGCGGCTATAATACGCCAGAATAAACGTTGAACCGGGGATTGGATACGCTAACAGGGGGGCAGTACACAGCCGTTCCTTCAAGGTTTGGAAAGCCACTTCATGTTCCTTCTTCCAATCAAATTACATATTCTTCCTGGACAACTCATGAAGGCTACTGGCTACGCTGGCGAAATTCGGTACAAATCGGCGATAATACGTGCACAGTCCAAGGAAACTTCGTAACTCATGTAAATTTTTCGGTCTTGGCCAATCCTTTGCTGCTTCGATCTTTTCTGTAGCCGTGCAAATTCCCTCCGTAGTAACCTTGTGACCCAAGTAACTTACTTCCTTCTTGAACAGTGCACACTTTTTGCGACTTAATTTCAGACCGGCGCCAGCTATCCTTTGGAAAACTTACTCCAAGTTCTTAAGGTGTTCCTCAAAGTTTTTTCCCAACACGATGATATCGTCCAGGTACACCAAACATTTTTTCCAATGTAGCCCTTTCAATACTTGATCCATGAGTCTCTCAAAAGTAGCTCAAGCGTTACATAGTCCAAAGGGCATTACCGTGAATTGCCACAGCCCCTCTCCAACGCTGAAGGCTGTGTTTTCCTTATCCTAATCTTTAACCTCCACTTGCCAATAGCCGCTTTTCAAGTCCAGTGTAGAGAACCATTTCGTACCAGATAGTGAATTCAGAGTATCGTCAATTCTGGGTAATGTATAGCTGTCTTTTTTCGTTACGTAGTTCAACTTCCTGTAGTCCCAACAGAACCGCATTTTTCCATCCTTTTTCTTCACTAGCACTACCGGTGAGCTCCATGGACTAGCTGATGGTTCGATCACGCCGCTGTCACTCATTTCTCGTATAATTTCTCTTAACACTTGGCGTTTGGCCAATGGAACAGTTCGAGGAGCTTGGCGGATTGATCTCGCGTCACCGGTATCAATGTGATGCTTCACTACATTGGTCCGACCTGGTTTGGGGCCATCCTTGTCAAATATGGTATAGTACTTTAGTAGAAGTTGTTTTGCCTTATTCTGGTGGTCTTCTTCGAGATCTAGCGTCCACGCCGTGATATCATCTGATAGATTAATTTTGCTGGTAGAGAATTTTTCCTGGAGCTGTTCACAATTTATAATCACCTCCACCTCCTGACATTGTCCCAATATAGCTCCTTTGGAAAGCTTGATCGGCGATCGAAACTCATTTAGTACTCTTACCGGTATACGTCCATCTTGTTTTGTCATAGCCAGTCTTTTTCCTACTAGCATATCCGTCTTTGATTTGTTTGCTGCCTCGACAGCCCACAATTTGTTTGTCCCATAATCTCCATCAATCCTTGCCCAAACGACTGCCTCCGACTTCGGTAGAATTTGTTGACTATCTTCCACGAGTACCCGGTTACTGATGTATTTGTTCTCGTAAACAAAATTTATTGGCACATCCATGTTCTTATAGCTCATAGTCCTGTTTTGCGTGTCGATCGTGATGCCTCGGTTGCTTAAGAAATCCACACCATTATGATCTCATCAACAATATCTGCCACTATAAAATTGTGCAGTACGGTGACATTTCCAATTGCGATTTCACATATTACCTCTCCTTGGACTTGAGTGTCTTCACAACTCGCCGTACGCAACTTTGCTCCATGTAATGGCCTTACTCCTTTGTTGACTAAATCAGATCGAATGATGGAATGAGATGCGGCCGTATCAATAGTCAGTAAACGCTCCTTTCCGTCCACGAGTACTCCAACAGTAACATTACTCGACTTCCTTCCAATCTGTGAGACAGAGATTATGGGGCATCCAATTGCAGGAGCCAGCCTACACCCCTTGTGGCTGACTATCTTTAGTTTAACGGTTGGTTGGATTGGGAGACTTGCTCATCTCCTTCAGCCTTGCGCTTACGTCCGCTGGCATTACAGGAATTATTGGAGCTAGATCCAGATCCACAATAACGTGGAATATGACCAGATTTTCCGCACTTAAAGCATTTAATGGCCGCTTCATTTTTCGGTTGCTTTCCGTTCATTGCTTCTAGGATTGCGTCCACCCATTCTGGTCGTTCTACTTCCACAAGATGAGTTTTGTACGCTGGTTTGCACAAAAGTGATGCTGTTTCTTGAGTTCGAGCATGTGATACCGTCTTCGCAAATGATCTCTTTGGATTTGCATAGGTGGCCCGCTTCGTCTCCACGTCACGTATTCCATTTATGAAACTTTGGATTTTCACACTCTCGATGTATTCCACTGGTTCGTCTGCGTTTGCTAGATGAGCCAACCTCTCGATGTCCGATGCAAACTCCTGTAATGATTCGTTAGCTTTCTGAAGCAATTCTGTAGCTCTATTTGATGTATCTGCCTTCTATGCTCGCTGTCGTAATATCTTTCAACGGCTCCCATCAACGCTTCATAGTTGTTTCTTTCAGCGTCCGGAATAGTCTGTAAGATTTCGGCTGCAGGTCCTTTCAATGCCACAAATAAAGCAGCGACTTTGTCCTCAGCGCCCCAGTTGTTCACAGCTTCTGTTTTTTCCAAATTGTAGCCTAAATACCTGGAAAGGAACAGAACCGTCAAAGAATGGTGTTGACTTGGTTTTCGCGGCGGTGCACCACTTACCGCGTGAGGGTTTGCTGCCGCTATACCAAAGGTGCTCCAACTGCAGTAACACTAATTTCCTGCGCCTTACCTTCACCAAGCGGGATTAATTAATTAAATAAAGCTTTCTTTTATTATTTTAAAAATACTTTAAGTTTTCTTTATTTAATTTACACCGTTTAAAATTTACTTTTTAGTTTTCACGTCTGGTCAATAAGTCGAATCGCGAATGAATGGTCTTCAAATAATGATGGCTGACAGGAACGCTATGTCCATGATAACCGACAGTTTCATGACCATGTCGTTCCTGTCAGTCATCAATTGTCTCTTTTCTTCGCACGTCCTACAGGTGCATAACACCTGTTATGTGATGACGTTTCACACCCTTCTAGCAAAGTCTACAACCTTTGACAGTTTAGGGTGTGTTGCGTGATCACTAAACAGGTGGCATGTCCTGTAGGAACGCAATGACTAGACTAACCATCAACTAACCTTACATCATCCTTTTAGGGAAAAGAAGAATTTAGCAAGGTGATCAGTCTTGATAGATTCTTCTTGCCCATATTCTTAATTTAAAGTTGTTCGAATGAACGAATGCTATACATTTGGGTGTTCCTCCCCTTTTTATTAATTCGTTCGTTCGACCAACTTTTACTAACACTTAAAATGTAAAAACGCTTAACTATTATTTATTTATAGTGTTTGTTAAATATTACAGATTTGATAAAAAAATAGCTATAGAAATTATTTATGCCTTTGTTTTCTGTTTTTTTTTTGTGTGTTTGTACAATGTTTTCATTTTTTTTTTTTTTAGTTAACAAATAATAAACTTTTTTTGTGTATTTTTAAATACATGTTTACTTTGAAATTTTGCCTTCTTGGCTATATAACAAAATGCTTATATGTATTTTATTTTAATTATGCAATAATTAATAATAGTAAATTTTTTTTGTTCGAAAAATAATATTTTTTTGTTGTATTTTCAAAACATTTTTAATTTGAATTTTTGCCTTTATGGCTATGTAACAAAAACGCTTATCTTAATAAGTGTGAATTTAGAAAAATAATTTTTTTTTTTTGATTTTTACCAATAAAAGATTAAATAAAAGTTTTTGACATTTTGAGAAAAATATATGCTAATTTACTTTACAAATCCTATTTTTATGTACAGTTTTTTCTTTATTTGTTAATTCATCGAATAAAGTAACATTAGGTTCATCAATTTTCTTAACTATAAAAGGACCTTGATATATATTTTCATGTTTATTTCTCGGTTCCTTTTGTAAAATAACTTTATCGCCAATTTTAACAATTAATGGGCGAGCCGTCTTATCATAGAAAGTTTTAGTTTGTAATTTATTTTTATTTATTAGATTTTGTGCCATTTTATGGGTATTTTGCATGCGAAATTTAATTTCCTTAGCATAGTTTTCGAAATTATAAATTGGATCAATTTTATCTTTTGTTAATTCATTTGGCAAAGTTGCCTTTTTTGCAAATACTAATTCAAAAGGTGAAAATTTATTGTCAAAAACTGTGCTTGTTGTAGTATTGTGTAAAAATGTAAAATATTTTAAGTAAATATCCCAATCTGAATGGGTATCATTCAAATATGCACGTAAGTATTCATTAAAGACTCTATGATTACGTTCAATTGTACCAACAGTTTCGTGATGGTATGCAGTTGGAAAATCATGTTTTACATTCAACAGTTGGGTTATTTCAGCAATTAATTCATTTTTAAATTCTGTGCCCAAATCTGATTTTATGGAATTCATTACACCGTAAGTTAAGATAAAGCCTTCAAAAATTGCAGATGCGATTGTTTTTGCAGACTTATCTGGTATAGCTACTGTTACTAAATATTTTGTCATGTCACAAATCATGGTTAGTGCGAACTTATTACCATATTTGGACTCAAGTGGGGGTCCTATAGTCATCATCATTTATTGGCGCTTAACCGCCTAAGCGATTTTGGCCGTCGCCTATCAAAGCACGCCAGTCATTCCTTTTTAGCGATAACTGACGCCAATTGGAAACCCCAAGGGAGTTCAAGTCATCCTCCACCTGTTGTTTCCATCTCAGTCGAGGCCTCCCCCTTCCTCTGCTGCCGAATTCGGGTGACGATTGGAAAACCTTCTGGGCTGGAGCTTCTTTGTCCATTCGCATGACGTGACCCAGCCAGCGGAGCCTTTGGGCTTTAATTCGCTGGACTATGATCAGATCTGCGTAAAGCTCGTACAGCTCATCGTTAAATCTCCTTCGATACTCGCCGTCGGCATCACGGGAAGGACCATAAATCTTCCGGAGAACTTTTCTCTCAAATACTCCAAGGGCCATCTCATCTTCTCTTGACATTGTCCATGAGTCTGAGCCATACATCAGGACAGGTATGATGAGAGACTTATAGAGCGCGATCTTTGTTCTTCGAGAGAGGACTTTACTTCTCAATTGCCTACTCAGTCCAAAGTAGCACTTGTTCGCAAGAGTGATTCTCCGTTGGATTTCTAGACTGATATTATTTTCGGTGTTAATGCTGGTTCCCAAATAGACGAAGTCCCTCACAGTTTCAAATTTGTAACTATCAACAGTGACGTGGCTGCCAAGGCGCAGGTGCGCCGATTCTTTCTTTGATGACAGCAAATACTTCGTCTTGTCCTCGTTGACCGCAAGACCCACTTTTTTCGCTTCTTTATCCAGTCCAGAGAAGGCAGCGCTTACGGCGCGGTTGTTAAGGCCAATGATATCAATATCATCGGCATACGCCAGCAATTGCACGCTCTTGTAAAAGATTGTACCATTTCGGTTTAGCTCTGCTGCTCGAATTATCTTCTCCAGCATCAGGTTGAAGAAATCGCACGAAAGGGAGTCGCCCTGTCTGAAGCCTCGTTTGGTTTCAAATGGCTCAGAGAGGTCCTTCCCGACTCTGACGGAGCTGTTAGTATTGCTCAACGTCATTTGGCAAAGCCGTATAAGCTTTGCAGGGAAGTCAAATTCAGACATGGCGGCATACAGGCAACTCCTTTTTGCGCTGTCAAAAGCGGCTTTGAAATCGACAAAGAGATGGTGTGTGTCGATTCTTTTATCATGGGTCTTCTCCAGGATTTGGCGTATCGTGAAAATCTGGTCGATGGTAGACTTACCAGGTCTAAAGCCACACTGATAAGGTCCAATCAGCTTGTCTACGATGGGCTTCAGTCTTTCACACAATACGCTAGAAAGAACCTTATACGCGATATTAAGAAGGCTGATTCCGCGGTAGTTGGTGCGGTTAGGGGGATCGCCTTTCTTGTGGATTGGGCAGAGCACACTTAAATTCCAATCTGGAGGCATGCACTCGTCTGACCATATTCTGCATAAGAGCTGATGCATGCTTTTTACCAGCTCTTCGCCTCCGTGTTTGAACAGCTCGGCGGGCAGTCCGTCTTTTCCAGGCGCTTTGTTGTTTTTCAGCCGGGATATAGCTATCCTCACTTCATCATAGTCAGGTGGTGGGACGACTTTTCCATCGTCAGGGATTGGGGTATCGGGTTCGACGTCTCCCTCGCAATTTAGCAGTGAGGAGAAGTGCTCCCTCCATAATTTAAGTACACTCTGTACGTCAGTTACCAGGTCGCCATTATTGTCCTTACAGGAACTTGCCCCGGTCTTAAAACCTTCCGTCATCCGCCGGATCTTTTCATAGAATTTTCGGGCATCATTCCTGTCAGCCAGCATCTCAAGCCCCTCACACTCACGCCTTTCGGCCTCACGTTTCTTTTTTCTGAAAAGGCGTCTCTCTTCCTTCTTTGCCTCACGATAGCGTTGCCATACACTGCGGGTTGCGCCCGTTCGCAACGTCTCCCTGTAGGCAGCGTCCTTTTTGTCCGAGGCAGTGCTGCATTCCTCATCGTACCAGTTGTTTTTGCGGGCTCGCTGGAACCCTATAGTGGCCTCAGCGGCGGTACGTAATGAGTGAGAGATATGCTTCCATTGCTCGGTTGCATCGTTAGGTCGATTGCTCTCCGATAGCAGGTGTGAGAGTCGAGTGGAGAAATTGTCAGCTGTCTGTGTCGTGCGCAGCTTCTCGACGTCAAACTTTCCTTCCGTTACTGTGCGCACTTTCTTTGCTACACAGAGGCGTGTGCGTATCTTGGCTGCAACAAGATAATGGTCCGAGTCGATATTGGGACCACGAAGGGTACGCACGTCCAGAACGGTGGAGCTATGTCTGCCGTCGATCATGACATGATCAATCTGGTTTCTTGTTCTTTGATCAGGAGACAGCCATGTGGCTTGGTGTATTCGTTTATGCTGGAACCTGGTACTACTGATGACCATATTGCGAGCAGCAGCGAAATCAATCAACCTAGTGCCGTTGGGGGATGTTATATCATGGAGACTAAATTTTCCAACTGTTGGACCAAAGACTCCTTCCTTGCCCACCTTCGCATTAAAGTCGCCGAGCACGATTTTGATATCATGTTGGGGGCAGCGATCATAAGTCTGTTCAAGTTTATCGTAGAAGGAGTCCTTCTCTGCGTCGTCCGTCTCCTCAGTCGGCGCATAGGCGCAGATAAATGTTATGTTGAAAAATTTCGCTTTGATGCGGATCGCAGCGAGACGCTCGTGCACGGGGGTGAACGCTAGTACTTGGCGGCGAAGTCTCTTTCCCACCACGAATCCTACACCACGCGCTTTGCCGCGTGTCTGGCCACTGTAGTATACGTCACAAGGTCCGATGGTCGTCTTTCCTTGTCCCGTCCATCGCATTTCCTGCAGGGCGGTGATGTCAGCCTTTGCGTTAACGAGGACATCAACCAGTCGGGCAGTGGTACCGTCCCTTGAAAGGGTCCGGACATTCCCGGTACATGCCCTAATATCCAAATCATTATGCCTTATTCGTTTTGCCGGGTCGTCAACATTAAAGGGGGTTCTCATCCGAGGCTTTAATTTATTTTTCATTGGACTAAATTTTTTACGTGGCGGGTCCCAAACCCAGCGCACAACCCGTTTCGGGGTTTTTGGAAAATATTTACACATTTATATAGCGAGCCGCTTGCTTCAAGACAGACGCCCGCTTGCAGCCGCACCTCATGGTGAACAGACGCTGCGCAAAAACCTCGGTGAGCCCTTAAACCAAGTATGTCAGAGTGGCCCCACCGGGGCTCCCTCTCTTTCTGCCGCGAGCCTAGGTAGCTCCCGTTGCCCAGAGTGCACGAACGAGGACGCAAGAGTCGGGATTGAGCAAGGTCACTTAGCAACCACACTCCATTACACTCCTATAGTATCGATTACTAATACATCAAAAGGTTTACAAGGTGTTGGAGTTATTACGAGATTTTCTTTTGTTTTTGGTTTCACCTTGTTCAAAAGACATTTATTACAACTTTTTACGTATTTTGCTATATCGCGAGTCATATTTTTCCAATAAAACTTTGTTCTTAGTTTTGCGTAAAGTTGTTTGGAACCACAATGTCCTCCTGAAATAGGGTCGTCGTGGTAAATTGTCATCAACTTAAGTTTTTTCTCGTCGTCTGTCACAGTTCAAACTGGATCTGTTAAAATATTTTCTAAAAATTTGAGTAATTTATTTCCGCGATCTTTTAATTTTATAATAGTATAATGATTG
This sequence comes from Campiglossa producta, assembly GCA_964058755.1. Taxonomy (NCBI): domain Eukaryota; kingdom Metazoa; phylum Arthropoda; class Insecta; order Diptera; family Tephritidae; genus Campiglossa; species Campiglossa producta. The sequence continues at coordinate 23,357,582 of CAXKVI010000006.1, read as the reverse complement.
AAAAATATATCATTTTTAGGCCATTCTATTTGCTTAATTTTGCGTTTGCTGGCTTCTGAATCAAGCCTCGAAAGTAATTTCTCTAAAGACATTATTTCGTTAGCAACCTCAAAACTAAGTAACTCGAGTTTTTTATGTTTACATTATTTCGTTAGCAACCTCAAAACTAAGTAACTCGAGTTTTTTATGTTTAATATGCGCAAAAATATGTAAATATGTAGTTTTTCTTTTTTTGTCGTAAATAATTTCAGATCTTATACGCGGTATTTTATTTGAGAAGTTAAATGAAAATTTATCGTAAACTTGTAAATTTTGTTGTTTGTCTATAGTTGTGACGTTTTCCTTAAGTAAGTTTTTGTCGTTTAATCGGTTTGCCATCGCCCTAGTTTGTACTGCTAAAATTTGTGTGTTAGATTCTCTAATTTCATCGATTGTGATGCGTGAAAGTGCATCAGCGCCTACATTTGATTTACCTTTAATATAAACAATAGTGAAGCTATGTTCCGCTAGTTCAAGCCTAATTCTCGAAAGTTTTGAAGAGGGGTCTTTCATATTGAATAGGTATACTAGCGGCCTATGATCGGATTTTACAATAAAGTTAGTACAATACACATATGGTCGAAATTGCTTTATTGCGAAGCAAATGGCTAAAAGTTCCAATTCGATGATTGGTTTTTTCTTTTCGGCATTATTAAATGCTTTAGAAGCGAAACAAATTGGTAAATCACTGCCCTCATGATCCTGACTTAAAATAGCACCGCATCCAGTTATTGAAGCGTCTACTGTAATAATAAATTGTTTAGTAAAATCTGGGTATTGTAGCAATTTTGGTGAAAGCAAAGCTGCTTTCATAGATAAAAATGATCTTTCGCATTCAACATCCCAAACAAATTCAACTCTTTTTCTAATTAACCAATTTAAAGGCGCTGCCAGTGACGCAAAATTAGGTATAAAACGCCTGTAGTAATTGGCAAATGCGACGAAACGTCGAACCGCAACGTTATCGGTTGGTTTTGTGTACTTTTTAATAGCGTTAATTTTTGAGTCATCTGGCAATAGACCCTTTGCTGTACATTTGTGACCTAGAAAAGTTACCTCTGGTCGTAAGAAATTGCATTTGTTAGGATTTAGTTTGAGATTGAAAGACCTACAAGTTTCAAAAACTTTTGAAAGATTTTTGTTATGGTGTGCTTCACTACAACCAATGACGATAATATCGTCGACATATAAAAATGCAACATTGGGTGGTATACCCAAAAAAGCTATGGTCATCATTCGCGAGAATGAGTTTGGTGCTACATTTAACCCGAATGGAAGGACTTTCCATCTAAATGCACCTCGATCAGTGCTGAAAGAAGTAATGTCGCGAGAGTCAGGATGCAAGGGAATTTGGTGAAATCCCGAAAAAAGATCTAATGTCGAAAAAAACTTAGCTCTACCGAGATTATCTAAGATATCATCAACTCTAGCAAGAGGAAATTTATCAGCAATGAGTTTTTCATTAACTCCGCGAAAATCTACGCACATACGGTAAGCTATTTGACCATTAGTATCCTTTTTGGGGACCACAATCAAAGGACTATTGTAGTTAGAATAGCTAGGCTCAATCAAATCATTATCTAACAACTTATTTACTTGGCGATTTATTTCCTCACGTTGGGAATATGGCAATCGATAGTTTTTAACATATACCGGGTCGTTGTCTGTCACTCTTAAAGTCATCTTGTCTGTGTCCAAAGCGAAAATGTCAGCATAATTTATGCAAAGGGCGATTAATTTACTATGAGCATTTTGAGGAATTTGGTTTTTTAAAATTGAAATCAGTTTTTGCGTACGTTTTTCTTCCGTTTCTGTTTCGTTAATTGAATAAACGTTGTAATTTGAAAGTTTTTCTGACCGAATACTGTTTCTTTTAATATACTTTACATCATCTGCTGTGTTTATAACTTTAATTATTGGGTTATTGGAATTAACAATGCATCTCGCTGTGAAAACACCTTTTTCAATTTCTTGAGAATCCACGAAAAGTGGGTCGGGTGTTTTTCCTAAATCAAAAAGTCTAAATATTTCACATCTGGGCGGTATTACACAACTGTCGCTTTCTGTTCCGTGAAGGATTGGTACCGCGACTTTTTCATCACCTACCCAAAAGGAAATATTATTTTTTTAATAACTTATGATGCATTTGTTAATTTTCAGAAAATCTTTACCCAAAATGCCATCGGATGGAATATTAAAGTCTTCATTTACTAGTTATGTGCAAAGTACCTATGTTTAATAGAAAAGTTGGAAAATTTTAAATTTACAGAATTAGAAGTGACGCCGGTAATGTTAATAATATCATTTGTATTAAAAGGAATATTTCTGTCTATGCTTGAGATTTTTACTAAAGAAATGTCTGCTTGTGTGTCTACTAAGAAAGAACAAAATTTTTGTGACTCGTTAAGTTGTAATTCAATGAAATCTGAGTAATTTAAATTTAAACAATAAATGGCTTTTGGTGAAGTAAAATTGCTTAATCGTTGTATTCGTCCCCCAGTGTTCGCTGTTACTTCTATTGTTACTATTGTTGTTACCAGAATTACTATTGTTGTTGTTAGAATTATTTTTTCTTCTGCTATTGTTGCCATATCTAAAATTGTTACCTCTGTTATTTTTATATCTACCTGCTTTGTATTAAAACGATTATAACTGTTATTGTACCGACTATTGAAATTGTTACCTCTAAATCCTCCACGAAAACTACTTGCCCTATTCGACCGCGAGTCAAACGCTAGCACTTGACTCTCTTTAACCTCATTGTTGCGTTCGACTATCATTTTTGCAACTACGTCCTTTGAATCACTGAAGGTAGTTGACGCTAAAATCGATTTAACCAATTCTGAACGAGTGTTCAGTCTACAAACGTTAACTGTTTGTTCTACGGCAATTTCGTGCGCTTTTGTTTGGGTCATCCCTTCAATGATCAAAGAACGTTCTAATGAGTCGGACAATTCTTCAACACGTTTAGCAAATTCCGCATAGTTATTGTTTACCACATGTAAAGACGCGATTTTGCCCGCGACAACTTTTGAGTTGTCGGGTTTAATTCTATTTATTAGCGCGGCTTTAATTTGACTAACGGAATTTACGATCTTTCATGTTAAATTAACACGATCATCATGTTAAATTTACACGATCTATCATGTTAAATTAACACGATCATCATTTTAAATAATAAAAGTACACATATATATGTACATACATATCCATATACTTATTTTAATCCAATCATTGGCAACTTCTGCATCGAAAACAGCAACAACAAGCCCCAATCTGAAAATTAAATAAAAATTGGTTCATTGAAAGCTCTTTAAATTATCCAAGCGATTGTAAAACTGGTAGCACACGTCCAATTAATGTACGGATAAGTATCAAACGACGCCTTTTCTACCCGGTATCCATAATCCTAAAGCGCTTCCATGGTATTTATGTATAGTGCGCGTTGTTTTTAACCTACCCCGACATTTTTGGACGTGTTTTAGCAGGAAGCGTTTACAAAATATGAAAAACAACACAAATTACTTACCCAAAACTTTTTGCAAAACTTCACAACTTATTCACAAGTTAAGAAACTATAAATTTCACAATATATTAATTATTTATAATATCTACAACTTTTCATTAAGTCGGTATCTACACACTGACTTAAATTCTGTTCTTTTGAGAACAATTCTGTTCACAAGCTTTGATGGGGAACAGATGGCAGTCGAAAACAACACTTGTTCATGTTAAAACAAACCGAATTTAGTGTAAGGGATACACACTAATGTAATTCTAATGCAGAAATATTTCATGTTATTCTAACCATACGCTTCATGTTAAAATGTTCGTGTTGATTTTCCCAAATTGTTTTTGTTTTACGTACAAGAGGTGTTCATGTTGATTTAACATGAATCATGTTAACTAAAAATGTAAGAAATTTTTCTGTGTGTGCGTATTATTTCTGTATCTTTTAGTAAGTTTTATTATATAAATAAGTTAACTAATTATTATTTCTGCGAAATTTAGTTTATTTTATTATAGTTTTACGTATTTCGACATTTTTTCCATTGATTTTAGATCTTTAATTATACATTTTATTTGAAAAATTACTTCTGCATATTTTATTTGAAAAATTACCTCTGCATATTTTAGTATTTTAGGTATTATTAAGTTACGCGCATTGTTTTATTATTTCTGTTTTAATTAGTTAAGTTATATTATTATTTAGTTTCCAATCTTTAAATTTTCAATATTTCCACTCCACACCACTTAAAGTACTACTCACCGCCACTCCTGCTGATGTCATCCATCTTGAGGCTACAGCCCCACGGTCGCCATGTTGACTTGGTTTTCGCAGCGGTGCACCATTTAACGCGTGAGGGTTTGCTGCCGCTATACCAAAGGTGCTCCAACTGCAGTAACACTAATTTCCTGCGCCTTACCGTCACCAAGCGGGATTAATTAATTAAAAAAGCTTTATTTTATTATTTAAAAATACTTTAATTTTTCTTAATTTAATTTACACCGTTTAAAATTTACTTTTTAGTTTTCACGTCTGGTCAATAAGTCGAATCGCGAATGAATGGTCGTCAAATAATGATGGCTGACAGGAACGCGATGTCCATGATAACCGACAGTTTCATGACCATGTCGTTCCTGTCAGTCATCAATTGTCTCTTTTCTTCGCACGTCCTACAGGTGCATAACACCTCTTATGCGATGACGTTTCACACCCTTCTAGCAAAGTCTACAACCTTTGACAGCTTAGGGTGTGTTGCGTGAACACTAAACAGGTGGCATGTCCTGTAGGAACGCAATGACTAGACTAACCACCAACTAACCTTACAATGGGGTTTTTACCTTGGGCGTGCTTGTTGAAACAGATGGACGATTCAGCTGCAACTCTTGGATACGTCCTCTCAGCGCATTGACTTCAGCGTCCATTTTTTCTTGGAGCTCTGCAATATTTGCATCTTGTGCTTCCAGTTTTGAGGACACCATCACTTCCTGTGCTTCCAACTGCGAAGTGATAAATGACCGGTGTTCCTCCATTTGAGCGGAGATCTCTGATGACACCTGTTCCAGCCGAGATGCCATGCAAGTTTTCTGTTCTTCCAACTGAGATGCCATGTGTGCCTTCTGTTCCTCCAACTGAGATGTTATAAGTGTCTCCTGTGATTCTAATTTTGTTGAAATGTTCGTCGACAACTGAGACAATGCAGCCAATAACGAGTTTGTGTTCGCATTTTCCACTGTATCCGGAGTATCCTTCTGCTCTTCAATTTTGGTCGCTCCCTCTTCTGAATGCTGAAAAACATGATCGTCAACATTGATTCCTTCCGCTTCCATAGCCTCACGCAAACGTGATTGAAGCTCTGCTTTATTGCCTGCTGTTGTCAGTCCACGCCGTTCCAACTGATTTTTGAGTTGCTGGATCTTCAATTCACTCAACTTTTCCATGTCTTTGTTATCCTTAAAATGTCCTTGTTATCTTTTCAATGTCCTTGTTATCCTTTTCACACCAATTGTGACGAATTCGATGAATCCTCGATTATTTTCCCTAAATTCGATCACTGTACGTTAAATAAAACACTCAGATTCTCTTTGTGTCACATTCGCACTCTCTCGCTCTCGCGTCATGTTCCTAAACAACTGTAGTTGTCGTAGTGACGCTAGTGGTGGAAATACATACGCTAGAGTTGGGAGATGAGCGATTCTTGAGAACATTCGCCACAATATTGTTACGGATTCGATGATTCCTTGATTATTTTCCCTGAGTTCGATCACTGTACGTTAAACAAAACACTCCGATTCTGCTTAATAAGTAGTACGCTTTATTCAGTACTAAAAACCGTAGTACAATATCGCGGGTTAATTCACTGCTCAGTACTTCACTGTACAACACTTCAAAATAAACTGATTGATTTGCGTTGCCTTTGCGCGGTTTATATACCCGCAGACATCAGCTTCACAACCTAGAAATGTCTACACATTTCTGGTTTATTCGCGCAACCGTGTTCTCGAAACGTTTATCTTTCGTCATCTCCTCTTTGTGCCACATTCGCAAACCTGCCTCTCCTCTCTCGCTCTCACAGCTGTAGTTGTGGTAGTGACGCTAGTGATGGAAATACTCTAGAGTTGGGAGATGAACGATTCTTGAGAACATTCGCCACACAGCCCTCCACCTAAGTCTGATCGTCCCGATCAGACACATTTCCCGATCCAAACGTTGCTAGCCTCTCCAGGTGAACCACCTTCATTTTGTTTCGTGGTCTTCCAACACTTTGTATGCGGTAGACAACATCATTTATCCGCTTTATTAGGTTAGGTTCAAGTGGCTGCCGCAGAGGCACACTTAGGCCAGTTTTGAAAGGCCCGTTGTGATACCACCAACACAAGGAAAGTCAGTCCCGGGACCCAGCCATATGGAAAATCCCTGAGTTGTTGGGATTTTCCACATAGCAGAATCCCGGGACTGACACTCCTAAACCGACACCGTTACTCCTCCTCGAACCACTTAGATGACTTTATGAAGCCCATCAAGTCCTTTATGTCCAGTTCCGCGATCTGGCTTAGGCTATCCAGGAACGGAACTCCCAAAAAGCGCGTTCTCGCGCCGCTTAAAGCCGGACAGTTGCAGATGAGGTGATCCACTGTTTCCTCTTCCTCATCATCTTTGCAACTCCTGCAGCATCGCCGGTAGGGCACACCTAGCCTTTCTGCATGCCTACCAATGAGGCAGTGACCGGTTAATACCCCTATCAATATGCAGATTTCCCTCCTAGTTAGGGCATAAATGCGTCTAGACCTTTTAAGATCCCATTTTGGCCAGGTTTGTTTCGATATGCGACACCCTGGGGATTGCAGCCATCTTTCGTTGGCTTGACGGAGTGTGTGCTCCTTCAGCATTAGTTTGCATGTGGCAAACGGCATACCTAAGCGCTCTTTATCCTGAAGAACCTGCTTGGTCGTGCCCTGCCTGGCAAGCTCGTCTGCCTTACAGTTTCCCTCAATGTGCCTATGTCCCGGGACCCATATGAGGTTTACGCGGTTCTGTTGGGCCATCTCCTGAAGAGATCGACGACAGCTGAGCGTCAGTTCAGAGTTGAACGTGTATGAGCCAAGGGATTTGATGGCCGCTTGGCTATCGCTGAAAATAGCGATATCTTCTCCGATAACACGTTTGCTTAACCAGGCCGCGGCGTCCAGGATTGCCGAGACTTCCGCCTGGAAGACGCTACAATGATCAGGTAGTCTGAAGGAGAGCTCAAGGTCCAAATCCCTTGAATAAACGCCTCCTCCAACTCTGCCGTCCAACTTCGAGCCGTCGGTGTATATGGAAGTGCCACCATTTGTTTCGGGACACCAATCCGTCCTCTCCCATTCTTCTCTGCTGGGAATGTTTATTTTGAAACAGCTATCCCCGACTGTAGTAGTCGCACAACGATCTGTGCTTAGAGGGAGAAAGCTGTAAGATTCCAGAATACTGGAGTGTCCAATAGTACCCGCAGCCCAACTGGAGGTTTCTCTTCGGCGCAGAGCTGATGCCGCCGCTGACCGAAACCCTTCCAGATCAAGTGGCAAAATGCCCAGAATGACCTGGAGAGCTTCGTTGGGCGTTGTCCTTAGCGCACCGCTTATACAGATCATATTGGATCTATGAACTTTCCGCAACAGATTCAGGTATGTTGCCTTGCTCAGCGCAGGCCACTATACGACGACTCCATAAAGCATGATTGGGCGAATGATGGCCGTGTAGATCCAACTGCATACTGTAGGGCTGAGCCCCCATTTTTTGCCAATGGCTCTTTTGCATGTGTAAAGAGCGATGCAAGCTTTCTTCTGGCGCTGAAGAACATTCTCCTTCCAATTCAATTTCCTGTCCAGAAGTATGCCTAGAAACTTGGCCTTATCCGACAAGCCCAGGCGCGTGCCATCTAGTTCTGGTAGGCTTAGTGGCGGTATTTTGTACCGGTTGGTGAAGAGGACAAGTTCCACCTTCCTTGGGTTGATACTAAGTCCGCAGCGAGAGGACCACGTCGAAACTTCTCGCAGTGCTACTTGCATCAGGTCACACAGAGTTTGTGGGAACTTGCCTCTGAATGCAATAGCTAAATCGTCTGCGTATGCCACTATCTTCCCGCCCCCCCAGCTTGTGTCACGTAGCAACGAGTTGACTGTGAGGTTCCATAAAAGCGAGGAAAGAACACCACCCTGGGGTGTTCCCCTTGTGACATAGCGTGATAACTCAACCGTACCAAGTGAAGAAGCTATTTTCCTTCCCATTAAAAGTTGGTCAATTAAACCAGTTAGAGGTCTATCTACTCCCAGATTAGTTAGAGCGGAGTTGATAGCCTCCGGGCTTATATTGTTGAAAGCCCCCTCAATGTCTAGGAGGGCCACGAGACAGTAGTCCTTTTCACACAGCGATTTCTCAATGACAGACACTAGGCTGTGCAGAGCGGTTTCTGTTGATTTACCCTTGGTGTATGCATGCTGATAGCTAGAGATAAGGTTGCTATCAATAGTCGTTAAGAGGTAGTCGCTTAATATCCTCTCAAAGGTTTTTAGTACAAAGGACGAGAGACTGATCGGTCAATCCGCAGATTCTCGAGCTATTGACCCAGGGTTCTTGGATGAGGACCACATCCACGTCGCCTTTAGAAAGACGACTACTTAAAGCAGCCGAAGCTACTTTAGATTTGTGCAGATTAATCTGAAGCACCACCAACATGAGAGCGCACAGACTTCCCTGCCGTCCCCATATCGTCGCGGGGGTTGCCTATCAACGACGAGTTGTTCCGATTAACTGCCCGATATGGCGTTGCAGGAGTCTTGCTGTCTGCAGCGTTAGATGTTAATTGCTCAGCGTTGGCTGCTACCACCGCGACGTCGAGGGCTTCCTCGTCCTGTAGGCTGTCCTCCATCTCCGAGTTGTTCACAGCACTATCGCCAAGGGACGTGGCGGATAACATGCTTTCCGCATCGGAATCCTCCGCTTCCTCTTCTGGTAATTCGTTTTCCGGTTCCCCCGGAGCAGCCGAGAAGGCAGCGCGCTGAGCATCACCACGATATACGTGGATAACGATCTGGCCTACGCTGTAGTGTACTAGGCCATTGCACCTTTTGAGGGGCTCGATTGACTCTTTATTCATGGTGAACACCACCTGTCTGTCGGGCCCTACCGCATCCCCGACCAGATTGACACTCCAGTCATGCGTTGGCAGGGACGGATTCATTAGCCGTAGCATCCCGAGAATTCTCTCGGGTTCGTCAGGGATGGCCGGAATCCACGCCCTTGCCCTTGGACTTGCTGGAATGTCCTTCCAGTCGACGACCTCTATCTTTGCGCCCTTGTAGACTTCACCCAGCTTAGCAGCTGCTGCCTTGTACAGTGCTACGGTTTTTGCATCCTCGCATGCGAGTAATTTAATCTGACCCTGGTGCCAACCCGCATCCGTTACTCGCGCCGAACTACCCGGAAACTCTGGAGCAACATTGAGAAGAATGTTGCCGAGTTCATTTCGCACGTAACGCCACCGGTCCTTAGGGATGGCCAGGCGGTCATTGCCTCGGTCCAGGACGCCTATAAGGATCCTGTCCTTGGTTACCTCAGCAAAGCTTAGTTTGCCCGCTCCAGGGGTATTCTGATGCCGCTTGGGAGGGGGATTCAACTCCAGGTCCGATCTCTGGCGCTTGAAAGGGTTAACTTTTAACCTCTTTGGCATGTAAGAATTTTGGAAATCCGGTATCACAGCTTTCGCTAGCTCTACCGATTTACTGGAATTCGGCGACAGCGATTCCTGCGGTACCCCTTCATACCTCTTCAGGATCTTTGCAGCCAATCTTTTCTCGTGGTATGTGAAGCGGCGGGGAGATGTCTCCTGGGAGTGCGGACCCGTAGTTGCCATCGCGGTCGCTCTCCTTGCCGAAATCTCAGTTGCAGCTTCCTTCTCCTTCGAAACTCCGAGGCCAGGTCGTGAGACCACTGCCACAGACGTAAAGATACTGGTTTTCATATCAGCGGTTGATGGGAGTTTAGCATCTGCCGTTGTCCGCTTAGTTGCGTTGGCAACCGCACTGGTGCTAGCTCCCATCAAGTCAATCTTAGTCGATAGAGGGTTGGTTGACCGACTCGTAGTTGCCATCGCTGTCGATCCCCCCCTTGATTGTGGAACGGAGGTTGTCCTCCGGCGTTGTTGTTGCTTTCTCGCCTGTTCCTCCATAGCTCTCCTTTGCTGAGGAGTGAAATTTGGCGTTGTTTGTTTTTTAGGTTTATCGTTTTTATTTGGATAATTTGAGTTCATCTTGTTCGTACGACCCATCGCCGGACACGGCCAGCTTAGGGTCAAGGGAAGAGTAGGGGAAAATGTGTCGTCCGCCGCGGCAGAGCCCCGTACCGCGGTAAGGCCATGCTTACTCTCTGAGGCGACCCGGTATCAGAGAGGCTCCGTTCAAATACAGCCACGATTTGCCTCCCGGCTGCAAACGTCCAATGGGCACGGTTTCGCATAACACCCTGGATTGGGAGGGGGAAGATCTTTGTCGTCGCGCCAGAGAGGCTAGGCTGCTCTCGTGATGAAGTGCCGTACGGAGCTATGATCACAAGGGCAGCGTAGCCATGTGGCTATCGACTTAAGCCCTCGTACCGCGGCAAGGTATCCACCCTTCACGAGGGATCCGCTTTATTACTCTGTACGGTCCTTCCCAGTTGGACTGAACTTTGGGAGACACACTTTTCCTCCGTTGTGGCCTGTTTAGGAATACTAAATATCCTTCCAGAAACCCTTCCGTTTCCATTGCTTTGTCGTACCTGGTTTTTATGTTTTTGCTTATAGTTCTGGGGAGTGGACTAGCTTCTTCCAAGGTAATCCTCTCAACCGGTGAATCTGAGTTGCACTGCCTCCTTCGACCATGACTCGTGGACCTCAGCACCTTTGCTCTGATGCACGCATCGCATTTGGCAATCCACTCCTTTACCGACTGACTGTAACCAACCCAATAAAATGTCTGCTTAATCCTCTCCAAGGTCTTCTTGACTCTTAGATGACCTCCACTTGGATCGTTATGCATTTCCCTAAGAACATCAGTCACCCGCTTCCTTGGAACAACTATAAGCTTCCGAGCGCATTGACCATCCTCACTCTCCCATATTCGATGCAAACAACCGGATACCATTCGTAAACTGTTCCATTGTGCCCAATATGACTTGGCAACTGGACTCGCCGCTGACATTTCTTTTCTTGCTGGTCGTTTGTTTCGCTCAAGCCCTCGGATCACGCATGCCAGATCTGAATCTTCCTGTTGACTTCTCCGAATATTCTCAAGCAGGCATTTGTCTATAAAAGCTATTGGTTGAGGAGGTACCTTTGCCTTTCGAGTGTCCCTGTGCCTCACCTCTAATGAACCTCCTTTGGTGCAATACCCAATGTTGTGTTCAAAGATCAGAGGTATTTCTTGGACATTGTATGTCATAACTATTTCTCAGGTTCATGTGAATGTCTCTCACAGCTAAGAAGTCGACGCCAATGATGACTTCGTCCACAATATCTGCCACTAAGAAGTTGTGGTATGTAGTCACATTCCCAATCACAACTTTGCACCGCACTTCTCCATGGACCAGCTTACTTTCACCAGTTACGGTCCGCAACTTTGCATCCTGCAATGGTCTTACTATCTTATCTTCTAATGATGGAATGAGATGCGCCAGTATCCACAGTGAGTAACCGCTCTTTTCCGTCCAAGAAACCTCTAACAGTAACATTAGTTGCTTTCCCTCCGAACTGCGCGACAGAAACTACGGGGCATTCATCTTGCTCATCTTCTCCTGCGTTACCCTTACGTCCACCAGCATTGCCGAAGTCTCTGGAGCCGATGTTGCAATAACGCGCAATATGGCCAGACTTTCCACACTTGAAACATTTAATGGCACCATCGCTTTTCTTTCGTGCTCCATTCAAGGCTTCCAGTACTTTGTTGATTTTTTCGACCAATTCTGATGTCTCCTTTTCCACATGGTGAACCTTGTTATCTGGTTTATATAAAAGCGAGGCTGTCTCTTGTAATAAAGCGTGTGATACCGTCTCTGCGAATGTCCTTTTGGGGTTTGCATATGCGGCTCGCTTCGTGTCTACATCCATTATTCCATTTATGAATCTTTGGATCTTTACCCTCTCGATGTATTCCACGGGTGCATCTGCGTTCGCCAAATGAGCTAACCTCTCAATGTCCCATGCAAAATCCTGTAATGTCTCATTAGCCTTCTGGAAGCGATTCTGTAGCTCCATTTGAAATATGTGCCTCCTATGCTCGCTACCGTAACGCCTCTCAACTGCACCCATCAATGCCTCATAGCTGTTCCTTTCACCTACTGGAATAATTTGAAAGATTTCCGCTGCCGGTCCTTTCAATGCTAAGAAGAGCGCAGCGACTTTATCCTCAGCGCTCCAGCTATTCACCGATGCAGTCTTCTCAAATTGTAGCTTGAACACCTGAAAAGGAACAGAACCGTCAAATGATGGGGTTTTTACCATGGGTACGCTTGTGGAAACACTTGGACGATTCAGCTGCAACTCCTGGATACGACTTCTCAACGCATTAACTTCAGCGTCAATTTTATCTTGAAGTTCTGCAATCTTTGCATCTTGTGCCTCCAGATGAGATGACATATAAGCCTTGTGTTCTTCCAGTTGAGTGGAGATCTGCGATGATACCTGTGCCGAAATTTGCGACGACATTCGTGTCTCCTGCTCTTCCAACTGAGATGCCATGTGTGTCTTCTGTTGCTCCAACTGAGATGCCATGCAAGTTTTCTGTTCTTCAAACTTTGATGTTATATTCGTCGACATCTGAGCCAATACAGCCAACAGCGAGTCTGTGTCCACATTTGCCACTGAATCCGGAGTATCCTTTTCCTCTTCTATTTTCGTCGCTCCCTCTTCCGAAAGCTGAAAAACATAATCGTCAACGTTGATTCCTTCCGCTTCCATAGCCTCGCGTAGACGTGATTGTAGCTCTGGCTTATTGCCTGTTGTTACCATTCCACGTTTCTCCAATTCGTTTTTGAGTTGTTGGATCTTCAAGTCATTAAACTTTGACATATCCTTGCAATGTCCTTGTTACCTTTACCATGTCCTTGTATTTATTTAACAATACCGCTTCTGACACCAATTGTGACGGATTCGATGATTCCTTGATTATTTTCCCTGAGTTCGTTCACTGTACGTTAAATAAAACACTCCGATTCTGCTTAATAAGTAGTACGCTTTATTCACTACTAAAAACCGTAGTACAATATCGCGGGTCAATTCACTGCTCAGTACTTCACTGTACAACACTTCAAAATAAACTTATTGATTTGCGTTGTCTTTGCGCGGTTTATATACCCTAGCAGACAGCAGCTTCACAACCTAGAAATGTCTACACATTTCTGGTTTATTCGCGCAACCGTGTTCTCGAAACGTTTATCTATCGTCATCTCCTCTTTGTGCCACATTAGCAAACCTGCCTCTCCCTCTCTCGCTGTCACAGCTGTAGTTCTGGTAGTGACGCTAGTGATGGAAATACTCTAGAGTTGGGAGATGAGCGATTCTTGAGAACATTCGCCGCAATATTCGTGATCCTGAGGCCAAACTCCGTCTTTTGAGCCCCCTTCCATAATTTTAGCTAATTTATTAGCAGTTGACAGCTAAAGTAGATAATTACCAAATAAGCAACCGAATCTCGATAAAGTCGATGAAATTTGACAACTTTTGACCTAATGAAAACCAGGCTTTAGAGTTGTAATTTATAAAGTTTATTTTACATTTTGAACTTGTAGCACTCTCTTTTCAGAAATTATTTGCTACTTCTTAGAATGTGTAAAGCACAAAACAAATATGCAGTAACCCTGCGCAGTGAAAATTTAAACACACTAATTTGTACTAGAGCAGACAAATGTATCCCTGCATGGTGTGCAGTAGCTGCACGACGTGTTCAAATCAAATTTCTACGCATCTCGCCAATGTTGGGTGTCGAAAAACCCAACAAGCACGAACAAGATAAAAACAAAATGCCAAAAAACAAATATTTTATTTCGTGTTTTGCATTTATTTTGGATTTTTGAATGCAAAATTTTTGTAAAAAATGTAATTTTTATTTTAAATTGAGGGTTTAAAACATAATTCAGCTTATTAATTTGTGGTTTAAGTAAGTTTTGAAAATATGGCTCAAGTGTCACTGCATGGAACTGCCAGGCCAATTTTGCTGCACGTGTGTTTACAAATCGTTCAAGCAGCACTAAAACTAGCAACGCTGCAGGCCAAATCGTTGCATATGTATTCCAGGCATAAAGATTTAAAAAAAGTACTGCAAAAGGCAACAAAAAAATTAAAACTGCTAACAACATTTCACGACAGGCCAATTGTATTATGCTGGCAAAATTCCATTAAATTAAAATTTTTCCTGTAAAATAAATAAAGTTTAGGGCCGCTTGCATAAAAGCCGATAACGGATAATCGGAGTTTAATTGACATATTTTGTATGGTAAGCTGTCAAGTTAATCACCGATTAGTCGTTATCGGCTTTTATGCAAGTGGCCCTTAATCGTTTTAAGTTTTGTATTTTTTTGGAAAATATAATAAAATTGTAAGCTGAAAGATTCGCTTACAAATTTCACTACAAATTGGAATAAAAAAGTTGTGCAACACAGCAACACTTTTTTGCAAAGAAGAACCCTGTCTCATAGTTTTACGGTCCTGCACAAAACCCTGGTTTGCAGAAACCACAATAGCAACCCAGATTTTTGACATGGACGTGTGTTTTGATTGACGTTGAAGTGTGTTTTGACATTTCTGTCAAAGCTACATTTCACACTTTATGTTATACACAATGGTATGTAGTATTGTAGCTCTTTGAATTTTAATATATTAGGTACAAGTTTTAAGCCGATTAGAAAGTTCCCTGATTTTTGCGAATTTTTTTGCAAAAATGCAGTATACCACAAACTCTCAAACTAAAAACCAAAATATAGGGAGAGTATAACCGTATTTTTTTAGCGGAGGAAACAACAACAACAAAAGTTATTAAAGGTCAAACTTCATATGAAGTATTTTTTAAATTGCAATTACTCGAAAAGTACCAAACCGATTTTGAATTTGTATACCATTCGATAGGTACTTTGATTCCCGTGAGTTCGTTGCTGTTATTCGCGAAAAAATTAAAAAAATCCTAAGACTCACGAAAGGGTAAAAAAGTGACCGGCCCTGCATAGGATAGTATAATAAGAAGGTAAGAAATACATACCGCGTAGCGTATATGTAAAATGTGGTAAAAAATAATGTTTTCAAAATAAGCCGCAAAATTGTATCACTTTCATATTTTCATATAATCATAGAATGAATCATATTAGGGGGACTCATCAAAGCTTATAAACACCTTATAAAGCGTGTAAACGTATAAATTTATCAAGTGTGTAAATGAACTGTCAAAATTTGTATGGAACGCAGCTTACACAAATTTGATAAACTTTCGCGTCGATTTTGGTGTGTAAAAGAGTGCGTAAATTTATACAATGCAATGACGACGTTCGACATGTAATTTTTTTAATGCATTCAATGCACACTAGACAAAAAGTGAAGAATATGCTGAAAATGGGTTGAAAATTACTTTTTTAATGAGAGTTTCGAAACAAAAAGTTTTTGTTTGACATCAAGTACACATAAGTTTATCTAGGGCGTTCATCTAACTGAGCTGATAAATGTATAAACTTAAGCATTTCGTAAACTTATAGGTAGGTAGGTAGGTAGAAGTGGCTGCCGCAAAGGCACACCTAGGCCAGTAATAAAAGGCCCGTTGTGATACCACCAAACACTAGGAAAGTCAGTCCCGGGGCCCGGCCATATGGAAAATCCCAGTGCTGTCGGGACTCTCCATATAGCCGAAACCCTGAACTGACACTCCTAACCGACACCGCTACCCCTCCTCCAACCATTTTGATAACTTGATGAAGGCCATCAAGTCCTTTATGTCTAGGTCCGCGACCTGGCTTAAGCTAACCAGGAAGGGAACTCCCAGAGAGCGCTTTCTCGCTCCCCTTAAGGCCGGGAAGTTGCAGATGAGGTGCTCCACCGTTTCCTCTTCCTCATCATCTTTGCAACTCCTGCAGCATCGTCGGTAGGGAACGCCTAGCCTTGCTGCGTGCCTACCAATAAGGCAATGCCCGGTTAAAACACCTATTAATATGGAGATTTCCTTCCTTTTTAGGGCGTATATGTGTCTAGATCTTTTAAGACCGCATTTTGGCCAGGTTTGCTTGGATATCCGGCACCCTGGGGCTTGTAGCCATCTTTCGTTGGCTTCGCGGAGTGTATGCTCCTTCAGCATTAGCTTGCACGTGGCAAACGGCATACCTATGCGCTCTTTATCTTGAAGAATCTGCTTGGTCGTGCCCTGCCTGGCAAGTTCGTCTGCCCTACAGTTTCCCTCAATGTCCCTGTGTCCCGGGACCCATGTGAGGTTCACGTGGTTCTGTTGGGCCATGTCTTGAAGAGATCGACGACAGCTGAGCGTCAGTTCAGAGTTGAACGAGTAAGAGCCAAGGGATTTGATGGCCGCTTGGCTGTCGCTGAAAATACAGATATCCTGTCCGATGGTGCGTTCACCTATCCAAGTCACGGCGTCCATGATTGCTGAAACTTCAGCCTGGAAGACGCTGCAGTGATCAGGTAGTCTAAAGGAGAGTTCTAGGTCCAAATCCCTTGAGTAAACCCCTCCTCCGACTCTGCCGTCTAACTTCGAGCCGTCGGTGTATATAAAAGTGCCGCCATTAGTAGCGGGACACCGATTTATGTTCTCCCAGTCTTCCCTGCTTGGAATGTTTATTCTAAAACAACAATCTCCGACTGTTGTGGTCGCACACCGATCTGTGCTCAGAGGGAGAAAGCTGTAAGATCTTAGAATACAGGAGTGTCCAATAGTGCTTGCGCCCCAGACGGACGTTTCCCTTAGACGCACAGCCGATGCTGCTGCTGCCCGGTATCCTTCTAGATCGAGTGGCAAAAAGCCAAGAATGGCCTGGAGAGCTTCATTGGGCGTTGTTGTTAACGCCCCGCTTATACAGATCATGCTCGATCTGTGGACTTTCCCTAACAGATTTAGGTTTGTTGCCTTTCTTAGCGCAGGCCACCATACCACGACTCCATACAGCATAATTGGCTGGATTATCGCAGTGTAGATCCATCTGCAAATTTTGGGGCTGAGCCCCCATTTTTTGCCAATGGCTCTTTTACACGTGTAAAGTGCAATGCACGCTTTCCTCTGCCGCTGGATGACATTCTCCTTCCAGTTAAGCTTTCTATCTAGAACTGTGCCTAGGAATTTGGCTTTGGCAGCTAAGTTCAGGCGCACGCCATCTAGTTCTGGTAGGTTAAACGGTGGTATCTTGTACCGCCTGGTATAAAGGACAAGCTTCACCTTTCCCGGGTTGATGCTAAGTCCGCAGCGAGAGGACCATGAAGAAACTTCTCGCAGTGCTACTTGCATCAAGTCACACAGGGTTTGTGGGAATTTGCCCCTATAACTTATTATATAAAATGCCAAACTTTATCCACATCGGTCAAACGGTTCCCGAGATGTAATAAAACTAAATAAAATGCGGTTACGTGGCAACCCTAGGTGGCAACACTTCTTGAGATTTACATATTTGGAATACGGTCGAAAATACCTTTCATTTGATACCCATATTGGTATATATTGCTCAATATTTAAAAAAAAAATTGAGATAGGTGGCAACTCTGTGAACAACCTCAAATGGAAACACCAACGCATATAATCATATAGAATCATACTATCTATAATGCCAAACTTTATCCACATCGGTCAAGCGGTTCCCGAGATATTAATAAAAATATATAAAATGCGGTTAGGTGGCAACACTAGATGACAACCCTGCTTGAGATTTACGTATTTGGCATACGGTCGAAAATACCTTTCATTTGATACCCATATTGGCATATCTTGCTCAATATTAAAAAAAAAAATTGAGATATGTTACAACCCTGTGAACCGCCCCAAGTGGCAACACCCACGCATATAATCTTAGAATGAATCATACTATCTATAATGACAAATTTTATCCACATCGGTCAAGTGGTTCCCGAGATATTAATAAAAATATATAAAATGCGGTTAGGTGGCAACACTAGGTGACAACCCTGCTTGAGATTTACGTATTTGGCATACGGTCGAAAATACCTTTATTTACCCATATTGGCATATATTGCTCAATATTTAAAAAAATTGAGATAGGTTGCAACCCTGTGAACCGCCCCAAGTGGCAACATCCACGCATATAATCTTAGAATGAATCATACTGTCTATAATGCCAAATTTTATCCAAATCGGTCGAGCGGTTCCCGATATATAAGAAAAACGCCTACGCCTGAAAGTCTGCAACATACGCCTGAAAGTCGGCTACAATTTCTATTTCCGTGCCATAACTTCCGTTTCATCGTCATCCATTTTCTCAAATTTTACTCTCAAACTTGGTTGCACTGAAAATCAGCTGACGAAAATTTTATTTGACAGATAAATTTGGTGAAAAAAAAATTGGATTTTGCAATAACAATTGAATATGGTTGATAAGCGAAACCTAATTATTCATGCACATAGCAAACAGGCAATGTTTTTTTGTTCGTTTTATCGATGTAGCACTTTCATGTAGAACGGGTACACTTTTAGCACACTTTTACAGTATTCTGTGCAAGGGTGTAAACATGTTCAACGAAATCAGCATTAGTGTCATGTAAAATTGTACTTTAGTTAAAGTCCGTACGATATTTAAATTTCGATCTTAACATTGTGGAATTTTCTTACAAAATCATATCGTTAAAAAAATAAACTTTACCAATAGGCAAAAAGTTAAATATATAAAGCCAGAAGTGAAGCTGGATTTCTTAGCTTACAAATGTTGTTTAGATGCTGAAGATGAAATGATTTGGTACATTTTGTTGTTTCTTTTTTGGCACAAAAATAAAAGCAAGTGGCAACTGCTGGATCATTGCATAGATATGTACGTGTGTGTGTAAGGGAATGAGCGGTAGGTGTGTCTTTGGGAGTTTTATAAGAGTGCTGAATAGTGATGTATAGTTCGGGTATAACAGAATGTGGAGATAACAAAATAGCTGGAGAGTTTGGAGACCTATTTTTTCTTTAATAACAAATAAACTAAAAATAATTTTCAAAATTTTTTTTGGTAAGACACCAGATTAGTCCATTCTAAGTTTCCACTATAAATTTTATAGAGATCTATCCATAAATACTATACGAAATTGGGTTGCGTCTGTTTGTATGGGGAGAGTGTTAGCCTATTAATATATAGATTTTCTATTTTCAAAAGTTTAATATCTTCGTCGTATGTGACGTCTGCTCACAAATATATTTTTGACTCATAGCACATACGACAAAAGTATTGGCAGCATAACTAATAATAAACTTTAAAAAATATAGGTTTTTAAAAAATTACTTACCTTTTTTTATAAAAAAAAGTTCTAATTTGACGTCCGTATTTTATGTCAGACATATTTTATTTAGAAAATATGAGCACGATGAATGTATCTATATATATAAAATTCAAATTATGTACCTATAGACGAACTTGGCTTCTGAACGAATAAGCCGATCGTAACTAAATTTTACACACGCACTGGATATCTTCCAGGGATGGTCACAGGCTAAAAAAATATTTTGATTCATATAGGGGGCTTGGCACCTCCCATATAAATGGAATTTTTCATTGTCCGTATCTCTGGAAGTATTGGGGCTTGACCACTGAAATTTGGTGAAGGGTTGTACGAAATCGATCCCTACCACCTCCAAAATGGGGATAACGAAAAAGGGGGCGTGGCACCTCCCATACAAATGAAATTTTTCGTTGTCCGTATCTCTGGAATTATTCGGGTTAGACCACGGAAATTTGGTGAGAGGCTGTAGGCAATCGAGCCCTACCACCTCCAAACAAACTGGGAATAACGAAAAAGGGGGCGTGGCACCTCCCATAAAACTTAAATACTTCATAGTCGATATCTCTGCAAGTACCCTTGTTAGACCACTGAAATTTGGTAAGGGGTTATATAAGATCGACCCCTACCACCTCCAAAAAAACTGGGGATAACGAAAAAGGGGGCGTGGCACCTCCCATACGAATGAAATACTTCATAGTCCATATCTCTGGAAGTACTTATGTTAGACCACTCAAACGTGGTAAGAGGTTAGATGAGATCGATCCCTATCCCCTCCAAAAAAACTGGGGATAACGAAAAAGGGGACGTGGCACCTCCCATACGAATGGAATACTTCATAGTCCATATCTCTGGAAGTATTTAGGTTAGACCACTGAAATTTTGTGAGGAATTATATAAGATCAATCCCAGCCACCTCCAAAAAAACTGGGGATAACGAAAAAGCGGGCGTGGTTCCTCCTATACGAAGGAGATATGGATATGGATTAAACTAGATATAGGGATCGGGTTAGAGAAACATGCAGGGAAATAAGTTTAGTTTACCTGGAAAGTAAAGAAAATATTCATGCCTATTCTAAACAATTTTTCACTAGTGAATCGGTGCAAACCGTATCACCATTTCGTACATTTTTGCTCACAAATTAAATGAGAGTGAGAAAATCCGCAAAGTGCGGAATTGTTTAGAATCGGCATAATTAAAAATATGCATGAAAATTCCATAATTTAAAATTTTACAAATTTACTTACCTCATGTTTATTATGTAATGACAAATTTTCATTCAGTTGTCATGTTCTCTTACTTGCCATCCACTGCCATTCTGTATGCCGCACAGTGTTACCATACCAAACTCACTTTTTGTTGGATGTGTTTGACACTTCCGTTTGTAGGTGTTTGATACCAGACAGTAATCAAGTTGTCAAAAAATTTCTGCCAATATGCTCAAGTGTGGTATCAATATGCGGGTACCCGTTCAAAAGTAACTAGTGAAAAACCGGTTCACCGGTTACTCGTTGCAAGAAATGCAGCAATATGGTCGAATGGGGTATCAAAAAACGCGGATTAGTGTCAGAATAGTGAATCAGGGAGCGAAGATAATTTTTGTTCACACCTCAAAAAAGTTATTAATGAAAAAACGCAAAAGTTTCAAAACATTAAAATTATCAAATTGCGAAAATTTTCGTGGGTGGCAGGCATGTTTGTGAAAAATTAGTCACAAATATAAAAATGAAAGGTAAAAATTAACAAATTTAAAAGTCCAGTCTTTATCGGACCTATATTTTTTGACCGCTCTTTAAAATTCGTTCTTTTGCTTTTTGGTTGGCCTCAATAACCTACATATTACAATAAATAGTGTCTGCCGTGCAAAACATATAGGTCCTACATAATAAATAGTTACAATGTTGTGCAATTTTTGATAATAAAGTGCATTAATTATCACATATTGACATTTTCCGACCTTATACATATTTGTTTCTGTGTTACTATTTGCTAATTCAATTTGCTTTTTTTTACTGCTTTGTCATTCTGTCTGTGTTCACAGCTTGCTGACCGCGCAATTAGTTGTCTTAGCAGTGCTGAGTTCCAGCATAACTCTTTTTATTTTTTTGATTGCCTGCTTGTTGTACAATACTAATAAATTCTTCATAAGAAATAAGTGACAAGTAGTGCAATTCTTAATAATAAAATGCTTTCCTGTTTCTGCCTGTGTTCACTGTTTGTCGACCGTGGAATCGTTGGCTTAGAGGTGCAGATTTCCAGAATAGCACTTTTCTACTACATATTTTGATTGCCTGCTGGTTATTAATTTTTATCATGGATGACTACTGTGGAAACTGTGATAAAAATTTTGGGAGATCTGAATCTCTAATGGTGCCATGTAGTAGTCTTTGCAAAAAACGGTACCATCGATCCTGTTATGAAGGCCCAATGGCGGAAATGGATATTAAATTTTTGAAATTAAATACCAATGTTCGTTATTTCTGCCCTGACTGTGTTAATAAAAAAAAAAAAAAAATTATGGCGGCGATATACCAACAGGTTATCATAACCTCTAACGAGGTTTTTAGCCGAGCTTCTCTTTCCAACTTGTGGTGTGTTGCTTTTTGAGTTTTTCCTACAAGTTGGCGGGACCTACAGTTTTTTGCCGACTCCGAACGGCACTTGCAAAGCAAATGAATTTTTTTGCTGAGAAGCTTCTCATGGCAGAAATACACCCGGAGAGTTTGCCAAACTACTGCCGAGGGGCGGCCCCGTTTAGAAAAACTCTTTTTCTAAATAATTTTTGATGTTACTTTTGCCGGGCATCGAACCGCCACGACTTGGTGTAGAAGGCCGAACACTTAACCGCTACACCACGGCGGCCGCCTGTGTTAATGGTCTGGATAAAGTTTCGAGGGTGCTGGACTCGGTCGTCGACTCTCAAAAGCTTGGTCTCGAGGCAATCATGACTGCTTTTGAGATTAGATTCAAAGATTTAGCCTCTCAAATCAGCGATCTCAAAACGTCATTGTAAAATCTGATGGAAGTGAATCCACAAACAGTAGCAAAGCTGGTGTAAAAGAGAAAACATAAGAACAGGTCAAGGTAAAGAACAAAGGCAGTGCCAAAAAGAATAAGAAAATAATTAATAACTTGGCAGCGGAAATTAATGCCCTAAAAACTGCTGTTGTTAGCTCCGGTCCTTCACCCACTACCAACAAAGGTTCCTCTACTGAAACCGATCTCTTTTCTTTTTCGCCGCTACCTAGTGGTTCGGGTTCCCTCTCTT